>JBCEWE010000526.1:242500-525000 GCA_039877035.1 Silurus lanzhouensis
AAACTGTAGTCCTGAGTCACTGTAGCAGACTGTTGACATTAAGTAGAGTCCAAATCAATCCTCAAAGCTCCTGTTCTTACTCCTGTTTGTAATGGCATGGATCCCCAGGGCGTTGATGTGAAAACATCCCCAGCTGCACATAGTTGCCTCCAATCGAAGAGAACTGTCAGGGAGCGAATGAAACGGAGGCGGAAGCCGGAGTACTACTCGCTCGGGTTTAGTACAGAGAGTGAGAGAGAGTGATACACAAAAACATACACACTGCAGTCCTTTGATGTAGAGAGAGTCCGAGGTGCGCTTGGGGAGAAGCACAGCTGATCCGAGATGCGCGGGGGGGGGGGGGGGGGCGCAGCCGGTACAGGATAGTGGAGTCCAAATGGCACAGACTGCATAGAGTCATGCATGTAACCACAAACAGTACATATCAACATACACATACAATAACGGACAAGGGAGTGCATGTGAGTGAGCGGCTTATGTAGGAGCGGGGCTGAGTGATAATGAGCCCCAGGTGTGCGTGATTAAGCCGGGAGCTCCAGAGAGAGTGGGTTCCCGACAGCCACCGAAGGGGGCGTGGCAGGTGGATTCCTGACATAAACACTATCCAGAGGCAGGTGGACGAAGTGAGCAGATCTGAGGAGGGCAGTAACAGTGGTCACTGGAACCTCAGGAGCATGTTTAACTCGAACAAAAGAGAGAGAGAAAGAGAGAGAGAGAGAGAGAGAGAGAGAGAGAGAGAGAGAGAGAGAGAGAGAGAGGAGGGGTGACAGGAATATAAGGATATGGATTATTATGTCCTTATTGTTGTATGAAAGTTAAGAACACTGTGCAGTTGGGGACTTCGGCAAGACTCACTATGGCAGCATAACTGGCCCTCTGCGGAGGTCTGAGGTGGAGCGGAGCCGCGACCTCGGCTCGGCGGGCCTCTGGAGCGGAGCCGCGACCTCGGCTCGGCGGGCCTCTGGAGCGGAGCCGCGACCTCGGCTCGGCGGGCCTCTGGAGCGGAGCCGCGACCTCGGCTCGGCGGGCCTCTGGAGCGGAGCCGCGACCTCGGCTCGGCGGGCCTCTGGAGCGGAGCCGCGACCTCGGCTCGGCGGGCCTCTGGAGCGGAGCCGCGACCTCGGCTCGGCGGGACTCTGGAGCGGAGCCGCGACCTCGGCTCGGCGGGACTCTGGAGCGGAGCCGCGACCTCGGCTCGGCGGGACTCTGGAGCGGAGCCGCGACCTCGGCGGGACTCTGGAGCGGAGCCGCGACCTCGGCGGGACTCTGGAGCGGAGCCGCGACCTCGGCGGGACTCTGGAGCGGAGCCGCGACCTCGGCGGGACTCTGGAGCAGCTTGGGGGCATGCTCGGCAGGGAAGAAGAGCTGGGAGACGTTTCCAGTCAGGCAAGAAGGCTGAGGTTGGGCAGCCCTCCCTGCAGAGCTCAGGGGCCGGAGAGACAGCCGTTTCAGGAGGTTGTTTAATATTATTTGGTTTGCTATGGATTGTTCATGAAACACACGGAAATACTCCTCTCTCTGCTGGGGGCTGAGCTTTAGAATGTCCACCGTCTTGGTAGGGTCCCTGAATTGTTGGTCCATAGTGGAACTAGCCCAACGCTTTAAGACATCCGCTGGGTCCATCTTTGGCCAGATTATTCTGTCAGCGAGCACGGGTGCAGCGGTAGGTGCAGAGTGACTGGATGGGAGGACCCAAATGCAGGATGCACACAGGGGTATAGAAAAAACAGGCTTTAATCATCAAAGGTAATCAGGCTAAGTAATGGAGCAAAGGCAAAAACAGAATCCACAAAACAGTCCAGGGTCTAGGCACAGGCAATAGGGCAATACAGGGAAGCAAAACCAAAAACAGTCCAGAAAATCCATTAACCAGCAAACAGAGCAATACAGGGCAGAACAAAACACAAACCAAAAACAGTCCAAAGTCCAAAACCAGGAAACTAGGGTGGCAGAGAAGAACAGGGACAGGGATTAGGATCAGGATCAGGATCACGATCAGGATCAGGATCAGGATCAGGATCAGGATCAGGATCCAGAGCAGGCAGGATGGCGAGACTGATCTCAGGGACTAGGAAACCGGTAACATAATCTGGCCCGAACTAAACTCTTGATTGTCCTTATATACACCGGGAGGCGCGGGAAAAAACGGCAAGATGGCCGCCGACCCGGAAGTGCTCACCGCGGAACCGGAAGTGCATGCCGCGAAACCGGAAGTGCGCGCGGTGTGCCCAGGAGATCCTGACACGAAGTGAACCCTCAATTTTAAAAAAATTATGTAAATAAAATCAGAATACGATGATTTGCAAATCTCATATTCACATATTTTATTCACAATAAAACATATAAAACATGAAATGTTAAAACTGGAAATGTTAAGGAAATAATAATATACATTTGAATTTGATGACTGCAACACATCAAAAAAAATGTTGGGATTGGGAAAAATGTCTGGAAAAAGTGTTATTAAAATTACAGTTGGAGAAACACTTTACAACTTATTAGGTTAATTGACAACAACTCAGTAAGATAATTGGGTATAAATAGTGTATCTCAAAGAGGCAGAGTCTTTCATAAGTACAGATGGGCAGAGCTTCACCAATCTGTGAAAGACTGTGTCTACAAATTGTGTAACAATTTGAGAATAATGTTCCCTAACATACAATTGCAAAACAGTTGAATAGCCAATTATTTACATAGTACTATACAACTTTCAAAGAATGTGGAGAAATTTCTGTATACAAGGTATAAGGGAGAAAATCAATATTGGATGGCCATTTAAAACAGTCATGATTCTGTAATGGACTCACTGCATGGGCTCATTAATACTTCCAGATATCATTGTTTGTGAATAAAGTTTGCCATGTCATCCACAAATGCTGGTTAAATCTCTATCGTGCAAAAAAGAAGACATGCATGAATATTATCCGAAACACCACCATCCTCTCTGGGCCAAAGCTGTAGACCATTTACTATTTGAAAACATTTGGCACATAATGCAAAGAAAAATAAAACAAAGGAAACTAAAAACTGTTCAGCAGCTAGAATCCTGTATCAGACACGTGTGAGACGACATTCCTCTCCCAAAATGTCAGCAACTTCAGTTCACAGAAGACGTGAAGGCCGTCAGGCTCCTTAACACACAGAACTGAACTGGAACTGAAACTCAAACGCAAAAACTCACTCAACTGTGTGTTACTGAGATGCTACAAATCTGAACTTAAAAACACTCAATACTCATCTCAGTTCACACACATCCAGGCCTTCAGCACCACCCATTTTATATTATCACTATTTTATCATAACTGTATTATAACTGTTTACATGCTGTTTTGCACATCTACTCGATTGCTGCTGTTGCAGTTTTGCACAACATTGTGTTTATATTTACAAATACACTTTTGTTTACAGTTCTCTTTTTGCACATTGTACTGTATGACACATTATGCAAAAGGCTACTTTGTTTGTGTTTTGTGTATCTGTCCTACACTGTCTTGTGTTGTGTGTTTGCAATGTATTTTGTCTGCACTGTTTTCACTTTATGTGGCTTGGACATCTTACTTTAGGCCCTAGCTCTGTGTTCTGTATGTAGCTCTATGTTGTATTATGTAGCACCAAGGTTCTGGAGAAACATCTCAATTCACTGTGTACTGTGGCAGGTATATATGTTTAAAATGACAATAAAAGCTTATTTAGCTGTGGTGAATGTACGTTTTAAAAATTCTAAAAAATTTTACATTTTTATTTACAAATTACTGAACACCTTTATTTTATTTTAATAATTTTTTTATCTAAGCAAAATATGCATTTCAGTGCACGGGCAAATTTGTGTGTTTTAAGCCACAAAATGTTCACAATGTACAAGATGGGTATCGATACTTACCGTATCGATTACGTAGCATCTCTAGATGGTTTTTCTGTTTCAGCATGTACGGCTGTCAAAGACCTTGGTGTGATTATTGACCCGAGTCTTTCCTTTGAGTCTCCCGTGAATAATATTACCAGGATCGCCTTCTTTCACCTTAGAAATATTGCTAAAATTAGAAATATGATGTCGTTACAGGATGCAGAAAAACTAGTTCATGCTTTTGTTACTTCTAGATTAGACTACTGTAACGCTTTACTGTCTGGGTGTGCGAATAAGTGCATAAATAAGCTTCAGTTAGTTCAGAATGCAGCAGCAAGAGTCCTCACTAGATCTAGGAAATACGACCACATCACCCCTGTTTTAATCAGTCTACACTGGCTCCCAATCAAATCTCGCATTGATTATAAAATATTACTACTGACGTATAAAGCACTTAACGGTCTCGCACCGCAGTATCTAAGTGAACTTCTGTACCAGTATGATCCTCCACGCCTACTTAGATCAAAAGGTGCTGGCTATCTGTTGGTTCCTCAAATAATGAAGACTACAGCAGGGGGCAGATCTTTCTCTTATAAAGCCCCACAGTTATGGAACAGCCTTCCAACCAGTGTTCGGGACTCGGACACAGTCTATTTATTTAGTCAAGCCTTTTATCATTAGGTTTTTCTTAGGTAAAGGCTCAGATCTGGAGGGAACATGGATATAGAGTGTTTGGTGAACTGGTATATTTGTATGCTGTCGTCCCCTCACATTCACACGTTCACTCAGGTTTGTTGACGGTGGTGTGGTGGGTCGTCTCTTATCCCAGAGATCCCTCATGTCTGTGTTACCTTCTGGTTCTCCCTTTTAGTTATGCTGCCATAGCGAGTCTTGCCGGAGTTTAAACTGCACAGTGACATTAACTTTCATACAACAATAGGGACACTTAAAAATCCATATCCTTCTCTTCCCGTCACCCTCTCTCTCTCTCTCTCTCTCTCTCTCTCTCTCTCTCTCTCTCTCTCTCTCTCTCTCTCTCTCTCGGTCGAGTTAAACATGCTCCTGAGGTTCCAGTGACCACTGTTCCTGCCCCTCTCCCCTCCGTGGATCTTCACACTTCTGTGCAGCTTGGGATGGTATCTCATCAACACCTTGGGTGGTTCCATGTAATTCCGGAGCAGAACGGGTGCTTTAAGGACGGATTGGACTGTAGTTGGTGTCGGCGGTCTGCTGCACTGACTCGGGAGTGCAGTTTGCTTCTGATCGTCATCACTGTACCCCGCAACATTGTATATCTGCTTCAAATGGACATTTGGTGCAACCCAGATGAGGATGGGTTCCCTCTTGAGTCTGGTTCCTCTCAAGGTTTCTTCCTTATGCCATCTCGGGGAGTTTTTCCTTGCCACAGTTGCTCATCAGGGACAAACATACTTACAAAGAACATATTTACGTTTAATCACCACATTATCTGTGTAAAGCTGCTTTGAGACAATGTTCATTGTTAAAAGCGCTATACAAATAAAAATGAATTGAATTGAATTACCATAGCTGATGTAAGGAAAGTTTTTCCCAGAAAAGCTACTGGACCAGACAACATTTTTGGTAGAGTTCTCAGAGAATGTGCAGACCAGCTGGCATATATTCTTGCTGACATCTTTAACATCTGTCTATGCAGTACCTATGATCCAGCGTAGCTCAAATATGAATCCAAAATGGATTGCATTTAAATGTATAGGCCTATTGCTCCAAAAGGTAAATTTGTGTGCTTTTAGCCACATTATATTCCTATTGTGAAAATTCCTATTGTGAAAGTCCCTGGTGGGCTAGTGGTTAGGATGCAGCGCTCTCACCGCTGCGGCCTGGGATCGATCCCCCAGCCATTAGGGTTGCACAAGCCAGTGCTCTCTTAGTGCCGGTCCCAAGCCCAGATAAATGGGGAGGGTTAGGAAGGGCATCTGGCATAAAAACATGTGCCAAATCAAACATGCGGATCTCGAATATGGATGATCTGCTGTGGCGACCCCTAGTAGGAGAAGCCGAAAGAAATATTCCTATTGTGAAAATGGGTGCATGGAGATCCAGTAGTCTAACCATCACAATTTGGCCCTTGCCAAACTCCCACAATTCCTTATGCTTGCCAATTTTTCATTCTTCTAATACTTTACTGTTCTGTCCTCACTAAACGTGTAACTTCTCTATCCAGCTAGACAGACAGCGAACAGGCGAGATGCTGATTCATGGCTTTTATTCTTCCTGTAGCTTTCATGAATCTTTCCTTGTTTAACTTTAAAATTAAAATTATAAAACTGTAAACAAACATAAAAAATACAACAATTAGAATTGTAATTAAATCACATTCAAAGTGCATAGCCAACTGAACAGTATTTACTGCCTAAAGCATTCAAAGAAACATTAAATCACACATTAAATCAATGCATTAAACATTACATTGTCAATGTGCATTTGGAATTATATTCTTAATTTTAAGTAATAGCTTGTAATCTAATCCAACAAAACCCAAATTAGCCTAATAATCATAAAAAAAGACCGCTAGCATACGGCGCTACCTAAAGCTCACACTTTGCACTCTATATTTTGTTCTTAGCAACATTTGCATCACTAGATTAATGAATTTACATCTTTAACCTACTAAACATCACATTTATATGACAAAAAATAGCGTCTTACAGCCTTATGCTAGTCACGAATTCACCATACAAGCTGCTCTTCAGCCATGACACATTCCAATTAACTTAACTTAACACGAGGAATACAGAAGTTACTATACACAATCCTCGCCACAAGAGGGTCCTTAAAGGTCAACATATAACCAAAATGACCTTTCATTACAATTTAACTGAACCATTACACTCCCCGCCTGGTATAAATGCTTTTATACCACTATTTAATACTAATGAGTCTTTGTATCACTACTTTGGGGAAGCAGTAGAATAAGTTGAGTCACTGGGCCCAAGTAGACACGAGTGGTCCCTTGCTTTACAACTTTAACTTCCACTTTTCTGTTCCTCTTGTCTTCGCTTGGGATGCTTTTAGTAATGAGTCCAACGGGCCATTCATTACGTTTAACTTTATCATTTTTAACAAGACTACGTCCCCTTCTTAAATGTTATCCTTGTCATGAGTCTATTTCCTTCTTGGCTGAAGCACTGACAGATATTCCTGTCTCCAGCGCTTCCCAAAGGTATCTGCAAGACCTTGAAAGTGTTGCCATTGCTTTGTATACATGTCTTTTCAGTCAAATGGTCCTTCAGGAGCAGGAGCAACTCCTACCTTTGGCGTTAGAAGCATAGACGGTGTCAAAATAGTTGGTGAGTCTGAATCAGTACTTATGGGAACCAAGGGACGAACATTAATGATTGCCATAACTTCAGCCATTTGTGTTGTAAGGACCTCATGGGTAAGACAAGTTAGACCTGACTGAAGTAACATTGCGTCTAGAATGCGGCGGGCGATGCCAATCATTCTTTCCCATGATCCACCCAAATGTGATGAGTGAGGCGTGTTGAATGTCCATGTACAGCCTTCGTTGCTGAGGTAATCTTGGATCTCAGGGTGATCTGTACTGATTTTTAGCTCCTTACAGGCTCCAATAAAGTTAGTGCCACGGTCTGATCTGAGAACCTTGGAAGGGCCTCTAACTGCGAAAAACCTTCTCAGTGCATTAATAAAGCATGAGGTGGACATAGTTTCGATTACTTCTATATGAACTGCACGAGTCCCTAAGCAACTAAATAAAACTGCCCAGCGTTTGCTTTCTGCGGCCCCACCCCTAGTCTTGCGAGTGACTACACTCCAGGGCCCAAAAACATCTAAGCCGACCCTAGTGAACGGGGGCTCCATGGTGAGTCGATCTTCTGAGAGATTGGCCCTTTTTTGTTCAACAGGTTTTCCTCTAAGCCTACGACAAGTGACACACTGATAGATTACACTTGAGACTAGTTTTCTGCCTCCAATTATCCAAACACCAGCAGATCGCAGTGCTCCCTCAGTGAGGTGACAACCTTGGTAAACAACGCCTTGATGGTAATGTCTCACAAGCAGAGCTGACACATGATGTTTTTTAGGGAGTATAAGAGGATGCTTTTCGTCATACGGGAGATTGGCTAGAGATGTCTGACCCCCCACCCGTAACAGTCCATCTGAGTCTATGAAAGGGTTTAGAGTCCACAAGGGGCTTGTTTTTGTCATACGTTCCCCTTTATGCAGTTTCTTAATGTCCTCTTGGAATGAATATTGTTGGACGCTTGAGATGACTAAGTTTAGCTTGAGTTTGAGGATTTGTAGTGTTTTGATTTGAAGCTTTGGACTTGTTTCTAGCTAGAGTAATGAGTTTTGCCATTCCTTGTATGAGAGGTTTCGATGTTGAGAATCGTTCGAACCGGTGTGATCTGAGGGGTTCGATGCTGGCTTTAGTTGCATAGACATTCACATCTGGTCGAATCTCTGAATCATGCTCTGGTTCTATTAGCTCGAACTTGTTGTATCTGATGTAGATGGACACTGAGGCAGTTCCTTCGACAAGAATGGGGGTCCGGTACACCAGTATGTTTGTGGAAGTAGAAATGCTGCTATTGGGTGAGTAGCAATGTCTGCTGGGTTGTTTTCTGATGAGACATGATGCCATTGTGTTGGTACTGAAGATTTTCTGATTTTACAGACTCTGTTTGATACATAGACGTAAAATCTTCTTGACGTGTTATAGATGTAACCTAGTACAATCTTACTATCAGTGTAGTACTTTACAGCATGAAGCTCTAGGTCGATTTCTTGGCATATAAGCTCTGCCATTTCTGTAGCAAGGACAGCGGCGCATAGCTCCAGTCCTGGAATTGTGTGAGCTGGTTTTGGTGCCAGTTTGGCTTTGCCCATGACAAATCCGGTGAGGTGCTGTCTCTGCTCATTGACAAATCAGAAGTAGGCAACAGCTGCAATTGCTGTGGATGAGGCGTCACTAAAGACCAGTGTTGGGGGTAACGCGTTACAAGTAACGTGCGTTACGTAATAATATTACTTTTCTGGAGTAATGAGTAAAGTAGCGCGTTACTTTATAAATTTAGACATTAATATCTGAGTTACTTTTTAAAAAAAGTAATGTGAGTTACTTTTCAGTTAAATTATTTTGCATAAAAAAATAAATACTGAATTAAAATGAACGAGTCACGTAGAATCGCGCACTCATACGTGCGAGCCGCGGGAACAGAAGCTGGTCAGAAGCGGAGATGGCAAACCAGAGCATTACATTACTGTGATGGAAGTATTCTTATTATTTTGAAATAGTCGAGTTAAAGGAGAAAGGAATAATGGTTAAGTGTAGATTATGTGTTGGTGAAAAGCTCTTGTCAACTGCAAAAAATACCACTTAAAAAAAAACCAAAAAAAAAACATCTGCATGCAAAGCACAGCACTACAGATGTGTGTGTGTGTGTGTGTGTGTGTGTGTGTGTGTGTGTGTGTGTGTGTGTGTAATGTTGAATATATGCAACATTATGCAATGTTGCATATATGGAAATGGAGACAGAAATATAGAAAACTTTTGCCGACTTTCCACCACTGCAGATCTATTGTCCGTGGGAGACACATGTACGATGCCATCGCAGCGGAGAAAGAGAGTAAATTCACAGCTCATTTGCTCTTTGTGGGAAGATAAACTGCCACGGTCACTGATAATAGCGCGAACTTTGTAAAAGCGTTTAGAATGTTTCAAGCTGATGATGAAGCAGAGAATGATGTAGACGAGGACGAGGTCATATTTACGGAATTGCACGAAGTTTTACGTGATGACAGCGAAAGGTATGTTCTCCCTCCACATCACCAGTGTGCAGCCCACACCCTCAACCTTATATACACGAACGATAGTTACATTCCTGACGGCGAAGGCAGATTGCAAAGCAGTGTACAGAAGAGTGCGACTGGAAAGTGTTCAGCCTTGTGGTCAAAATTTAGTCGATCATCTTATTGTTCTCTAAGAAGTTATTAAGCATTTCAAATGTTTAAGACACGTCTTTTGCCCTAATATAACTGATTTCTTAATGCCAATTATCTATATTACACCTGTTACACCTGTAAGGCGTGAAAGAGATACAAGTAACGCAAAAGTAACGCCAAAGTAATATAACGCGTTACTTTCCATAAAAAGTAACTAAGTAACGTAATTATTTACTTTTTTGGGGAGTAACTCAATATTGTAATGCATTACTTTTAAAAGTAACGTTTTCCAACACTGCTGAAGACACACAGCTCTCTGTGTTGTGTTGAGGAAAGAGACAATGGTACGTACGGTCTGGGAATGTGCAGGTGTTCTAACTCGAGAAGACCATCTCTCCATACAGACCATAGTCTTTCTTTGGCTGGTGATAGGGGGTCGTCCCAGTCACATGATTCAGAGATTAGTTCTCTTATGAGTGCCTTTCCCTGTACAATTATAGGTGCAACAAAAACCTAAGGGGTCATACAAACTATTACCAGTGGATAGCACACCTCTTTTGGTGAATGGTTTTTGTTCTTTAGAGACTTGAAATGTGAAAGTGTCCGATTCAAGACTCCAGCTGATGCCTTAGCTTCTTTGCACAGGTAATGGGTTAGTGTCTAAGTCAAGGCTTTTGATGTCTTTTGTTAAGTCATTTGCTGGGAACGCCTCCATGACTTTGCTGCTGTTTGAGGCAATTTTATGTATACGCAGATTTGACTCCGCTAACATTTTCTGTGTTTTTTGCAGGAGATCGATTGCTTCAAATTCAGTTGGAAGTGATGTTAGACCGTCGTCCACGTAAAAGTTTCTAGTGACAAAATGCTCTGCGTCCTTGCCAGATTCCTTCACACTGGATTCAGCTGCCTTCCGGAGCCCGTAGATTGCAACTGAGGGAGATAGACGATTTCCAAATACACGGACTTTCATTCGATATTTGATGATTTCCTTTCTGACATCATTGTCTCTGAACCAGAGAAATCGCAGGAAATTGCGATGGTCTTCCCTTACTGTGACACAGTAGAACATTTGTTCCACATATGCTGTTATTGCAATGGGCTCTCTGCGGAATCTGATTAGAACCCCAAGCGTTGTTGAGATCTGGGCGCTTAAAAGGACGTCATTGAGTGCTACGCCCTCATGTTTGGCACTTGAGGCAAAAACCACACGGATTTGCTTGGGTTTCTGTGGGTGATACACCCCAAACATAGGGAGATACCAACACTCTTCATTCAGCTGTAAGGGGGGTGCGACTTCTGCCTGCTTGTTGTCTATTACTTTTTGCATGAACTGTACAAAGTGCTCTCTCATCTCAGGTTTTTTGTTGAGACTTCGTTTTAGTGTGTTGAGTCTTTTTAAAGCCTGACCTCGATTATTTGGTAGACGTTGTCTGGGTGTGACAAAAGGAAGGGGTGCAACCCAGCTGTTGGTCTCATCCTGATACATTTCGTTCTGCATTATTGTGAGAAATTGCGCATCCTGTTGTGAAGGTGCTAACTTTTCATCATCCTCCCTTCTGATAAAGATATTGTCCCCAAGATTGTCTGTTTGTATCGCCTGGTAAGTATCTGTACAGAATTGAGTGTCTTTTAGATGCCTTACAGATTTTTATTTTATTTGCAGGACATTGGTACATGGACTGAGGTACGATAATAATAATAATAATAATAACCTTTATTTTGTATAGCGCCTTTAAAAGGAGTTTCTCAAAGCGCTTAACATAACAGATAAAATTAAAAGATACACATAATAATACAAACACTAAAACTAACTATACAAAAAATAAAAACTCAATAAATAACAAACAAAGAAGTCACATAAAAGCTACCCTAAAAAAGTATGTTTTAAGATGGGATTTAAAAACACCCATGGATTGTGCACGATGGACGTCCATTAAGCAATGTGTTTGTTTTGTACGTTGTGACTGACCTTGGTTTGTGTGCGCCATTCAAACAGACATCTCCCACAATAACCCAGCCGAGATCAAGGCGCTGGGCGAATGGTGCATTATGGGGACCATTGCACTGCTCTCTCACTTTCTGTAAACTCAGTATGTCTCTACCCAAGAGCAACAGGATTTGTGCATTTGAATCTATGGCTTGTATCTTGTGCGCGAGCGCCTTTAAGTGTGGATGGTATTAGGCGACTTCAGGCGAAGAGATCTCTGAGCAAACCTTTGGGATCATGTCACATTCCAGCATCGGAGGCAGCGGCACCTTTATGTGACCATCTATAGACTCGACAATGAAGTCTTTAGCCTTTCTCCCTCTAACTTCCATGATACCTAAACATGTTTTTAAGGTATACTCCTCCGTGCCTCCTTTAACATTAAAGATGTCGAAAAAGTCAGAGCGGGCAAGAGACTGATTAGTTTGTTCGTCCATAACAGCATACAGGTTTATTGCCTTGTCCCTCTGACCTGATTGATACACTTTGCATAGGCATATTTTAGCACAAGACCTTGAGCCACGCTGTTTGCCACATATCTCTGTGCACATTGCTGTAGCTGAGACTGATGGTGTGCTAAGCTCAGGTTCCCTGCCATGGTGTTTCACCTCTATCGGCGGTGTGATGCTGTTAGGAGGGGGCGGGCCTGGATGTAACGCTGTGTTGTGTTTTTCACGCCCACATTCTTTGCAGATGACTTTTATCTGACAGTTTTTGGCTTGGTGTTTGGTTGATGCGCAACACTTGAAGCATATGTTTTTATCCTTCAGATACGTTTTTCTCTCTTCTAGAGACTTGCTGCGGAAAGTGCGACATCTCCTGAGGGGATGCGTTTTTTATGCAAGGGACATTGTCTGGATCATCAGTAACATCTGTTTCATTACTCTGTGCTATTTCTGTCTTTTTCACTGAAATCATAGGACAAGTACTGTTTTTAACAGGTCTGTCAAACTTGGACTGCGCTGCTGACAGAAAGGAGAAACTAGGATCATTTCTTATGCTTGCTTGCTCCCGTACAAAGTTAGAGAAGGTAGAAAATGGTGGAAATGTAGCATTGTAATCTACCTTGTATCTGGATGCATGTGAGATCCATCTATCTTGCAGGGAGTAAGGGAGCTTTTCCACTATGGCATTAACACCAAGAGCTGTATCCAGAAAGGCTAGTCCAGGTGAATAAACCTCTGCTTTAGCCAGTTGTAGTTCAAGCAAGAGATCTCCTAGCTCCCTTAGTTTACTTGAGTCTCTAGCCGTGATCTTAGGGAAGTTTTCAATCTTTTAAAAGAGTGAGTGTTCAATTACCTCAGGTGCTCCATAGGTTTCTTCGCAGCGCTGCCAGATCATGTTAAGGGCTTCAGCAGCATCATTGATTTGAGCCTTACTGATTATTTTAGCTTGATGGTTTGACTTTGGTCCAAGCCATTTTACAAGTAGATCTAATTCTTCTTTAGGGGACGGGGACAGGTCTTTAATGACATTCAGAAATGAGGATTTCCAGCTATGATAATTTTGTGGATCATCATCGAAGGTTTGCAAAGTGGCTGACACCAGTTCCCGTCTCATTAAATATTTAGCCATATCATTTACCGTAGATGTCTGTTGAGGGTTTCGGGGCGTTGAGCTGAATGACTGGTGTTGATGATTGAGAACCGGATGTGACATGTTAGGATGTGGTGTTGACATGTATATAGATGGCCTTTGTTGTCTGTGCTGCGAGGTTTCTTGCTTGATTACAGGAGTAATGTAGGGGGATGGTGATGGTTCTGCTCCTGTGTATTATATTGATAGAATGGGTTCGTGATTAAGATTTGAGGCTATGGCAGCACTTGGTTGCTTTGCAAGAATACTTGACTATTAATGAAATTTTGAACCTTTTCCTTTTAGTCCACGGGGTTGTCGCACAGATGTTCTTTGCTGTAAAGCTGTTGTTCTTCAAACTGTGCGGCTGCTTTTAATATCTCTGCTTCTGCTGCAGCAGCGGCTGCTTCTTTCTTTATCTTTAAAATATGTAGCTGAGCCTGCATTTCAGCTTGTTGTTTCATTACTTCAGCTTCCTCTTTTGCATAGACCACCTGCGCTTGCACAGCCTCAGCTTTGGCTTGCGCTTTGAGAGCAGCTATGCTTGCAGATGACCTGGTAGACCACGTTGAAGAAGCAGAGCACCGGGACCTCGTTTGCAGTACCTCATCTTGTGCTTTCGGCATGTGGCTCCATGGCAGTCGTTGGGGTTGCGGGTCCAATAGCTGCCACATGATGATTTGATGACTGAAGTTACCAGCTTCTGAAAGGCGTTGTATGCTGACGAAAAAAGGCTTTTAGTTCTGTCCTCACTAAACGTGTAACTTCTCTATCCAGCTAGACAGACAGCGAACAGGCGAGATGTTGATTCATGGCTTTTATTCTTCATGTAGCTTTTATGAATCTTTCCTCGTTTAACTTTAACATTAAAATTAAAATTAAAATTGTCAAACTGTAAACAAACATAGAAAATACAGCAATTAGAATTGTAATTAAATCACATTCAAAGTGCATAGCTTTTAAGTAATAGCTTGTAATCTAATCCAACAAAACCCAAATTAGCCTAATAATCATAACAAAAGACCGCTAGCATACGGCGCTACCTAAAGCTCACACTTTGCACTTTACATTTTGTTCTTAGCAACATTTGCATCGCTAGATTATTGAATTTACATATTTACTCTACTAAACATCATATTTATATGACAAATAATAGCGTCTTACAGCCTTATGCGGGTCACGAATTCAACATACAAGCTGCTCTTTAGCCATGACTCTTTCCAATTAACTTAACTTAACACGAGGCATACAGAAGTTACTATACACAATCCTCGCCACAAGAGGGTCCTTAAAGGTCAACATATAATCAAAATCACCTTTCATTACAATTAAACTGAACCATTACAGTTACATTTGCCACTGCACTGTAACTACATTTCAGGGTGTTACCTATCTAGGCCGTCTTTGTGGAGAGCAACAATGCTAATTCTCAAATCCTCAGGGAGTTATTTGACATGAGGTGCCATACTGAACATCCAGTGGTCAGTATGAGAGAATTGTACTCAAAGCACCAAATTTTAAATGCTCTAATAAAAGATACACAAATTTGTATCATCCTGTCATGCAGACAAAAACATGAACATGATGAATAGTACATGTGGCTTGGCATATTTAAAAATGTACAGCTGTTATTACTTGAGTTAATATTTTGTTAATAGAATTGTTGTATGAAACCAGTAATCAATCTTGTTAGTGCCATATTCCTTAATAGTGTTTTTGCAGCATAATCCCATGATAAATCACTAATAATCATCACACCGTATTTCTTTGTATAGTCTAGCAGTTAATTTAGTGCATTTTTAGATGTTTCTTCAACTGTGATTGAGCTAAAACAATTACCATGCCAATTACATCTCAGGAACCACAATAATAATGGTGTTTCTCAGCTTTTAAGTGGAAGTGATTCTGATGTATTTTTGATAAACACATTATCAAAAGACTTATTTCACAAATGCTTTTTCCCTCTTTCTATCTTACAAACATCTGCAACTACATTTTGCATAATTTACAGAGCTTTGTTACATACTATTTATATCAGTTGCTTTTAAACTAAACAAATCTGGCAACCATTAATTATTTATCACTGTTCCACCTACTCCGTTGTTGCAGTTTCCATGTTTGAACACTAGGTGTAACTAAAGCTCACAACCTAGATATCTAGTTAGTATTTTAAAGGTTTAACCATGTCCCTAATGGGAGAAGCCGAAATAAGATGAAGAAGAACCATGTATGGAATTGTGAATCAGATCTTATAAAGATAACAAATATTGATCATAGCGATTGTGATGATTTCAAGTTTATTTTTGTTTATTGTATTTGATGGCATGCTGTCCCTCCCTATCATTAATCGTAACACTACCTAATCAAGTCTGTGAGCTCATATATATACAGGAGAAGAAAGATACAGTGCTTCCAAAAAGCTATGGCTGGCTGGCTTTATGAGTCTCAGAGGAAACTGGTGTTAGTGCTCCCCCTCCCCCACTGATAGCTGTTGTATAACAGCAGAGAGCTGTGTGGTGGGTGGAAATTAGTAGATGACCAATTTGGAAAGAAGTGATTTTAAAAACTCCATTAATACTAATTAAACCTTCTGAATTATAAATAGCACGCAATGACTCACTTTACTAAGTAATTTTGAACTATATGCCTCCTGTGATTACTTTGTAAATCTATCTGATATATTTGACAGATAAATCAACTTCATCCAGAAACACCGACAGATACAGACTCAGACATAAAACACCTTCCACGGGTACTCACTTAAAATTTATACAGGTCTGTTTAATTAAAAGTATGTGCCAGTTTAAGCAACTAACTACCTAAAGGATATTATAAATCACAATATCTGCTGCAGAATCTGAGCTTGGTCACTGAACTACATCTATTAGTACTGATTTAAGGACTTGTTTCAATACACTTTGTTGGATCAGCATCCAGACCACAGTTCCACTAGTAAATGGCATTGTGCCACCTCCCTAACCCTAACCCTAACCCATAGTGACCCATATTTCATATAGTAGTAGTTTACTATATAAGAATTGACACTGCATGCTGAAACCATAGTATGGCAGCAATCCTGTGAAACTCCAGAAATACCAGATATGCCCTCTGTTCTTGTTTCTGAAAACTCAAAAGGCAAACCAGTTTCAGTCTGTCTCTCTCTGACACCCCCCCCCCCCACACACACACATACACACACACACACACACACACACACACACACACACACACACACACACACACACACACACACACACACACACACACACACACACACACACACACACACACACACACACAGAGTAAACAGAGAAAAGAACACTTCCTTCCCCTCCACCATCTGGGACAAGATGGCTTCCAGACAACCATCTGATGCTTCATTCTGCAGAACAAAAGGAAATTAGAAATGAAAAAAGGTGATAGAACAACAGTTAAGCAAAATAAAAATCATGCCTGAATTGGTCTATTCAGTTTAATTCAATTCAATTCAATTCATTTTAATTTGTATAGCAATTTTAACAATGAACATTGTCTCAAAGCAGCTTTACACAGATAATGTGGTGATAAAAATGAATAATATGCTTTTTGTAAGTGTAAGTTTGTCCCTGATGAGCAAGTTTGTCCCTGATGGGCGACTTTTCATTAGGCTGGGTTTAATGCTACTTTCAGTGATACCAGTCGGGAGGTTGGGAACATTTGAATCTTTAGGTACAACCCTGTGATGCTATCCAGTCAGCACAAATGACTGCCAACCATTTATGGATTTTGGGCAAGATGCAAATTCTGTAGAAAATGTGCATTTAGACAAATATTGTGAGAATCCAGCTATATATTTTTTTATTTATCGCATCCTTGGTGCCACCCTTTTTGTAATCAAATTGGGGATGCACCTGCCCATAATCATATGAGATTATATACTTTAATAAATCTCAGTGTAAACCAAGAGTATGCCTCCTGTCTGTCCTGTCTGGTTTAAAGACAACTAGTATATGCTGTATATAACATTGCCAACCATTATTATATATGCAATAATTCAAAAATAGCCAGCGGTATATGCACTGTGAGGGTGGAAAGTTTTGCCACACAGTGCATATATGGCTGTCTATTTAGAAGGAATACTCCAAGTTATGCTTGTTTAAGCCTATGTTCCTAATCATAATCACCATTGTTCCCAGTAATCAATTTCTGATTACGATCAATTTGTTTGCATTCTTGGGGGAAAAAAGTGCTGTGTAATGACATATAGTAAATAGTTAAGGAACATTATCATGTAGTTTTTTTTGTTCTGATAAAACTTTATTATATTCAATTATAATTATCTTCAGGCAATCTCTGTTCTTCATGTTACGTTTTCTGTATTCTGTGATAAAAAAAAATTGACATTTTTTTTGTGTAACACTCCTGTTATTCTATTGCTGGGCATGTAGTAAAAAGCAGCCACAACAGTGCAGGAGTGTGATGAGTGCAGAAACTTGTAGACACATGAGAGCAACCTGCTACTGGTGCAGGCATAGTAGCACAGGATCATGACATTTTGGAACACATAATCATGTTATGCCCTGCAAATGTGTTGTGAATGTACATAAATGCTTGTGACATCATAGGAATAATAATGCATGTGAACAAAACTTCTACATAACAAGTGAAAACACGTCTTAAATGATGTGAAATATATACAGTACCTTGGTTAAGAATGTACATGTGAAAACCACTGAATGCTGATTGTGCAAAAATCCTAAGTGGAAAGTCTACTACGTGTGGATACAAATAAAATATGTATATAATAAAAATAGTGAAACAATTATGTGTATAAATGTGTAAATTCACACATTTTATTTCACTTTTTTCATCATTTTGTACTAATTACTGTATTTGAATAGGTTTCTATGCAAATATAATCTTTTTTTCTAAAACAGTTATGGTATTCTTAATGCATTTTTTCTATTCAAATCTGGGGCCCTTTTTTATTATTATTTTTAATAGTTGAATAATAATTTATTCCAAAAATAACCGAAGGGCAGATTCATCGTCAAAAGAGTGAGCGCGAGCTGCTGACGTCATCGACAAGTTCACGCGAGCACGCGCGACACAAGGAAAAAAAAACCTTTTCTGTCGAAGCTCCTAGAGGTAATATTTATTCGACTTCTGTAAGCAAGTAGATAATAAAGCGTCAGTATGCATTGAATTCCTCACAGACATTTCTATTCCCTTTGTTTGACAGAGAGACTTTTTTCCTCCCAACCCCCCATTTCCTTTGGTCGTAGCGGAAGTTGCTCTGTAAGCCGAGGCCTCGCACATCCAATGGCGACTGAAAACTGGCTGAACGGAAAGCGGGAGCGATCACGAAGTGGACCCAAACCGTGAAGTCAAAATTAAATAAATATATCAGCGGATAACAGGACACATAAATAAGTTTCAAGAGTAGTATGTCAGCTTAGTTATGGCTGACAGAATGGACAAAAGAGGGAGTATTTCGCTCCTGGAATCGGGTAAGGCGAAAGAAAAGTAACGTTTAATGTTTGGGATCAGCAGCATCGCCGTTTCCCTGCGTTTAATTCACATTTCACTGATTTTCTCGCGCTTTGTTTCTTGTTTATTTGCAGAGCTTTATTATCTCATTTCTCGTTTTTTAACAACCGGTCCTTGTCGGAGAGCGGCCGAGGTGAGAGCTGTGTATACACCCCTTTGGTTATAAGCCCGTGTTGTGTCTAAAATGCTGTATTATGTTTAATCTTTATACACGACTTTCCTTTCTGTTGCAGGTTCTCGTAAGTGAAATGGAGGAACACCAGGTGTGTGTCCGTGTGTTTTATTCTTGATTAACACAAAGCCTACTTCTAGTAAAGCACACCAAGAGGCGGATTTAATGCCTGTCAATTCTGATACTTATCTCTATCTTTGTGTATATTTATGATAAAATGGTTAATCGGTTTATTATTGGAGCATGTTTAAAGTCCTGTCATTTCTGATCGGGTTTCTGTTCTCGGCAGCTCCTTCCCCATAGAGTGGACTGGGAAGGCAATGAACATCCCCGATCGTATGAAGACTTGGTATGTTTTTATCTGTTACCTTTAATTGCTCCATGTGTGTTTCTCCTGAATGCTAGTAATTTCACCAGGATTTGTTTGACCAATAGATTCACTAATGCGGGAGCAGTCCATGCTGATTTTTGTGTGATTATAAAGTCGTGCCACGCTGTTGGTACTGTTAAATGCAATTTAATGTTTTATGTGTGGAGCTCTGAGTTTTTTTCCTTATTATTTTTGTTTTTGTTTTTGACCTGACTCGGTTCTCACTTAGTGTCGTATTGCAGTGAGGGTGGAGAATACCGAGTTTTCGTGACGTCGTCATTTTTACGACCAATCAGCCTTCTCAGACCGCTTTTTTTTTCTTTTTGTTCGTGCGTTGTGATTGGTTGACGCGCTGTCTTTATTTGCATAAAAGCTTCACTTTCAAACCACTTCCTTTTTAGACTTTGTTATATATCCTGAACCGAGGATCATGACTAAAATTTCACTTATTTCAGTTATCAACCTTCTAAAATGTAGTGGTACTGGGCTGCACATTAGTCGGAGAGCATACGAATCAGAATAAGAGAAATTGCTTTATTACCAAGTATGTTTACACACAAGGGATTTGACTTGGTGACCGGGGCTTCCAGTGCGGGAGAAAGTACAGACAAAATATAAGTAAAACAGACAATTAAATAATGCACTATATACATAAGTAGAAATATTGTTTAAATGAATGCACAGATGTTATTTACAAGTGTGCAGTTTACAAATGTACGGTTGTATAAATGTTTCAGTTATGATGGATAATGTGTAGTAATTAATATTTTAACTGGTTAGGCTGAGTAAAGCCTGCTGGAAAAAAATGTTTTTGTGCCTGGTGGTTCTGGTGGACGGTGCTCTGTAACGCTGGCCACAAAGCAACATTTCGAAGAGAGAGTGGGTGTGGGGTGTGTGGGGTCCAAAGAGATTTTCTTAGCCCTTTTCTACACTATTGAGGAGTGAAGATCTTGTAGGTTGGGCAGTGGGGCACCAATAATCCTCTCAGCAGTCCTGACTGTCTGCTGTAGCCTCCTGATGTCTGATTTGGTAGCTGAATCAAACCAGACAGTTATGGATGTAAACAGGACAGACTTAATGATGGCCGAGTAGAACTTTTTCAGTAGCTTCTGTGGCAGGTTGAATTTCCTCAGTTGGCAAAGGAAGTACAACCTCTGCTGGGCCTTTCTAGCAATGGAGTCAAATTTTTGTCCCACTTCAGGTCCTGATAGATGGTGATAGACTTGAATGATGTTCATTATGGTGAGTAGGGAATTGCTGGGGGATTTTTCCTGAAGTCCATGATCATCTCCACTGTTTTTAGGGTGTTGAGCTCCAGGTTGTTGTGATTGCACCAGCCAGCCAGCTCCTTAACCTTATGTCTGTAAGCAGACTCGTCTCCTTCCTGGATGAGGGCGATGACTGTAGTGTTGTCCGCAAACTTTAGGAGCTTGACAGAGGGGTTTTTAGAGGTGCAGTTATTTGTGTACATAGAGAAGAGCAGTGGGAAGAGAACGCAACCCTGGAAAGCATCAGTGCTGATAGTGAGAGACCTGAATGTGAGTTGCCTAGCCTCACTATCTGCTGCCTGTATGTCAGGAAGCTGGTGATCCACTGACATTGATTGGGGTGGGCACTAAGAGCTGGGTCTAAGATGAGGTCGGGAATGATGGTATTAAAGCAAGTGCATTAAAGGAAACAGCCGCCCTGAAACACAGTAACTGTAATTATAGTAAAATATTTCTAATGTGCCTAATGATTCCAGTGTTAGTGATTGTGTCTGTTGTAATCATCAGGAGAGGACACTGCTAGTGTATCTCAAGCATATGAGATAAAAAGCAGATTTCACTCTTGGCTACTAAAAACAATCAAGCAAGCGCTTCTTTTCTTAATTGTCAGTGTCTAATGGCATTTCAACTCTTACTAAAGATTAAAACAATGTATACAGCGAACATTGGAGATATACAAAGCTGAGTTACTGCACAGGCTCGGCTAGATAGTGATCCGTGGCATGTATTGCTGTGTTGATGGAAGTATTGGTATAAAAGTTGGAGCTTTTTTGTTTCTGGATCATATACAAGGACATATTGTCCCACTACCTGGCTTGTCAAAACATTTAAATTATAAGACAATTCTTGAAATTTCTATTGAATATTTGACAGATAATTTCATTTTAGTTTTTAATTTCAGGTTTGGATCTGCTGTGATTAAGCATAATGTTGCTGAGGATAAATGAATGGATTATTTAAAGGAGCAGTTAGATCAAATTTATTTCAAATGGGAGCATCTAATGCATTTGAATGACATCTGGCAAAAAAATTTTTATTTTCCTCCATAAGATTGCAGCCAACAAGCATATTGCACCAGACCACTTGCTGCAGATATGTAAGCAGATTGGACCGATTCTCAACAAGCAAGTGCCGTCTGGTTTGCCTGGGGTGCATTCTCTACTGGGAACAGGGAGACATTCCTTACTTCGAACAGCAAAAGGTAGTGCAGCATTACCATTTAAAACTACTGTACTTTTTTGAATACGATAATTATTCTTACACAATATAATCTCTTGTTGTGGAATAGATTGTGGCCATAGCCGATGGAAAAGCTCGACTTTTGCTGCGCTTCACAGAGGAAGACCACCAGAGAGGCCTTTGAGCTGCAGGGATGCCCCAAATCTGGGTAGGTGGCACTTCTGTTTCAGTATGCAATATTGTTTATAGTTATGAATACAGGGTGTGTTCGTACAGAACCTGGGTATAGTTTATCCCTTCTGTGTGGCTCTTGTGTGTTCATAAGAACACCACAATCACACTAGGGCAAGGACCAAAACAATTAGCCCAGGAATGGGTAATCGAATAAGTTCTAACAAAATCGAGTGAGTTTTGAGTGCCAGGCTAAAGTGATTCAGTTCTGAATCCACTCGAATTGAAAAACTGAACCAAACTACTGTGTTTTGTTTTTTTCAGCAACTATATTTTGTAAATACACGCTGCTTAACTGGACTTCAATTTTTGTTTCATTTTGAATATGCTTTCAGGCCTACTGACAACTTTTATTTTGGCTTCATGTACAGTGTGAATACAAACTAAATGGAAAACAAACACACACACACACATTATATATATATATATATATATATATATATATATATATATATATATATATATATATATAATATTATATATACATACAGTGAGGAAAATAAGTATTTGAACACCCTGCTATTTTGCAAGTTCTCCCACTTAGAAATCATGGAGGGGTCTGAAATTGTCATCGTAGGTGCATTTCCACTGTGAGAGACATAATCTAAAAAAAATCCAGAAATCACAATATATTATTTTTAAACTATTTATTTGTATGATACAGCTGCAAATAAGTATTTGAACACCTGTTTATCAGCTAGAATTCTGACCCTCAAAGACCTGTTAGTCTGCCTTTAAAATGTCCACCTCCACTACATTTATTATCCTAAATTAGATGCACCTGTTTGAGGTCGTTAGCTGCATAAAGACACCTGTCCACCCCATACAATCAGTAAGAATCCAAGTACTAACATGGCCAAGACCAAAGAGCTGTCCAAAGATACTAGAGACAAAATTGTACACCTCCACAAGGCTGGAAAGGGCTACGGGGAAATTGCCAAGCAGCTTGGTGAAAAAAGGTCCACTGTTGGAGCTATCATTAGAAAATGGAAGAAGCTAAACATGACTGTCAATCGCCCTCGGACTGGGGCTCCATGCAAGATCTCACCTCGTGGGGTCTCAATGATCCTAAGGAAGGTGAGAAATCAGCCCAGAACTACACGGGAGGAGCTGGTCAATGACCTGAAAAGAGCTGGAAACACCGTTTCCAAGGTTACTGTTGGTAATACACTAAAATGTCATGGTTTGAAATCATGCATGGCACAGAAGGTTCCCCTGCTTAAACCAGCACGTGTCCAGGCACGTCTTAAGTTTGCCAATGACCATTTGGATGATCCAGAGGAGTCATGGGAGAAAGTCATGTGGTCAAATGAGACCAAAATAGAACTTTTGGGTCATAATTCCACTAAACGTGTTTGAAGGAAGAAGAATGATGAGTACCATCCCAAGAACACCATCCCTACTGTGAAGCATCATGCTTTGGGGGTGTTTTTCTGCACATGGGACAGGGCGACTGCACTGTATTAAGGAGAGGATGACCGGGGCCATGTATTGTGAGATTTTGGGTAACAACCTCCTTCCCTCAGTTAGAGCATTAAAGATGGGTCGAGGCTGGGTCTTCCAACATGGCAATGACCTGAAGCACACAGCCAGGATAACCAAGGAGTGGCTCTGTAAGAAGTATATCAAGGTTCTGGCGTGGCCTAGCCAGTCTTCAGACCTAAACCCAATAGAGAATCTTTGGAGGGAGCTCAAACGCCGTGTTTCTCAGCGACAGGCCAGAAACCTGACTGATCTAGAGAAGATCTGTGTGGAGGAGTGGGCCAAAATCCCTCCTGCAGTGTGTGCAAACCTGGTGAAAACTACAAGAAACGTTTGACCTCTGTAATTGCAAACAAAGGCTACTGTACCAAATATTAACATTGACTTTCTTAGGTGTTCAAATACTTAATTTCCTTACTGTGTGTGTGTGTATATATATATATATATATATATATATATATATATATATATATATATATATATATATATATATATATATATATATATATATATATAATATAAATAATGTCACTCTATTTAAAATGACATACAGGGTAGCAGGTGGTTTTTAGTCGACCCTATTGAGCAATGAGTTTGTTTCTCTGCATATCTGAGTTGTAAACAATTGAGTTCTGGAAAAAAGCACTTCCTGTAGAAAAAGGGAAGTTGAGTGTGCAAATACATACACAGATGTAAAATAACAACCATAACTTTTCTGTCTATTTTTCTTTTTACCTGTTTAGCCTCTGTTGAGTCTAAACCTAAGGTGTACTACTTCAGCCGAGATTTGATTTCAGCATATCTTGTTTAATTGAACTTGAAATCTGAGATGAAAGTCATTAACAGTTCATTAGAGTCATAGTCTGTACTGCATTTTCTGTGTTCTATTCACCAATAATACCTTCAACTCTGTTTTAGTGTTAATGTATAGCAGGTAATAGAAGAATAACTGGAGATGTTAATGTGTTGAACGTGAATGTGTGTGTGTAGTGGAGGTGTGCAGAGGAAGAGAGTTGACAGGCACTCAGCGTTTCAGCTTTGTCCATCCTGTCAGTGTATATCAAAACATCAAAATGCACAGGAGGATTCTGGGACATCTCTCGGCCGTTTACTGCATCGCCTTTGACCGAACAGGTTCCCGGATTTTCACGGTAAGACCTTTCTTCAGCCATGAGAATCTGACTAACCTTTTGATAAGGACCAATTGTGTAATTGCTTTGATCATTTGTGTTTTCATTGAGTGTGTAAAAAAATAAAAAAAAGTACGCAAAGTGAGACAATTTGTGTAAATCAACATTTAGATTTTGTGTTTTTTTTTTTTTTTTTTTTATGTTAATTGCAAATGGCAAGTTGACAACCATGCTTAAAATAATCAGTATATCATATAATACAACATTGTTTTGACAATTTTTACCCAGCCATTAGGGTTGCAGAAGCCAGTGCACTCTTGGTGCCGGTCCCAAGCCAGGACAAATTGGGAAGGTTGCGTTAGGAAGGGCATCCAGCGTAGAACACGTGCCAAATCAAATATGCGGATCACGAAAGAGAAATTCATACCGGATTGGTCGAGGCCCAGGTTACCAACAACCGCCACAGGTATTGTTACCCAACAGGGTACCGGTGGAAATTGGGCTACTGTTGGCCAAAGGAGAGGAGGAAGATGTCAACAGAGACAGCAGAGAAAGAAGTGTAGACGAGCGGAGGTTAGAGTTGGTACTTTAAATGTTGGTACTATGACTGGTAAATGGAGAGAGGTAGCTGAAATGATGGAGAGGAGAAAAGTAGATATGTTGTTTTTTACAGAAGACTTAAGTGGAAAGGGAGTAAAGACAGGAACATTGGAGGTGGGTTTAAACTTTTCTATCATTGTGTGAATGGAAAGAGAAATGGTGTAGGGGTGATTTCTGAAAGAAGAGTATTGTAAGAGTGTAGTGAAGGTGAAGAAAGTTTCTGATCAACATGAAGCGTAGGGGTGATAAATGCCACCAGTGCCAATGCTCCACAAGTGGGTTGTGAGATGGAGGAGAAGGAAAATTCTGGAGTGAGTTAGATGAAGTGGTAGGTATGGCCTTAAGGAGAGGAATGTGGAAGGGCAGATGGTTGTAGATTTTGCTAAAAGGATGGAAATGGCAGCGGGGAACACTTATTTTAAGAAGAAGAGGATCCTGGGGTGACGTATAGGAGTGGAGGAAGGTGCACACAGGTGGACTATGTTCTTTTTAGGAGATCCAATGCTGTAGCTAGACAGCATCGGATGGTGTTTTGTAGGATGAGTTAGGACGTGAAGAAGAAGAGAAGGAGAGTGAGGACTGAAAGAAGAATAAGATGGTGGAAACTGAAGGAGGAAGACACTAGTGTGAGATTCAGGGTAGAGGTCAGACAGAGGCTCGGTGGTGGTGAAGAGGAGCTGGATGATTGGGCAACTACTGCAGAAGTGATGAGGGAGGCAGCTAGAAAGGTACTTGGTGTGACATCTGGAAATAGAAAGGAAGACAAAGAGACATGGTTGGGGAATGAGGAAGTGCAGGAAATCATAAGGAGAAAGAGGCAAAACATGATTGGGATCAACAGAGTGATGAAAAAAGCAGGCAGGAGTACAAGCAGATGCAGCAGGTGAAGAGGGATGTGGTGAAAGCCAAGCAAAAGGCATATGAGAAGCTGTATGAGAAGTTGGACACTAAGGAAGGAGAAAAGGATTTATACCGATTGGCCAGGCAGAGGAACCGAGCTGTGAAGGATGTGCTGTAAGTTAGAGCAATAAAAGTGGAGATGTAAATGTGTTGACTAGTGAGGAGAGTGTGTTGAGAGGATGGAGGGAGTATTTTGTGCAGCTGATGAACAAGAAGAATGAGCGAGAGAGAGAAGGTTGGATAATGTGGAGAGTGAAGCAGGAAGTGGAAAGTCGGTTGGACCAGATGACATACCGGTAGAAGCATGGAGATGTTAAGGAGAAATGGCAGGGGAGTTTTTAACCAGGTTGTTCAACAAGATTCTGGAAGGTGAGAGGATGCCTGAGGAATGGAGGAGAAGTGTGCTGGTACCGTTTTTTAAGAACAAGGGAGATGTGCAGACCTGCAGTAACTACAGGGGAATTAAGTTGATCAGTCACACCATAAAGTTATGGGAAAGAGTAGTGGAAACCAGGCTGAGAGAAGAGGTGACCATCTGTGAGCAACAGTATGGTTTCATGCTGAGGAAGAGCACCACAGAAACATTATTTGCTTTGAGAATGTTGATGGAGATGTATAGAGAAGGTCAGAAGGAATTGCATTGTGTATTTGTGGATTTAAAGAAAGGTTGCTGAGAGAGGAGTTGTGGTATTGAATGAGGAAGTCAGGTGTGTCAGAAGTATCTAAGGGTGGTGCAGGACATGTATGACAGCAGTGAAGTGTGCAGTATGAACGACAGTCTGGTTTAAGGTGAAGGTTAGACTGCATCAAGGATCGCCTCTGGTGGAGTTCAGGTACCTGGGTCAACAGTGCAAAGCAATGTAGGGTGAGACCTGTGATGTTGTATAGTTTAGAGACAGTGGCATTGTCTAAAAGACAGGAGGCAGAGCTGGAGGTAGCAGAGCTGAAGATCTTAAGGTTTTCGTTGGGAGTGATAAGGATGGACAGGATTAGAAATGAGTTTATTAGAGGGACAGCGTATGTAGGACGTTTTGGAGAGGGAGGCGAGATTGAGATGGTTTGGACATGTGCAGAGGAGGGACATGGGGTATATCGGTAGGAAAATGCTGAGGATGAAGCTGCCAGGAAGGATGAAAAGAGGAAGGCCAAGAAGGAAGTTCATTGATGTGGTGAGGGAAGACATGCAGGTAGTTGTTTTAGAAAGAGGCAGATGTAGAGGACAGGGGTGTCTGGAGACAGGTGATCTGCTGTGGTGACCCCTAATTGAAAAGCTGAAAGATTGTTTTGACAATTTTTGTTTAAATAAAAAAAGGCATTTAGTTCAGTTGTGATGATCTAAGCATCTAGAATATATAACAGATTTAATTTTGTACAATAATTAAATGATATATGCATAAATTAAATACAAAAACATTGAAAACAAGCATTTGAATGTAGTAAAGCTGCAGTAAATCACATTTGAAAACAGTTACTGTTGTAGACAAATGCTATAAAAAGAGAATTAATTCAAAAGAGGCTTTATTTAAAAAAAAAAAAAAAATATGTATTGGTATACAATTGCATACGCATTCTCTACAACAGTCAGTAAAAATGTAATCGTTTACTGCTGCTGTTATTTGCTGCTCTTAGATTTAGTGTTTGTTCGGCACTGTTTTAATTGAATCCATCACTACGTCGTGAGCGAGCTGATTGTGCAACCTGATGCTTGTGAGTCACGACAGAACAGATCCAGTGCGACTTTCCCAGAGTTAGCAAACAGTTTACACAGTAGCACTTCATTAAACTGTGCCATTTCCATATGATGAGGATTATACAGATTCTGCTCACCATGCTGATGTTTCGCCTTCAATACCAGTGTTTTCTTTTCATGTGCTTGTGCGTCAGTGTGGTATTTCCGTAGAGCAAAGTGGTTATTCTGCTTTTTTACTGTTAGTGTTCTTTGTTGCATTTAATATAAAATGCTCTCACGCCTTGGATGATTCAGGATGCCAATTTGCAAGCGGCGGTGTTATTTTGCCGTCATGCTAACCTGTAACTTGAGCAGCCCAACTAATCGATATCGGCCTTCGTTGATAACAAATGACATTATCGATTTTTATCATTTTGTCAATTAGTTGTTGCAGCCCTAGTTATAACCTCAATTTTCTCTACCGGTATGACGAGCAATGTGGGATGGTATGACACCAGTTTGATTAGTCACGTCTACTACTGAGTATGGTGATTTTCAGTTTACTTGTTAATAAATCTAGTTGCTCTTTAATACATTTTCAAAATGAACTGAATTAAATTATCATGTATCATTACCAGCACAGATTATGGTTTTTCAATAAAGCAGTTAAGATTGTTGTATAGGCATCTGTGTAGCCTTAAGAAACCACTTATCGGTGAGGCTAATCAGCAAGAAGGCTTCAATTTGGTAGGAAGCATAAAGATTTGACTCTGGAGCTGTAGAAGAAGGTCATGTGGTCTGATGAGTCTAGATTTCCCGTGTTCCAGAGTGATGAGCACATCAGAGTATGAAGAGAGGCAGATTAACTGATGCACCCATCATGCCTATTGCCTACCGTACAAGTCTATGGGGGCAGTGTTATGATCTGGGGTTGCTGCAGTTGGTCAGGTCTGGGTTCAGCAATGTTATCTGTCCAAAGAATGAGGTCAGCTGACTACCTGAATATACTGAATGACTGGGTTATTCCACCAATGGATTTTTTTCTTCCCTGATGGTATGGGCATATTCCAAGATGAGAGTGCCAGGATTTATCAGGCTCAAATTGTGAAAGGAGTGGTTCAGGGAGCATGAGGCATTATTTATATCACACATGGATCAGCCACCACAGAGTCCAGACCTTAACCCAATTGAGAATCTTTGGGATGTGCTTTGGGTCCAACTCTCCTATCATCAATACAAGATCTTGGTGAAAAATTACTGCAACTCTGGACGAGAATAAATGTTGTGACATTCCAGAAGCTTTTCAATACGATGTCACGGGGGAATGCATGCCGTAATCAAATCTAAAGGCGGTCCAACGAAATATTAGTGTCGTCTTTTTTTTTTTGGATGGGCAGTGTATCTAAAGTCTAAGTGCAGTAGCCCAAAATGCAAATTATTTTAAAGTTTGAAATTCTTTATTATGAAAATTAAAGGTCATATAACATTTAATTTTTGAGCCAGTGGACACAACCTTCTGTGTTGAGCTTGTAGTTGTTTAGCCCTGAAGAACAATTTAGCTCTTTTCTTTCCCCTGTAGGGTTCTGATGATGCCTTGGTAAAAATCTGGTCCTCTTTTGATGGGAGGCTCCACTCCACTCTGCGGGGACACCATGCTGAGATCTCAGACCTTGCTGTCAACATGGAGAACACCCTCATTGCAGCGGGTAGTTGCGACAAAACCATCCGTGTCTGGTGCCTTCGTACCTGTGCCCCAGTAGCAGTGCTGCAGGGTCACAGTGGATCTATTACCTCTTTACAGGTATTCTACCCTACTGTTTTCTACTGCATTATTTAATAGACCTGATTTGACCCATATGTCTTGTTTCTTTAGTTTTCTCCATTTGCCAAGGGCTTCAAAAGGTTCATGGTCTCTACAGGAACTGATGCAACTGTCTGCTTCTGGCAGTGGGATGTAAAAAACAGCAATTTCACGTAAGTGTAATTTTTTTTCTTGCAATTGTAAGATTGTATTTTGTTTGTTTATATTTTGCATGTGTATTTTTAGGCAGAGCTTTATAGTGCTTACAAAGTAATACAAATATAGAACATTTATAGACCATTAACTGGCTGCGGGTTGAACAGAGCACCAAGTAACACTGCTGAGCAGAAAAACGGCCTGTAATTTAGTGACATTTATCTTTATTTTAAGTGCCATTGTGGCTTCTGAGAAAGATTTTGTTGTGACTCGTAGTTTAAAGCTCATTGATAATGAGAAGGATAAAGTGTAATAACACAACATATCTTATTTGCAGCTATGGACTCATCACTAATGGTTAAAAAAATCTTTTGTTATTGTCATCCAGTAACATTAGTTGCTTGTCCAGGCCAAGAGTTTTGGTGTAGCTTGATCTGTTAGTTGAATGCCCCTGCAATATAGAATGTTCTGTTTAATTCTGTTCTCTCTCTCTATTTGTTTAGTGATCGTCCCCTGAAATTCACAGAAAGACCAAGACCTGGTGTTCAGATGGTGTGCTCCTCGTTCAGCCCAGGTAAAACTAAACAGCCGAGCACTCCTGGAAAATAACTAGTATGGCTGCGAATTTTCCATTCAACCAAAAAGGAGCCACACCTATTTGCAGAGACAGGAGGTTTCAGGAACAGATTTTATAGCCATTGGACAAGATTGTATTACATGTAATTTGGGAGAAGTTTCCTTTCCATTTACTTCAAAATGCCACACAATGAGCACCTGGTGTTCTTATGTATAAACATTTCCAGTTGTTCTAGAAAATATATCAAGGGTGGATCATTTCTTTATTTGTTTGGTTTTATTTTAATTTTAAAATGTTAAAGCATTAAAGCAAATTGATATCAAACATTCAGAATCTTAGTAGCGTCAACTAATTAACAATGCTGACTTTAGTTAAAATGACTTTAATGCAACTAATATAATTGTTCTAATCCCATACAGGAGGCATGTTCCTAGCCACAGGGAGCACTGATGATGTTATCAGGATATACTACATGGGCAGTGGCAGCCCAGAAAAAATAGCAGAGCTTAATTCACACACGGTTAGAGCTTTTATTTTTTTTTATTTATTTATTTTTTTTTTAAATACATCAATTGCATCCTATTTGCATAAACTTAAGGTAACTGAGTGTGCTGCTAGTTTTGACATGTTTTTGTTTTTAGGACAAAGTTGACAGCATCCAGTTCTGTAATACAGGAGAGAGGTATGTTTCATATGAGGAGAATTATCCCATTTTCAGTCAGATTTCTGAAGATCATTTCATGGTTCTGTTGAATGCATGTGGAATGTTCAGAATGTTGTCTGATTTCAGCTAGACCTCGGAACATACAAAAGTTTCTAATTATTCCTCATCTTGCTTTAATTCCAACAATTAGTGGTATACATTTTATTTTGCTGGTAATGTCATGTGTGTGTTGTTTCTTTTAGTATTCTGTGGATCCTAAACCAGCCAATAATTGTTAGATTGAAATAGATTGTGTAGGTTCTTAGCTACACATCAACAAAATTGCAGAATTACTAAACTTCCTGAATGGCCATTAAAAACAAAAAAAAAAATACATAGCAGTATACTTGTTAGTAAAATGTACTGGATTTATAGTCATGCTTAAAGATTGTCTAAAAGCATATTTAACTGTGTATCATGTTCTCTCTCAGGTTTGTAAGTGGCAGCCGTGATGGTACTGCTCGCATCTGGAAGCTGCATCAGAGACATCAGTGGAGAAGCATTTTACTGGAGATGTCTGCCACTTTACCAGGGTATGACTCCCCAGAGTCACAATTTCATTCTATAATTTTTGATTTGACTTTATTTTATCATGAATATTGTGTGCTAGGAATGTTTGTCATTTCTTGAAAATGTGTGTAGAGCTGAATATTCAAGGGTTTGTCTTAGAGATGCACCGATTATTCGGCCACCGAAAATCTTCGGCTGAAAATGGCCCAAAGGTGCATTTTCGGTTTTCGGCCGAAAGACTTTGATCCCCGAAACAACACGGCCGAAACAGTTTGTTGTGATGACGCAAACAGAAACCGCTGCCTGCACGTGCATGTCTAAAACAACATGTCTGCGGTGTGGACGTATTTCAGTATATCTGAGAAAGACCCACGGATAGCGATTTGCAAAACATGTAATGCCGAAATTTCAAGAGGGGGTGCGTCTGCAAAAACTTTCTCCACGTCGGGTTTAATTTGAAATCCAAACATCCGATCGCTATGTTGAATATGAGAGGAACGCAAACGCACAGAAAAGCAAAACCCCTCCGAGCACGCGCACTCCGTCTGTGGTGGACGTTTTTGAAAAGGCAGGAAGTTTCCCAGTGATGGTGTTGTATTGTTGTATTGTTGTATCTTTAAGCAGTTGCACTTGTTCTGAATGCACTTTGTTTTTATGAAAGAACATATTTAATTTTACAACCTTTCAGCAGGCCAGAGGGCATGTACATTATTATTTAATGTACACATGAGTGCATTTAAGTTAAACATTTAAGTTTGAATTTTAATTTATTTTATCCTGTGCATTGTGCTATAAATAAATATTTTCATAATTTGTAATTGATTTTTTCTTTGAAACTTTAATCTTAATTTATGCAATTGAAATGCCTTGATTTTAGTAAGGTTAGTACACAGTCATAGCCATAAATGCAATGGTAATAATAATTGGCATAATTTCTTTCGGTGTTTCAGTTTTCGGTTTTCAGCCTTGCTTTCCTCTTTTTCGGTTTTCGGTTTCGGCCAAGAATTTTCATTTCGGTGCATCCCTAGTTTTTCTTTTCATACAGTTTATTAAAATGTGTTAAATATTTGAAACAAGACAAATCAGAATGAAAGTCTGTTTTGTGTTAATGTAGTAAATTAAAAACAATCTTTGTAGTCGTTTCTTGATTTTTGGCCTTGCTATATAAGCTTTATCACTGCTATTTTAATCTGCGCTAATTGCAGAACTGTGCCAGCGGAAGAAGAGGGTTTCTTTAAACCCAAGGTCACCATGGTGTCGTGGGATCGACATGACAATACCGTTATCACAGCTGTCAACAATTATCTCCTCAAAGTGTGGAACTCCTACACAGGGCAGCTTTTACATGTGTTGAAGGTAAAAAAAAATCCAAATAAAACTCTACAGAGTTTACATTGAATACTGGGGTTTGTTTGAAAGAGTGTTTTTAATTGTTTGTTTTAATCATGAATTAATTTTATTAAGATTAGACTTAAGAGTAACCAGTCCATGTTTCAATTTTATGCTGTATATGCGTCAAAAATTTTTTTATTGGTGTGTTAGTGAATCTAACATGCAACCAAATACAATGGCTGTATGATTAGTATGAACAAATGTAGTTTGTTACTTGGATTATTTATGATTTGTGTCACTATGGTCCAAAAACCAAAAAAAGTAGTTATTGAAACTGATGTTTGAGTAGCCCACTGCTGTGGGACAAACTGTGACATTCTTCATACTTCCCAGGGTCATGAGGCAGAGGTGTTTGTGCTGGAACCACACCCATATGATCCCCGTGTCATGCTGTCTGCAGGTCATGATGGTAACATTTTCATATGGGACCTTATAAGAGGCACAAAGACTCATCACTACTTTAACATGGTACAGTATTCTGAGACTGTTGGGCAATTTACAAAAAAGGAAAAGGAGGAAAGGTTTACTCTGATGGTACCCATGAAAATGATGGCAGAAAAATCCTGAATATTTGATGTTTTAATGTATTGAATTGCAAACAAACGGTAGCATATTAGTAGCATCTGCTACACACCTTTCTGTATATTCATGTGTGCTGTTCTTTCTCATCAGTGGATACTTAATTTAATTTAAACTGTTTATTATGCTGGTTGTTTTTTTTTAGAAAAAACAGATATGGCTGGACACAAAATGTAACCCCTAATTTAATAATTTTATATTTTTTGTGTGTGTAGATTGAAGGTCAGGGACATGGTGCTGTTTTTGACTGCAAGTTCACCCCTGATGGTCATCGTTTCGCCTGTACAGACTCTCATGGTCACCTGGTCATTTTTGGTTTTGGAAGTTCCAAGCCATATGAAAAGGTTTATCTTCATCTATTTATATTTATATTAATCATGCTGAATAATAATATGAAATAGTGAAACATGCCTTTGTTTGCTATGGAATAAACAATGGCTAATTTTATCTTTAATTTAATATATGAATATTAATCAAGGACCGGTTAATTTTATACTCATTTAAATTAATAATAATAAAAAATATATATATAAATATATATATATATATATATATATATATATATATATATATATATATATATATATATATATATATATATATATATATATATAAAAAATATATAAGAAAATATATAATCTATATTATAGATAGATAAGTCTTCTTGTCTCTGAACTTTGTCGTCTCTGAACATTGACATGAAGTACTAGCATAAGGACATGCCACTATTATAACATTAAAATCCACCTGTTTCATAGGGTGAACTGATATGAAAACGATTATAGGTATACATTTTGTCGGAAATAATAACAGCGTCGACTGACTTGCACTGACTGCAATATGTTTTGTTATTTTTGAGTAATCAGTATGCAATTTGTATAGCAGTATAGATTTACTGTTTTTTGAAAATAACTCAACATACAGCCAGTATTGTCTAAATAGCTGGGAACAAAGGTGAGTATACCCTGAGTTATAACAGCTGTTACGTCACTTAACCATCCAAAACCACGTCTCTGTTTTGTCTGCTTGACAGGGCCATACAAATATGTGTATCTTGTTTTAGAGCAGTTAAACTTTGGGGCTTTGAGTACAATTCTCTCCTACTGACCACTGGATGTTCAACATGGCACCTCGTGGCATAGACTTTCTGAGGGTTTGGGAATTAGAAATGTTGCTGTCTACAAAGACAGCAGAGGAAACTGAGTTAGAGTGCAGTGGCCAGGGTCGTACAGAGGTTTTCCAAGATGGTTTCCACATGAAACAGGCTTTGGGAGGGTTGATCATAGTAGTTGAGTCCTCGTGCTGTGCGTGAGGTGAAGAAGCTGGCTTCTAAATACAGACACACGAGTGTGGCCAGTATTGCTTTAGAGGTTGCAGAAGCTAAAGGTCCGCTTGTCGTTGTTCAGACCATACGCCGCACACTTCAAGTCGGTTTACATGGCTGTCGTTCCAAAAAGGAAGCCTCTTCTGAAGCTGTTTCAAAGAAACCCCAAGAAATTGTGTCTTGCCTACAGTCAAGCATGGTGGTGGTAACATCATGGTCTGGGGCTGCATGAGACATACACACATGGATGTACAACATGTATTGTGACATTCTAAAGCAGAACATTATTCCCTGCCTTCAGAAACTGGGCCGAATGGCAATTTTACAACATAATAACGACCCCAAACACAACGCCAGGATGAAGCTGAGGAAGATTAAATTCATTTTTATTCGTATAGCGCTTTTAACAATGAACATTGTCTCAAAGCAGCTTCGCACAGATAATATAGTAAAAAGGAATGAATAAGATGTTCTTAACAAGTGTAAGTTTGTCCCTGATGAGCAAGCCAGTGGCAACTGTGGCAAGGAAAAACTCCCTGAGATGGCATAAGGAGGAAACTTTGAGAAGAACAAGACTCAACCGGAAACCCGTTCTCATCTGGGTTGCACTGAAATTTCATTTACTTTTTTACGGCCACCTTGGCCAGGACTCCCTGGAAGAAGAGATTTCTGTTAATCTCAATGGGACCTTCCTGGAAAAATAAAGGTTAAATTAAATTTATTACAGATAAACGATGTTGCGGATTGCAGTGATGGTGGTCAAAATCAAACTGCAGTCCTGAGTCACTGTACCAGGGCGTCTGCTAAATGCCGCAAATGTACCAGACTGTTGACATTAACTACAGTCCAAATCCATCCTCAAAGCTCCCGTTCTTACTCCGGAATTTTATGGATCCGCAGGGCGTTGATGAGAAACCATCCGCTGCTGTTTAGAGTGGCCTTCAATTGAAGAAAACACCATCCAGAGGCAGGCCGGGATAAAGTGGGCAGATCCGAGTAGGGAAGTGGGGCAGGAACACTGGACACTGGAACCTCAGGAGTATGTTTAATGTTAAGGACACTGATGAATAAATGTGATGGAGTGGCCAAGTATGTCTCCAGACCTCAACCCTATTGAGCACCTGTGTGTCATCCTTAAGAGGAAGGTGAAGTGCCAGGTGTCTAACATCCAGCAGCTCTGTGATGCCATTATGGAGGAGTGGAAGGGGATCCCATCAACAACCTGTGCAGCTCTGGTGAATTCCATACCCAGGAGGATTAAGGCAGTGTTAGATAACATTGGTGCTCACACAAAATATTGGCACTTTGGACACAGTTTTGACATGTTCACTTGGGGTGTACTCACTTTTGTTGCCAGCTATTAAGACAGTAATTGCTGTCTGTAATTTTATATGTAATTAATTCAAATGCAGATCCCATTGTGTTCTGGTTAATTATTTTTTGCTACGGTTTGCATATGATAGTGTGTTCTTAATGACGGCTTTCCTGAAATTATATCCTATTCCTAACATAAGATACTAGTTACAGCATCGCAGTGTATCACAACATATCGTTTTGCAACCAGAGACCAGATTCTTGTGGATTCACAGCTCTAGTTACATGATTCTCTTTTGATATTACTTGCAGCTTCCAGAGCAGGTGTTTTTCCACACTGACTACCGTCCATTGATCCGGGATTCCAACGGGTATGTACTGGATGAGCAGACACAACAGGCACCTCACCTAATGCCCCCCCCCTTCCTTGTGGATGTCGATGGGAATCCTCATCCTCCCAGATATCAGAGACTTGTGCCAGGGAGGGAGAATTTCACAGATGAGCACCTGGTTCCTCAACTTGGATACGTTGCCACAAGTAACAGATCTTTTTGCTTTTAGATGCAACTCTTTACTTCTGTGTTTTATATACAGATATTTATATTTTTATGCCATCTTACATTTTTACCAAATTAACTAAATATGAAAGCAGTACTGGTGGTTTAGGTTCTTCATTAAGGAGTGTGAGTTTAGTTGCATATTTGTATTTATCTTCCGAGACAGTCCTGCTAGAGAATTGATCCTACAATGCGAAATGTCTAGTTAATGTTGCCCTTGTTCTCGTAGTGAACCATTACTCAAGATATATATTTATGTACTTTACATATATTTATGTACTGTAGGTGATGGGGAGGTGGTGGAGCAGGTGATCAGCCAACAGCCAGCTGAGAGTGAGGACCATCAGGCACGCCGTAGTCTCTTAGATGATGCCATACGTCAGCTTCAGGAACAACAGGACCAGAATGCTCGGAGGCAGCAGGGCACTCCAAGAAGAGGTGCATATTGCACATTTTCAAACTTTTTGCATGAGATATTTAGCATTAAATATTAATCTTACTTTTAACTAATATTTAGCTTTATGTAAATTGGTTCTTTTCTATGTAGTTGTGGTGTTTGCTTGTGTGTCATTGGTCCTGCTCTGTGTTTTTCTGCATAGTGTCTTTGGGAGAGCGGATGGAGGTGCAGTCTCCACCTAATGTGGGGCTCAGGCGCAGCGGACAAGTGGAGGGAGTGCGTCAGATGCATCAAAATGCACCACGCAGCCAGATGGCCACGGAAAGGGACTTGCAGGCATGGCGGCGAAGGGTGGTGGTGCCTGAACTTACTGTCAGTACATTTGAGTAAGTCTTTTCAAATATCTGACTTTGGTAGTGATCTGTAGGTTAAAAAAATGTCATTAAATAACTTATTGTAATGTCTGCTTATGCCTGCAACATCCATTTACAATTACCGTAATTTCCGGACTATAAAGCGCACCCATATATAAGCCGCTGATTTTACAAATATTTTTATTTTTAACATAAATAAGCCGCACCTGTCTATAAGCCGCAGGTGTCTACACTAATGTACTTTACACAGGCTTTAACGAAAGACACGTTACACACGGTGTAACGGGTGAAATATGTTACGCTTCCTTTAGGAGCATAGCGGTATTTTGGGAATAGCATGCCAATGCATTTTTCCAGTATTACTGCGTGTTCAAGACGAGGATTATGTCCTTATTATTTTTAAATAATCTCCCGATGCCGTGCAGCTCAGAACACAGGTGAGGTGCGTTTTTTCCGTTTCCGTTTGGAAATGTCATTGGTCTAATGTTATGTCACTCAGTTTTTTGGCTTGAAGTTTGTGAAACCGGGAAAAACCCAGTTAAAATTCATAAATTAGCTGCTTTGTTGTTAATTTAGTTAATTAGCCGCAGGGTTCAAAACGTAGGACAAAAGTAGCGGCTTATAGTCCGAAAAATACGGTACATCATTTAGCAGACGCCACTATCCAAAGAGTACAAAATTGCTTTGAAGTCTCTATCAATTAATAAATGAACACTGGTTAATTAGATTGCCAACTTTAGGATACCACTAAGCCGTAACACTTTTGTTTGTTGTACTATAGTTCCTCCCAACAAACAAGGAAAATAAGTGCTAGTTTAAGTGTTAAAGGAAGAGGTAAGTCTTCACCAATTGTTGGAAGAGAGCTAGTGACTTAGGGGAAGTTAACACCACCTCAGTACCAGAACGGAAAAGAGTCTTGGTGTATACCACCTCTTACTCTAAGAGTTGGTGGGAGTCGAGCAGTGCTGGATATCAGGGAGTGTGGTACAGTGGAAGGGGTGATGAGAGCTTTGAGTAATAAGAGTAATAAGAGGGTGCTGGTCCCTCTTACCTCAAAGCTCTTAGTACTTCACTTTTCACTTTTCCCTCATTGGATAATTAGAGGACAAGTTAAAGTGGGTGTTTAATAGATGCAAGCCATAAGAAAAAAAAACTACTTAAACATGTATTACTGCTGATTATAGATCGGCACTAGGTCTATTGTGGTTTTATGCGCCTGCTTAATGCCACAAATGTAAATTTAGCTGAAGACCCTCATCTGAAACCAAGCTTTATTATTTAATATATAAAAATCTGGTCGTTCAGTGAACTGACTATATGGCTTGTTTACAGGGATGTAAGAAGTAAATGGAATGTGTGAGGATAAAGTATGTGTTTAATCTCCCTGCAGTAAACACGTATTCTAGTTCTTGAGACCCGGTAAAGGCAGTCTAACATGCTTCATTGAAACTAAACAAAACCACTTTACACAGTCAGGTTTGTAGGTTAAGCATAATAATGTAACTCTAGTTGTTTGGTGATATCAAGGAATTTTGTGTACTAGACCTTTACAAATTTTAGTTCAGTGCCTGTGATCTAACTCCTGGGTGTGGAAATTCAGACTAAAAAGGATTTTGTCCAGGAACCATAGCAATTACACTATAATGATAACACTCTTTTGCAGGGATCAGGAGTCATTCAGAATCGCTAAGGGAGAGGAAGAAATTCTCCTCTATAATGCCAAGAAGCGGCGAATTGCGCATGGCACCTTTCGGGTAAACCTATTTTCCCTAGTATGTTCAATAGTAAGGATTTTTTTAAAGTAGTAGTTTTATGACTAGTTTTGCATTTTTATTTATTTTTTCCTTATTTATTTTTTTTTTTTTACATTTCTCAGTTTCTTATAAAGGAATATAAAGTATTCATTAAATTAGCTTAGAGCATGTATTACTTCAGAAACAACTGTTTTATTTATGTAGAGTCTACTTTTTGTTTTGTTTTGCTGTGTTCACTAGAAATTAACTAAGATTTACCTAATTTGAATACAAATGTTTGAAATCTGTCATCTGACCTGATTTACTCCAATTATATTTTCTTACTGTTTGTGTAAGCAGGATGACTCTGATGATGAAGCAGTGTGCACCAAGCGTGCACAGCCACGCAAACGGCACCGCAATTTGGAGAGTAACGTTGAGTGTCTGATTGAGTTTTCCTGTGAGGAAGGAGAGGAGACTGCTTCTTCTGAGGTAAAGATTTTTTTTAATCTGTTGATATTGTTTTTTTTGTTTGTGATGTGTTTATTGCTCATGGTGACATTTGTACATTTAGGAGAATGAAATTGAAGCTAGCGAAGTAGACTCATCAAATGAAGAGGAAGAAGAGGAGTGGAAAAGTGACAGCTCAAGGTACAAACCCATAACTCAAGAATGGTTTGCCTCCGGGTGATGTTATCCTGCATAGTCAACATTTTCTGTCATTATAGTACATATGTATTCAAGAATGAGTAAAAGACATATAGTCCTTCATGTATATTTCAGGGAAGCTAGTATTTAATTGTACTTTCTGATGTGATTTTAATTGAATCTGCATGCTATTATTTTAAGTCATTCTTCCAGCGAGCATTCTGATTGGACAGCTGATGCTGGAATCACTGCGCAGGCAGCTATGTCCTCCCGAAGACGTGCTCGTAGGCAGATTAGCAGTTCTGATGATGATGATAATGAGGCAGAGGACGAGGAGGAGGAGGAGGAAGAGGAGGAGCAGGAAGAAGACAAAGCTGCAGAAGATGAGGAAACCGAACAAACACAGGATGAGGATGCGCAGTCCTCTTCACCTGAGAAATCGAAGAAAAAAGTTAAAAGCAGAACACCAAAGGTGAGTGACCTTGAAGAAACAACAATGTTCTTTAACAGGTGTTCACAGGCTATGCCAGAAAGGAATTCTAGCTAACCAGTACTTACGGATACACCAAGCTTAGCAAGTTGGGATTGCCACCTTACAAAGTAAAACAGCCAGCACTGTATCATTATAGTTGGGAAACCAGTACTGAATTATAATTCAAGTTGTAAGATTTTAGTTAATGTGTTTAGACCCCTTCCTGTCATTTGATTTAATAATAATAAAAAAAATCCTCAAATAGGGCTGCTGCAATTGATTATATTAGTAATCGAGTATTCTAACGACTATTACATTGATTAATCGAGTAATGGGATAATTACTTTTATTTTTTTTTTTAAATAAAGAGCAATACTAAATAAGAGAGAGAAAATAAGAATGTTTAAAAAATTTAACTGAAATTGCATGAAAGAACATCAGTTAAAACTAAACCCATTTAGTGCATTGAATAGCCATAGTACATCAAAATACGAATACAGTCCCTCTGCTGTAACTGCACAGAGTAGGTTATAGGAAACTATTCATTTAATGAAACTCATTTATTCTTACTCATGTATTTATTTATTAAATTTTGCACAGTATCGCAATGTGGTATTCTTGTCTCCGGAAAGCTTGAAATTTTCCACGCACTAAATCACCAGCTTTAAAAACATGCTCCACTACCTTCTTTACTTTTTGACTGCACTGTATATAAATAAAAATTTGAACATCAATTTAAAATTACTTTAAAAACGGTAAATGCACTGTACAGTGTTTTCTTTTGGTTTGAAATGATCCCAAACTTTAGAAACTTTTGGGCCTTTTCTTTGGCCTGAATCTTCTCTTTGCCCCTCGCTGTTTTTTCCCCGTACCTCTATTTTTCATCCTGCAGCGTCCTGTTTTCCTGTCCGGAGCGCCTCAGAGCAAGTGGTGCGCCAGTAATAGTGGTCTGTGGGAAACACGGTGCTCCGTGTTTTGTTAAATGGATTAACGAGCATGAGAAGTATTTTTGCAATCGAAATTACTCGAGTTACTCAAGGAAGTGCTTACAGCCCCAAAGTCAAATAGATCTTTAGACATATACAGTTTGCAGGACACCATGAGTTGCAAGGTACATGTATAACTTTGAGGTGTTTGTTAGACAGTGGAAGGGAGTTCACAGAGGGGCAGTACCGGTGCATCCCAATAAATTAGAATGTCAATTTTCAGTACCATATTCAGTATACTCAAATTGTGTAATTCGTGTATTAAATCAATGCACAAAGACTTAAGTGGTTTACGTCTTTGGTTCTTTTAATTGTGATGATTTTGGCTCACATTTAATAAAAACCCACCAACTCATTTAAAAAATTTTAATATGGTGACATGCCAATCAGCTAATCAACTCAAAACACCTGCAAAAGTTTCCTGAGCCTTCAGAATGGTCTCCGTTTGGTTCACTAGGCTACACAATCATGGGGAAGACTTGTGATCTGACAATTATCCAGAAGACAATCATTGACACCCTTCACAAGGAGGGTAAGACACAAACATTCATTGCCAAAGACGCTGGCTGTTTAGAGTGCTGTATCCAAGCATGTTAACAGAAAGATGAGTGGAAAGAAAAAGTGTGGAAGAAAAAGATGCACAACAACCGAGAGAACAGCAGCCTTGAGAGGCTTTTCAAGCAAAATCGATTCAAGAATCTGGGTGAACTTCACAAGGAATGGACTGAGGCTGGGGTTAAGGCACCAAGAGCCACCACACACAGATGTGTCAAAGAAACCTGGGCTTCCATACCACCTCAGCAGTGCCACAGACTGATCACCTCCATGCCATGCCATAATTCAGGCAGTAATTAAAGCAAAAGGAGCCCCTTCCAAGTATTGAGTACATGTACAGTAATTGAACATACTTTACAGAAGGCCAACAATTCACAAACTTTTTTTTTTTTTATTGGTCTTTTAAAGTTTTCAAATTTTTTTTTTATTTTCATTTTAATTTTTTTTAATATTACATCATAGTTTTTTGTAAAATGTGAGCCAAAATCATCACAGTTAAAAGAACCCAAGACTTAAACTACTTCAGTCTGTGTGCATTGAATTTATTTAATACACAATTCGAGGTGACTTACTGAATTTCTTAGTATAAAGTGTTGGTGCAATAAGGCTTGTGATGGCAACCTGTGAGGAATTTGTAAGGTGCTGAATACTAACTGACTAAATAACTTCTGAATGATTGACTGAGTAATTCTTCAATGAGACATTTCAGTAGTAATGTCAGTGGGCTGTAAACATTACAAAGTTATTACAATACATATTGTTTAACTTTTTTTTCTCTTTTGATAAATCAAAGTCTCCAAAAACCAGGCTGTCTCTAAATAGAGAAGTGTCCAATGAGTTTCGTCCCTCTGCCTGGATTACTGATGTCATTCCACGAAAGTCTCCATTTGTTCCACAATTAGGAGATGAGGTTTGTTCTTACATTCCCATATTACTCCACGTTCTGTGTTCACTTGTGTTTTATATTTTTATATCGCACTCTGTCTGTAGGTGATTTACTTCCGTCAGGGGCATGAGGCCTATGTGGATGCAGTGTGCAGGAGTAATTTGTACCCCATCAACCTGGACAAACAGCCATGGCGGAAAATGGCTTTGAGAGTCAGTTTTCATTTGAAAGCTCTTGTAATGTTTAGGCTTAAAACATGTATTAATATTATTGTTGCATCTGTCTGGTAATTAAATGTTGGTTTTTTATTTAGATTTATTTGTTTGTTTTAATGTATGTGTGGCAGCTGTTTATTTTTTATAGATTTCTTTTGTTCTATAAGTACTTCTTATCTAACTGTTTGCTGTTCTATCACCAGGACCAAGAGTTTGTTAAAATAACTGCAATCAAGTATGAGGTGTGTCCTCCCACACTTTGTTGCTTGAAACTCACTCAGATTGACACTGGAACAGGCAAAATAACAAACAAATCATTTTCTGTGAAGTAAGTGTGAATATTTTGTATTAGTTGCACCTATTAGCTACTGTAGTTTTTTTTACTTTAAAAATTTAGTTTATTTTAATGATTTATTTTTTGGTCTTGCAGGTATCATGATATGCCTGATGTGATTGACTTCCTTGTGCTCCGGCAGAACTATGATGAAGCATGCAGCAGGATCTGGAGACCAAGTATGTTACTTTCCAACTTTTACATTATTTCACCTAGCAGATGAAAGACTGTAACGGTAACTGTAAAATCTTATCTTCCTAGAATGTTTGTGTTGACATAATTCTGGTTTGTGCTTTAGACTATCATTTCCGCTCAGTAATTGATGATGCTTGGTGGTTTGGGACCATAGTCTGTCAGGAGCCATATCAGCCTGAGTATCCTGACAGCCATTTTCAGTGTTTCAAAGTCAAGTAAGGCACAAACATGCTCCCTGTCTGCTTATTTGTTTTGGGTAAAGATGTTTGTTTGGCTTTCAACAGTAACTGATAATGCAATGGACTCTGTGCAGGTGGGACAATGGAGAAACTGAAAAGATAAGTCCATGGGACATTGAAGCGATTCCAGAGAATGGTAAACTTCTATTAAACTTGTAAACACAAGCAAAGTAGTTCTCTACAAAAAAAAACTGATTGTGTATATTAACCCTGTTTCTTGAAGCAGAAGAATGCTCACACTCTGCATTTCATCAGCTGTCATTTTCCATTAGAGCCATCTTTAGCGAGATGATCAACAGCATTGTACTTCTTACTATTAGTGTTATACTAAATGAATCAATTGAAAGGGAACATGTATAAATAGTGATCTCTTGGATAGCTGGGAATGCAAATATTTATGTTTAATATATGCTTATGTGCCAAACCTGGCATTCTCTATGATGGTATGAGTTTTAACACGTTCTGCCAGTCATAAGTCTTTTACTTTCATTCATTCAGTATCCCCAATTATTATTGGAAAAAAAAAATAATATACATATATATATATATATATATATATATATATATATATATATATATATATATATATATATATATATATATATATATATATATATATATATATATATATATATATATATATATATACGTGTATATATATATATATATATATATATATATGTATATATGTATATGTATGTATGTGTATATATATATATATATATATATATATATATATATATATATATATATATATATATATATATATATATATACATACCGTATTTTTCGGACTATAAGCTGCTACTTTTTTCCCCAAGTTTTGAACCCCGTGGCTTAAACAACGAAGCGGCTAATTTATTAATTTTTCCTGGGTTTTTCCTGGTTTCACAAACTTCAAGCCAAAAAACTGAGCGACATAACATTAGACCAGTGAAATTTCCGAACGGAAACGAAAAAACGCACCTCACCTGTGTTCTGAGCTGCACGGCATCGGGAGTAAAAACTTCCATCGGGTAATTTTCAAACGCACGACGATGCCAAAAGATAAACTCCCGAGAGAAATAGTTGTAAAAGGAAGGAGGAATACAGTGAACAATGACTTTCTTGGTCGGCTACTGTTTAGATACAAGCCGTTGTAACGCGTTGAGTTTGGGTGAAGGGAGAGCTCGCTAACTCCAGTTGCAACAGAAATCATATAAGCACAGACAGGTTTCCAAAACTCGTGCTTTATTTTTCTTGGCAGCAGCGTTACGGGTTAGTCAAAAAAACATAGCATCAGAAAATAATAAGGACATAATCCTCGTCTTGCACACACACAGTAATAGCGGAAAAATGCAGTGGCATGCTATTCCCAAAATACCGCTATGCTTCTAAAGGAAGCGCAACATATTTCACCCGTGTCTTTTGTTAAAGCCTGTGTAAAGTGCATTAGTGTAGACACCTGCGGCTTATAGACAGGTATGTGTGTGTGTGTGTGTGTGTGTGTGTGTGTGTGTGTGTGTGTGTGTGTGTGTGTGTGTGTCTATATATATATATATATATATATATATATATATATATATATATATATATATATATATATATATTTCATTGCATGCTAAAACCTTAATTATGCTGGAGAAAGTGCATAGACACTAACATTTAAAGGCTTTTGGTAATTTAGCTTTGACAAACTTTCAGAGTTTAAATTCTGTAGTAGAACATAGTGTGAGGATTTCAACACAATGAATGCAATTCAATGCATTTTAAGTTACATCTTTCACCGTTTCTTCTTTTATCTTGTATGAACTGTGGTCAAACTGTGGTACACTCATAAAATGTACTTTAGCCATCTCCTTTTAATTTTGAGACAAGGGTTATGTAGTGTATTTTACACTGTGTGTTGGTCATGCAGCTCAGCGTCCAGAGGCAGAGGGTGGATGTGTGCCAGTCACAGATGAGGAAAGAGTGGAGTTTTTGTACAAACCACAGGAGGATGAGTGGGGTGGGAGAAGTCGAGAAGAAGAGTGCGCCCGCATCATTGCTGGCATTGACCATCTCATCACAATAGGTATGTGTGCTCAAAACGGGAATCATTTTCTGTTCTTAATATCTGTAATTGTACTTATTTCACGGTTAAATCCTGTGTGAATTTATAACAAATGTTTTCTCTATTTTTTTTTTTACAGATATTGCTGCACCCTTCTCTGGCCCAGTGGATCTAAGTCAATATCCGACTTACTGTACTGTAATCGCCTACCCCACGGACCTCGGCTCCATTCGCATGAGGCTGAAACACAACTTCTATAGGTGAATCATAAATGGGAGGGAATTTCTAGCATTTCATCTAAATGATTAAGTCCCAGCTATGCATATGCTGTTGTATATGGTATTATAAATAGTATCTAATGTGGATATCTAACAAAAATGGGAAATTTTATTCCACATAAAGTCTGAAATTTTTTTTTATTTATTTGGGAAAGGAAGGCCATATCTTAATACCATATAATAACATCTCTATATTAAATGCCCTGTGTAAATACCAGTCTACTTTTGTTCTGACTAGCTGTGGCTTTGTTTATATCATCTTTTTGCCTTCTTATTTCCAGGAGATTATCTGCATTAATTTGGGACACAAAGTACATTTATTTCAATGCAAGGACCTTTAATGAACCACGAAGCAAGATTGCACAATCAGCAAAATTTATAACAGATGTTCTTTTAAAGTTCATTAGGTAGGTCTATTAGCAATGGTTAAATATTTATCTTGAAAGCAGTTTATATTTAGCTTTGTTTTGTGTGTGTATGTTGTTTTGCAGCAAACCACATTATATAGATATTATGGAGATTTACAATGCTGTTGAGAACATGGAGTGCACAGAGGATGAGGTGACCTATGCTCTTTTATTACTGTCAGTAACCTGGTGTGTATGCTGTATTCCTCATTGCTTTATACTGTTTCAGGATATAGATGATGTGGATGCACCAGGCACATCCACTGGGAGAAGGGCTCATCAGGTAACATTTAATATGGAGCACACGTTTTAAATTTTACAACTAAAACTTATAAAAGACTTCTGACCAGTAATAGTAATATCTATGTTATGCATTTATTTAGAGAATGGTGTTTACGTTGTCAAGTTATTGTGCGACACTAGAAGAGAGACACTAAAAATCAAATTTAGTTATACAATGTTTGTTAAAAGTTTGTTTTCTCCATGTCTGTTCAGCAGATAGAGCTGGTACAGGACACGGACGCATGGAAGGATGCATGCAAACAGCTGCTGGATTATATGTTTGAGTGTGAGGACTCCGAGCCTTTCCGTCAGCCTGTGGATCAGAATGAGTATCAGGTAATCAGGATTATGATTGTTTTAAGAGCAATGATATTCACATACTAACACCACACATACCACAAGGGTTTCTCAAAATATGAGATTTTGGAAATGGTTTAAAAGTTTTTACCCAATGCAAAAGGCATATCCCTTTCCATAAACTAAAATGTTGTACTTGTCATTGAGTCACTGAAACGCAAACAACCAAAGGTTAATTGTGTAAATCTTATTGAATCTTTATTTATTTAATTATAATAAAGTTATCTGATTGCATGTCATTGCAATAGGACTATTTAGAAATCATCGACACCCCCATGGATCTGGAGACTGTTCGACAAACCCTGGAAGAAGACCGCTATGAAAACCCTACTGAACTATGCAAAGACTCGAGGCTCATTTTTGCAAATGCTAAAGCCTATACACCAAACAAACGCTCAAAGGTAAGTTTCTTAACATTCCTTCATTGTATCCTACATTTGTTTGATTTTATGTGTTGGAGCATGCACATTGAACACTTTTCTGGTGGTTAAAAAAAAATTGTTTAATGCAGTGATTTTTTTCTTTTTTTACTATACAAAGCCCTTACAAGGAAGTACATTTTGTCATTTTCTATGTATTTTTTTTATATAGATTTACAGTATGACTTTGCGTCTATCTGCATTCTTTGAGGAACGCATTCGTAAAATCATCTCTGACCACAAGACTGCAGTTAAAAGTAGTTTAAAGTTGAGACGTAGTCAGAGGTTTAAAAAGAGAACTCAGCAGCAGGAACCCATTTTACCTCCTCCCAGGGGTGAATCCACTAGGTGGGCTTTTCATAATCTTTTTCCATTTTATTCTATGTCCAGTATATGCTTGATCCTTTGAATTTTTCATGATACGTGACATTGATAATAGCTAATCATCCCTAACAAGTTTATTGTAGCTACAATAGCAATTAGCATTTTATTTTTTACAATTGTGTGTGAATGTTTTTGTCCTGTCAGTCAGAAGAGGGCCTTAATTAAAACTCAGGAAAAAGTGGAATCACTTACAACCAAATCTACCTCGGCTAAGGCCTCTACAGCGACGCGCCATCGCAATAAGAAGCGAAGGCGTCTCAGTTCTACCTACACATCAGTTGAGGACTCCAATAAGAGCGCATCATCTCCGTCAGGTATAACACTGACACGTTAATTCCTATAGCAGGGTTAAAGGGGAAAAAACTAAATCATACGTGTGATAAGTGTACTTTAATTGAATCAAGTGGCTATGGAAATTTTTAGACCCCATTTGACATACTCATTTTACAGATATTTGTTCAACTTTATTGAAGCAGCACATTCCAAACATTTTACTCTAAACATTTGTTTATATAAGGAACCCATTTACAGTTCACTTGCCCAACATCGTGTGATTTTTACACCCACCTAATTTTTGCTTCAGAATTGGAAAATGACAGTGAAGTCTCGTTGAGTGAATCAAAAGAATCTTTTCAGCCATTTAGACGTGAAACAAGAGCAGCAAGGCGAGCCATGCAGAAGAAAGAGGCGAAGAGACAGAATGGTAAGACGCCTGTCTTGCCAAATATTTTTTTCCAACCTGCAATTCACACTTTATCTTAGCTCTTCATTCTATCTTTGATGGATTTTCAGTCACTAAAAGTGGAAGTGAGATTGACTGCTCGACTTGGGATGATGATGATGATGATGATGATGATGAGTATTCTGGGAAGTCCAGCTCATTAAAACGACTACAGTCAAACAGAAATAAAAGCAGGAACACCCGACTCACACGAAACTCAAAGAAAAGAAAGCCAGGTAAATACCAATAATGCTGATGTCTTGGTACTCATGTTATATTTGATAAGCACGACAATTAGGCTTAATATTTTAAGCAAATATATTGTTTTCTTGTTAAGTTTATACAGCAGGTTATTTCAATATGGGTAATCATTTGGATATTTGCCAGCAAATTAAACTGTAAATTTCAATAACAATAATTCTATTGTGTGTCAGAAGGTAGTAATCAGGTGAACGGGATCATCAGCAGATCCTCCCGTGCAGAGCGCAGAAGAGTTCGAGACAGCAGTGGCTCTGACCTAGATTGTTCTGAAGATGAGGAGAATGTGGAAAACACGGATATCTCAGACCATAGTCGCCAGCCCAGGAAAACTGCTGTGGCTGCAGTCAGTAAGATGAAGCTGATTGAGGCATCTGAGGAGGAAGATACTTCAGAGCATAGGGCTCGTGCCAGGATGATCAAACGTGCTGCAGTTTTCCAAAGCAGCTCAGAGTCTGAGGAGCATGATCAGCCGGGTAAGAGCCATTACTAGTTACATGGGTTACTTTTTCCCACTTTTATTTATTTTAGTCGTGCTTGGCATTATTGTTGCTCCATCCTGTCTCCTATACATAAATTACGGTACAGTCTCTTTTCCTAACAGAGTTGAATGAAAGTGAAGACTGTAAGGAGAAAAGTGAAGCCAGTCCTGACAGTGACTCATCGTTTTCGCATCGGAATGGAGAGACTAAAAGTGTCAACCATAGATCTTCTAGGAGGAGAGTGGTAAAAAAAGGTAAACACAGTTTAATTTTAATAAAAATATAGATGACAAGAAATCAACATTTACATACTGCTAAACAGAGTGTTCTCTAATGGCTTTTGTGTGGTGGTTGTGAATACCATGATCAGCGACAGTGTTAAAATGCAGACAGTTAAGATATTTTTTCAGAAGCATTGTTTTTTTTTTTTTTTTTTATCTCTCTGATTTCCAAAATCTAATTGTACACACAATCAAGTTGAAATTGTGAAAACTTAGTACCGTATTTTTTGGACTATAAGCCGCTACTTTTTTCCCCACGCTTTGAACCCTGCGGCTTAAACAACGAAGAGGCTAATATATGGATTTTTCCAAGCCAAAAAACTGAGCGACATAACATTTAGACCAATGAAATTTCCGAACGGAAACGGAAAAACGCACCTCACCTGTGTTCTGAGCTGCACGGCATCGGGAGAAAAACTTCTACCGGTGGCGATCGACGATGACAAAAGATAAACTCTCCAGAGAAATACAGTGATACCTTGACCTACGAGTTTAATTCGTTCCGTGGACAAGCTTATATATCAATTTGTTGCACATTAAATCAGTTTTCCATATTGAAAATAATTAAAATGGCATTAATGTGTGTGCGTGGAGGGGGGTAGAGGCGATAAGCTGGGGCGGAGAGAAAACTCGTTTTTTACTATCACTACTGTACACTACGTATCCCTAAACTTAAAAATGTTTACTTTTTCTTCTTTGCTTATCTTAATTTTCATCACAGTCTTCGCTTTCTGGCTTTGCTTCGCCATCTAGCAGCGGAGTCTCGAGCTCGTACCTCAATTTTTTGCTCACGTAACAAAGCAAAAAAACTCGTACATTAATGCACTCGTAGGTCAAGGTACCATGGTAGTTGTGAAAGGAAGGAGGAAGACAGTGAACAATGACTTACTTGGTAGGCTACTGTTTAGATACAAGCCGTTGTAAAGCGTTGAGTCAGGGTGAAGGGATAGGACATAATCCTCAGTCTTACACACACGCAGAAGAATGCAATGGCAGGCTATTCCCAAAATACCGCTATGCTCCTAATAGAAGCGCAACATATTGCATTTAGTGTCTTTCGTTAAAGCCTGTGTAAAGTTCATTAGTTTCAGTGTAGACATATGGCTTATAGACAGGTGCGGCTTATTTATGTTAAAAATAAAAATCTTTGTCAAATTCAAATTCGGCTTATATATGGGTGCGCTTTATAGTCCGGAAATTACGGTAAATAAAAAAGACAGAATACAGCCTAGTCAGCAGCTCTGAACAGAATCATAGGCTCTATTCAGAATCAATGCATAACTGAATGGGTTAGTGCAATTGGACCTGACACCACACTATTTGTATGGATGGGAGGCCAAAACGGATTGGTACACGTATGATCAAGGCCTTTAAGGACTCCCAGAGCTGTGACCTGGAAATTATAGCAAATACAGTATCTCTCAAAAGCAACCATTTTAGTTCTCAAGGGACAATACTATAGAAATGAAAGTTGGATATATTTTAGATCAGTAAATGTGCAGCTTGTGTAGCAGTACAGATTTACTGTCCTCTGAAAAAAACTCAACATACAGCCATTACTGTCAAAATAACTGGCAATAATTTGTGAAAGTGATAACGGCTGTATTTTGTTTAACCATTCAAAGACAAATGTCCTATCCATCATGTTTTTGTTTGCTTGACAGGACCTCACAAATTTGTGTATCCTGTATAAAATTTGTTAAAAATCAGTTAAAATTTGGTGCTTTGAGTACAATTCTCTCATACTGACCACTGGATGTTCAGCCGCTATCTACTACGGTATACTTGCTTTCTAGGTGGTGGTGAGATACTTGTTAGTGTGTAGGGTGTAGATTTTCATTATAACTATTCAGAAGCCAAATCTGTAGTCTATTAAACACTCAGATCAATTAATTAAACAAGTTGAATGTGGTGTGGTTCTGCTCATTTAAAATAAAAACTTGCACCCACTCTGGACCTGCACCCTGGTGGATATAATTAGGCAGCCCTGATTTATATTGAATGACATGTTGGGGGATGCTCTGTCACTTGCCATATTACCAGTTTTCAAGAAGAATAATGTTTATCAATTCAAGCTCGGTTCCAGAGACTTGTTTCTTCAGTGGACATTTTTACAGATTCAATATGTAAGTAAAAGTTAGTTATAATTGTGTAACAATAAAATCGGTGAGATGCACAAATATATATTAGGTGTCAGTGTTGCAACCTATATGGACAAAAGTTTGTGGACAAGTGACCATAAGATTGGTATGTGCTTTTTGAACATCCCATTTAATATTTAGTCCCTATTTGTTGTTATAATGACCTCCACTTTTCTGGGAGGATGTTCCACTAGATTCTGGAGTATGACTGCAGATTGGTGATCATTCAGATACAAGGGATTTTAGTAAAGGCAGGTGCTGATGTAGAATGATGAGGCCTGGGGTGCAGCCAGCATTCTAATTTATCCAAAATGTGCTAAATAAAGTTAGTCAGCGCTCTATAGCAGGCTATTCAAGATCTTTCATTCCAACCCATGTAAGCCATATCTTCCTGGAGCTCACTTTGTGCACAGGGGCGTTGTTATTCTGGAACGGGTTTGGTTGTCCTAGTTTAAGAGAAACAAAAATACTACTGTACCCAAAGACATCCTATACAATTGTGGTAACAGTTTGGTGAGGAACCACATATGACTGGAAGAGACAGGTGTCCCAATATATTTAAATTCAATTCATTTTATTTGTTCATTTATTTAACAATGAATATTGTCTCAAAGCAGCTTTACACAGACAATGTTAATATCTGATAATAAAGAATGAATAAGATGTTCTTTATAAGTGTTAGTTTGTCCCTGATTAACAAGCTGGTGGTGACTGTGGCAAGGAAAAACTCCCTGAGATGGTATAAGGAAGAAACCTTGAGAGGAACCAGACTCAAGAGGGAACCCATGCACCGAACGTCCATTTATTACAGATATACAATATTGCAGGGTACAGTGATTGTGATCATAAGCAAGCAGTAGTTCTGAGTCAGTGTAGCAGACTGTTGACATTAACTACAGTCCAAATCCGTCCTCAAAGCTCCCGTTCATGGATCCCCAGGGCGTTGATGAGAAATCGTCCCCTGCTCCACAGAGTGGCTTCCAATCGAGAAAACACCATCCAGAGGCAGGCCAGGACGAAGTGAGCAGATCCGAGGAGGGAAGAGGGGCAAAAACAGTGATCACTGGAACCTCAAGAGCATGTTTAACGAGAGAGAGAGAGAGAGAGAGAGAGAGAGCGAGAGAGAGCGAGAAGTGTGAGAGAGGAGAGGGAGAGAGAGAGAGAGAGAGAGAGAGAGAGAGAGAGAGAGAGAGAGAGAGAGAGAGAGAGAGAGAGAGAGAGAGAGAGAGAGAGAGAGAGAGAGAGAGAGAGAGAGAAGAGGGGTGACAGGAAGAGAAGCATAACCAAAAGGGAGAACCAGAAGGTAACACAGACATGAGGGATCTCTGGGATAAGAGACAGATAAGAAATGTATTTGTACATAGTCTAAGTGCAGTGTTTGTGTTAAACAAGTTGATGGAGAAGAAACCCCTCCGGTGTGTCATTTTGCAGAGATTGATGGCAAATTCTCTCTTTTTTTTTTGTCAAAACAACCAGCTTCCAGTTTCCAGATTCATTATGGCAATATAACCAAGGCATTTAAAGTGAGACAAGTCTGTTATGAATCTGTATGTTCATTTAATTTGTCAGGTTGAATTATATTTTTTTATATTTCTGTTTTAGATGATTCTCCTCATGTCAATGGGCACAGAAAACACAGCCATGAAGAGAGTGATGATAACAGCAATGATGAAGAAAGTGAGAATGAAACTTCAGATGAAGAGGAGGATTCCATTTGTAGGCGAAAGCTCATCAGGAAAACTGCAAGACTTGCAGTGTGTAAAATAAAACAAATTAATAAAAGTGACGAGGAGGAAGAGAATCACATTCAAACCAGACGACGGAGGAATCCTACAAGCAATCCAAATACCTCAAAAGCGTCTGATGAGGATAAGATTATTCCAAGGACTGAGAGACACCCTCATCAAAATGGAAGAAAATTAGACACACAGAAGCTTAAATACTTTGAGAAATCAAACAATATGATGTCAAAAAGCCAAGAAGTAGTAACTGCCTCAAAAGCTCGTACAGCTCCTGGAGTGATAGCATTAAAGTCAGGTGTGAAGGAGTCCAGTGCTTCAAGGAGAAAAATCAGATCTGAAGGTGAAGAGGAGGGAAAAAATGAGAGCAGTAGTGGAGAGGAAAAAATCACAAACAAAAAAAGCTCCTTGGCAAGAAAGAACAAATCAAGAAGACCAGCCAAGTCACCGAGTTTGGATGCTGACTCTAACACTTCCGACTCCGAGAATGAAACGCTTTCAAATCAGAGGCGTAAGAAAAAAGGGGCTGATTCTTCTGAAGAGTGGAGACAAAGCGATGAATCTGAAAACAATAGTAAATCATTTTCCAGAAGACCTACTGTAAGAGCCCGCCCAAAAAAGAAATGCATAACAGACTCTGAGGAAGATGTGGACTCTGTGGTAGCAAAGCAATCATGGAATGGAAAGAAAACTTCTGAATCAGTGAAATGCGGCACCAATCGTCGCCCAAAATCGTCAGGAGGATCAAAAAGGAAAAACATTAGCACTTCGGAATCAGATGACAAAGAACAAAATGGTAACGCCAGTAGTGAAAGTGAGCGTGGCAGACCCTCAGGGAGAAAAGGAAAGCGGTTTAAGAAACCTTCAGAATCTGAGAGTGATTCTGGAAGTGCGGAGAAAACTGTGAACGGTTCTTTAAAAAGGCACCAGTCTGAGGATGAACACTCTGGAGGTACTGGTCAACAAGGCAAATTGCAGTCTGGAAAACGGAAACACAGTGAGTGTTACAGCAGTGTTGGCAACACTGACTCCGAGAGCCAGGAGGAGTCCAGCAATGAATCACAGATCTCTAGCTCAGGATCACAAAGTAGTCCAAAAACATATGCCAAGGAAAGATTGAGGGGTCGAAAACGAGGAACTGCACATCACAAACCGTCTACTTCTGATATTGACAGTGACAATTCCTATGGAAAACCTCCACGAGCCACACGCATTCGGACACGGAATCTCGGCAAACGGACTGTAAACTACAGAGACAGCGAGTGACTGAGTTGGCTGTGTATAGAGACACTAACTGGAGACCTTGAAGACATTTGATTGTCCCAAAAAAAGTAGTAGCACTGGAGTCCTCTACATACTGTGAATCAACTTCAGGGATATTTATAGTTTTTGTTGGGGGTGGGGGGGTTGTGTATAAATTTGAGATTTGAGCTACTGGTTTGGCTGCCCCTTTCTGTTGTGATTTGGCCACCAAGAATGATTACAGGTGCATTGTCTGTCTGGGTGCTATCCTAATATACCTCCTGCTTAATTGAGCATATTTTTGCTGGCTTGCACTAAATGGCACACTGTACTGAGGTATCTCATACACTAGTTCTGTTAGAAACTCAGGGGTCAACTTCATTTAGCGTTTTCAGACTTTTAGGGTTGTTCTCCCCCACCCAACCCTTCTGGGGGTTTTCTCCATTAAGAATAATTGTGTTGAAATTTCTTCCATTTGACACTTGTTTATTTTTTTAAAGCCACATGAATCTTATTGGATTTGTTAAGGAATTATTGAGCCAATGTGTACAAAGTTTCTTTTTTTCCCCATTTCATTTAGGGTGTTGGTGTATATATGTTATGTGCATTTTCTTTTTTCCTTTTTTTTTTTTTTTAATTTGCATCTTTCCAGAGTTTTTGAAGAATCAGTTTGTAGCTAAGCTTTGCATATTTAAAATGGTCAAGCATTATTTTGTATTAAATTCAAATTCATTGTCTTGCCATATAGTATAAATTTGGTACATGTTTGCAAAGTACATGAAATCAGTACTTGCTGCGAAATACAGTGATTTCTCATATTGGGAAGATGTTTCAGTCACCTGTTATATACTTTTCAGTATTAATTCGTTTTCTGACTTAACTTATGAATGGTAAATAACTTTTGTATCCACTGCGTTTGAATTTAATATTGTTGGAGGAGAAATACACCCAAACTGACATTATTTCTTAATGTCTTTTGCAAAAAGCCAACTCTTTAATTCAAGTTTTGCAGATGTTTAGTCTAAGGGAACAAGGATGGAGTTAGAGGTAAAAGCATTTGATGAATAAACTGGCCTGCTGTTTAATGGCAAAACTGATATCTTATTTTTTTTGTGGAGGCACAATCAACTTGCGTGCCTGTCGGAAGCAGACAGATCTCGGAAGCAAGCAGTTGAATGTATGTAGGAATTATATAAAACAGTCATTGTAACATGCAGTAAAACTGATTAAATGTTGGAATTAATTTAAACAGGTCAAGGTCACAGCAAGGTTGTTGGTGGTTTACAACAGAATTTGTTTACAAAGCATTACAGAATATCTGCTTATAAATGTGTCGGGCTGCAATCTTTCACACAAATACACTCCTATGAATGTATTGGAACAGCAATGTCAATTCCTTTTTTCTTTTTTAAAGTTATATGCTGGTTTTGAGGTGAGATGTTAACTTTAAGACGATCTGTTCCAATTTACTTGCAATGTCTTAAAGTAAACCTTTGGTTGCATATATCCTGCTTGTAATAACTGCATGAAAATGTTGCATATTTTGTGGTGCTTGTTCATGCTTGTATGATAGATTCGTTCACTTGCCTGTTTTAGGGGTTTTCCTCCTTAAGTCTCCTCTTTAGGAGGTGAAATGCTGCTCAGTTGGTTTATGGTTTGGTGACTTTTGACTGCTTTTTTTTTTTTTAACCTCTTGCCCCCTCAGAATCCTATACACACACATGCACAACAAATATTCTTTGTTGTGGTGGCTTTGAGTTTGGGCCAATGTCTTGCTGTTTCTCTGAAAAATATGTCGGCAGAATGATTCTATTCTATGTTTCAGAATGAAATCATTCTACTGCTATTGACATGCTTTTCATCAATAAAGATTAATTAAGTTCACTTCAAAAGCAAATGTTAAGCCAAATCATTACAGTACCTTCACCTTGCTTTAAGAATGAGCTTATACAGTTGAGTTTAAAATAATAGCAATGTTAACAAAAAAAAACACTGAGTAAAGCTCTATTTTATTACAATACATGCAAATGCATTGGAAACACTGCACATTCAATTCTAAATTAAAACATTAAAGATTTTACTTTACAGCAAGTGAGGAAAAGCTAATATTAGGCTGTTAAAAATAGCAGTGTCTGCATGTTTCTTTACAAAGTCAAACATTTACTGTTGAATCTGGAAAATGCTTGACGATTTAGCTTTCTTGTGAATCACTGAACTAATATTTAGTTGTATAACCACGATTTCTGAGAACTTCTTTACATCTGTGTTCCAGAGTCACAAAAACTCTGGTACCTGTGAACAGCTAATACAGCCCAGGACGACTGCACTACACACCACAATTCCTCTTCATTTCGTGGTCTTGCCTCAGAAACAGCATTTTTTTATGTCACCCCACAAGTTTTCAATTGGATCAAGTTCTGGGAATTGGGCTGGCCACTCTAACATTAATCTTGTTGGTCTGGAACCAAGATGTTGCTCGCTTACTGGTGCGTTTGGGGTGGGGTTTTTTTTGGTTTTTTTTGTTGAAACACCCATTTCAAGGGTATTTCCTTCCAGGTATAAGGCAACATAACCTCTTTAAGTATTTGAATGTACTCAACCAGATCCATGATCCCTGGAATGCAATAAATAGACCCAACACCATAGTAGGAGAAGCATCACCATATCATGATGCTTGTGTCACCATGTTTCACTGTCTTCACAGCGTACTGGGGCTTGAATTCAGTGTTTGGGTTTCTGACAACCTTTCTGCGATGTCATTCCTGTTGGGTCTGTTGGTTGTCTATTACTCTACTACACCTACTAGTAAAATATTTGCCATGTAGACATATAATTTCTACCAAAAACAGTGCTTGATCTGGTTAGTGATGTTGGACTGCTATTATTTTCAACACAACTGTATATTCTGGGTCATTAGCAGATCTCTTTGAATTCCAAAATTTATGTTTTGCTATGGCCTGTGAATTTATGCTTTTAAGGTTTTTATCAAACAGTTAATTGCAAAACCTTCACCCCTGCTCTTTTTGGTTGTTGATATAAAAAAAAAAAATCAACGGCTGCTGTTTTGACGACTTGAAAAATGGATGGTGTAGAAAAAGAAATGCTCATATTTGGCCTTACATTCTTTTGATTTCAAGGACAAATATCTTGCGTGTGTAGCAAGTAGACAAAAAAACGAAAAGGAGACTGTAGGTTTGCTGATGCTAGTTGAATTTACAAGGTAAACTAATTAGGCTTCATGACTGGTTCAACATTGCATATTTCCATAATAACCATAAATGGAACTTTACTGACTCATTACTGCTGCATAATGCTGTGATGGAAAGCTAGGAAAACTCTAAAAGCGAGAGACAGATAACACAAACATGAGGAATCAGTGTTAAGAGACAGCCTGCCACTACACAAATGTGACAGCAGAGAGACGACAGCATCCAAACATGCCAGTTCAACATAACACTATAACCATGTTCTCCTTTGTAAGCAGAATACCTGCCCCTGCGGTAGTTTTCACTATTCAAGGTACCAACCAATAGTCTACAACGTTTGATCAAAGTAGGCATGGTGGCTCATGAACTACTTTTTTCTACATCATTTAACTCCTTTACAGTATTTTAGAAATGTTGAACACTATATCTACTAGTAAAATCTACATAAATGTTAAAGGAAAGATTGAAGTCAATAATCACACCAAGGTTTTTTCATCGACAAAGACTTTTCTGAAATAAAAGAAAACTTCTAGATTGCATGTGATCTGTTAGAATGATGTTATCTTCAGGGCTATTTATTACATATTCCAGCTTTAAATTAATATACTTTTTACCTAATATTTTAAAATTCATTATGGAAACTCCATGAAATCATCATTGCTACATACTGATGCTGTGTTACTGTTTTATTCCTAGTTAATTTTGCTACAGCATTAAAAAAAGAAAATGTTTGTTTTTACCTGTTTATTCAGCGTGCCCCAATTTCATTCAGCATGGAAGGAGAGCCCCCTGAGCTATAGAAAAGCTCTTAATGCTGCTAGATCAGTATATTTCTTTACCTTCATAGAAAATAACAAGCATAATACTGGATTTTTATTCAGTACTGTAGCAAAATTAACTGGAAATAAAAGCACCGCACTAACATGCACACCATCAGCAGGCAGTGATGATTTCACAAACATTTTCAACAATAAATGTTAAAATATCAGGTGAAAAAATCCAGACAATTAATTTAAATTCAAACTATTTAATAAATAACCCTGTAGGTAGCACTAGAATTATAACAGAAAATCAATTATGAAGTTTTACTCTTATTCAAAATAACAAATTTATTTCAGGTATTTCCTTATCAAAACCATCAACTTGTATTCTAGATCCTTTACCAACAAATTCCTTCAAACAGATAATTCCAGAAGTAATTGAACCTGTTCGAAAAATAATTAGCACTGGTGTACCTAAAACCTTCAAACTGGCAGTTATCAATTCCCAATTTAAAAAAAACAAACCTTGATCCTTGTCAGTTGTCCAAATATAAGACAGTATTAAACCTCTATTTTATCTCTTAAGATTTTAGAAAAGGTTGTAGCACAGCAGTTATGCTCACATCTACTTAGTAATAACATTTTTGAAATTCATCAGTCAGGATTTAGGCCTCATCATAGCACAGCGATAGTGCTAGGTTAAGTGCTAAATGACCTGCTATGATCAGGGTTGTGTCCATTTTTCTAGAAAGCAAATTGATTACAGACTCCAGTGTTGTATAGTTCAGCATTTCACCTCATCTAATATGTTCCATCACCAGCTTCACTTATCACCACTGCCTTTTTGGGTGTTAGAAGAGGGAAAATGTTTTTTTTTGTTTATGATTTTTTTGTAGTACAGCTAATTACTTCAATCCAGCACTCTCATGAAGCAGAAGTGTATCAAAGCATATCCTTGAATGGATGTGTCCACCACAGGGCACCATGCACACACACATTCAGCTATTTATAATAATAATCTAAACGTCACACAAAAGACTAAATACAAATGTAAAACATTTGAAGTTCTTTACACCAACATAAAATGTTCAGTGTCCGAAAGCAGGTCAAGCCAGTTAATTCCACTAATTATTATTTATAGACCCCCAGGGCCCTACTCTGATTTTCTGATAGAATTTGCAGATTTCATTACAAATTTAGCTACTTCTTTAGACAAAGCATTAATTGTTGGAGACTTTAATATTCATTTTGATAATCAGGAAGACTCCTTAAGAGCAGCAGTTGTGTCCATTCTAGATTCAGTTGGAATTAATCAGAATGTTATAGGACCCACTCATAGTGGTGGACACACTCTTGATTTGTTGTTAACATTTGGATTAAAAATAAAAAACTTAGTCATAATTCCACAGTCTGAAGCTATTTCAGACCATTATCTAATCTCGTTTAAAATTTGCCTAAGTCATTGCATTTCTACCTCACCACGCTACCGTGTTAAGCGTACTTTCACGTCAGCTACAGCAGAGCGTTTTATTAATAATCTTCCCGAAATTACGATATTAGATAGATCTCCGTCAGACCCCGCAGAGCTCGACTGGGCCACTGAACATCTAGAAACAACGTTACGTTACACTCTAGATGATGTAGCTCCCCTTACGACCAAAATGTTTTATGACCAAAAAAATGACCAAAAAAATTAGCACAGTGGTATAATGATCATACACGCACCTTAAAACAGACCACTCGAAAATTAGAACGTAAATGGCGTCAAACAAAATTAACAGTATTTCAAATTGCATGGAAGGACAGCCTCCTAAATTATAGAAAATCTCTAAGTGCTGCTAGATCAGCATATTTCTCCACCCTCATAGAAAATAACAAGCATAATCCTAGATTTTTATTCAGCACGGTAGCAAAATTAACAGGGAATAAAAGCACTGCACTCACATGCACACCATCAATAGGTAGTAATGATTTCATGAACTTTTTTAATAATAAAATTGAAAACATCAGGCAAGAAATCCAGACGGTTAATATAAATCCAAATTATTTTACAAATAACCCTGTAGACAGCAGTGTAATAATAACGGACAATCAACTACAAAGCTTCACTCCTATTCATTAGAAGGACTTAATTTCATTAATCTCCTCATCAAAATCATCAACCTGCATTCTCGATCCATTGCCTACTAGTTTCTTTAAACAGATAACTCCAGAGGTAATCAAACCAGTTTTAAAAATAATTAACTCTTCCATTAGCACTGGTTATGTACCTAAATCCTTCAAACTGGCAGTTATCCACCCCCTTATTAAGAAACCTGACCTTGACCCATGTCAGTTGTCCAACTACAGACCAATATCAAATCTCCCCTTTATATCCAAAATTTTAGAAAAGGTTGTAGCACAGCAGTTATGCTCACACCTACTTATGAATAACATTTTTGAAGTGTATCAGTCAGGATTTCGGCCTCATCATAGCACAGAGACGGCGCTAGTTAAGGTGGTAAATGACCTGTTATTGGCCTCTGATCAGGGTTTTGTCTCTTTACTTGTTTTGCTCGACCTTAGTGCAGCTTTTGACACCATTGATCACACTATACTGCTTGCTAGACTTGAGAACGTTGTAGGAATAAAGGGAACAGCTCTCTCTTGGCTCAGGTCTTATTTGACTGATCGCTATCAGTTTGTGGACGTAAATGGTGAGTTCTCCACACTCTATGAGGTAAAGTTTGGTGTTCCTCAAGGATCTGTCTTAGGCCCACTGCTTTTCTCTTTATATATGCTGCCTCTTGGTGAAATCATTCATAAACATGGGATTCGCTTCCATTGCTATGCTGATGACACACAGCTGTATATTTCAGCAAAGCCAGATGAGAGAGATCAGCTAAACAGTGTTGAGAAGTGTGTAAAGGACATTAGACAGTGGATGCTTAATAACTTTCTTCTGCTCAACTCAGATAAGACGGAAGTACTCTTACTAGGACCACATGCAGCTAGAAGCAAACTTTCTGATTACATAGCATCTCTGGATGGTGTTTCTGTTTCAGCATGTACGGCTGTCAAAGACCTTGGTGTGATTATTGACCCGAGTCTTTCCTTTGAGTCTCACATGAATAATATCACCAGGATCGCCTTCTTTCACCTAAGAAATATTGCTAAAATTAGAAATATGATGTCGTTACAGTATGCAGAAAAACTAGTTCATGCTTTTGTTACTTCTAGATTAGACTACTGTAACGCTTTACTGTCTGGGTGTGCGAGTAAGTGCATAAATAAGCTTCAGTTAGTCCAGAATGCAGCAGCAAGGGTCCTCACCAGATCTAGGAAATACGACCACATCACCCCTGTTTTAATCAGTCTACACTGGCTCCCAATCAAATCTCGCATTGATTATAAAATATTACTACTGACGTATAAAGCACTTAACGGTCTCGCACCGCAGTATCTGAGTGAACTTCTGTACCAGTATGATCCTCCACGCCTACTTAGATCAAAAGGTGCTGGCTATCTGTTGGTTCCTCAAATAATGAAGACTACAGCAGGGGGCAGATCTTTCTCTTATAAAGCCCCACAGTTATGGAACAGCCTTCCAATCAGTGTTCGGGACTCAGACACAGTCTCAGTGTTCAAGTCGAGGTTGAAAACGTATTTATTTAGTCAAGCCTTTTATCAGTAGATTTTTTTTCTTAGGTAAAGGCTCAGATCTGGAGGGAACATGGATATAGAGTGTTTGGTGAACTGGTATATTTGTATGCTGTCGTCCACTCACATTCACACGTTCACTCGGGTTTGTTGACGGTGGTGTGGTGGGTCGTCTCTTATCCCAGAGATCCCTCATGTCTGTGTTACCTTCTGGTTCTCCCTTTTAGTTATGCCGCCATAGCGAGTCTTGCCGGAGTCCAAACTGCACAGTGACATTAACTTTCATACACCAATAGTTGCACTTAATAATCCATATCCTTCTCTTCCCGTCACCCTCTCTCTCTCTCTCTCTCTCTCTCTCTCTCTCTCTCTCTCTCTCTCTCGATCGAGTTAAACATGCTCCTGAGGCTCCAGTGACCACTGTTCCTGCCCCTCTACCCTCCGTGGATCTTCACACTTCTGTGCAGCTTGGGACGGTATCTCATCAACACCTTGGGTGGTTCCATGAAATTCCGGAGTAGAACGGGTGCTTTGAGGATGGATTGGACTGTAGTTGGTGTCGGCGGTCTGCTGCACTGACTCGGGAGTGCAGTTTGCTTCTGATCATCATCACTGTACCCCGCAACTTTGTATATATGCTTCAAATGGACATTTGGTGCAACCCAGATGAGGATGGGTTCCCTCTTGAGTCTGGTTCCTCTCAAGGTTTCTTCCTTATGCCATCTCGGGGAGTTTTTCCTTGCCACAGTTGCTCATCAGGGACAAACATACTTACAAAGAACATATTTACATTTAATCACCACATTATCTGTGTAAAGCTGCTTTGAGACAATGTTCATTGTTAAAAGCGCTATACAAATAAAAATGAATTGAATTGAATTGAACATTCAGACCTCGGAGCAATATTACTTGCTGGTATGATTTTGAAAGGTGAACCAGACAACACAAAGGAAATCTGCAATATATTATCACAGGGAGACCGACACAGAGAGACAGCTGCCCCATAATTATTTGATTCAATCAATTGAATGATTGATTAATTAATTGATTTTTCTTTCTTTCTTTCTCTCTCTCTCTCTCTCTCTCTCTCTCTCTCTCTCTCTCTCTCTCTCTCTCTCTCTCGCTCTCTCTCTCTCTCTTTCTCTAATATATATCTGGTTTTCCAACAGGGATAAAACTTGGCTAAAAAAGTTGTAGAATAGACCTTTCAACAGAATGACCCTTAGGATATATCTTAATGAAGAAAAATTGTTGAGAAATACAAAACCAGTGTTTTGCAATGTTTTTTGTACATACAGTGGGGCCCAGTTTGAACCTTACCTCATTTTTTTCATCTTGACATGGAAATGCGTTGCTCTACCTTTTTGCTTAAAATGCCTTAGAAATAATAGTATAGAAATCAACCTTGTGTTCAGAATTGAATGTGTTCATAATTCAAAAAAGTGGATGTTTCTGATTTTAAAAAAAAGAAATTGAAAATTACATTTAAATAGATAAAAGAGCCTATAGTTACTTTCAAAACTTTCATGATAGCATTTAACTTCGGCATGTGCCCTTTTATTTAATCTGTGGAGAGGCAAGTAGGTTAATTGATCATATAACACAGAAGATAATGCTTGTGATCAAAAGGTTGACTGTGTAACGAGCAACACCATGGCACATCTACGGTTACAAAAGCTGTGAAAAATATGATAGATTATTAAGACAGATATGAGTTACATCATTTCATCATCGAAGCCTTAGTGTTTCCATTTGGGTGAAAACGTCATAGTGCAAAAGATTATTCTCTTATTATTTTTATTTCTTTCTGCCTCCAACATATAAGAAACATTAATAATAAATTGTCCAGCAGTGAAAAGTTTAGATAAACCTCAAAGACAACGCCCCACATCTCCATACAGACCTTATCAGTTGAACTTTGACACATAAGTCCACGTTGTGACACACACACACACACACACACACACACACACACACACACACACACACACACACACACACACACACACACACACACACACACACACGCAATACTAAATATAAAAGAGCCAGACTTGGATCTACTCTGTCTTAAATCTTTTCTTACCCCACTTACACGTCACACAGCCTCACTCACAACACCGTAATGCCTGCTGACTATAATGGAAGATGGGAGATGGTGCGCAATGAGAACTTTGAAGAATTTATGAAGGCTTTGGGTGAGTATCTTTATCTCTGTAGTTCAAAACATAATTGGAATTTATTTATTTTGCCTGAACTTTCGATTCAGGACAAAAAAAACTTTTTGTTTTTAAGGATCAAGGGGTCAAGGATAGATTTTTTAAAAATACTTTTAAAAATCAGAAAATATAAAAAAAAAAGTTAATAAAATTTTTATTTCTAACAAGGTTTCTTTTTCAAGGTACAGGGGAAACACTCTGAGCGTCCTCTCGTATTTTTGAATCTTTAAATTTCATTGTATAAGATTTAATTTTGTTCCTATTTAATTTCTTTTTATGACGTCTATGTTTTTTGCAAGCAGGTTTAGTCTTAATGTGTTCATTTCATGTTTTAGTGATAAGACTGATAAGACAACTGGCTGTCCAGCTTACCCTTTGAACTGACATACTGAAAGAAAAAAATTATACAAATTAATGTTAGAAGAACATAAAAGTACATCTATTTAATAAAAATAATTACATTATTTATCAGTTTTTTTATTTATATTTACTTATTTATTTTCTTTTTTATCCCTATCAGACATAGACTTTGCCACACGCAAGATTGCAGCACACCTCACACAAACAAAGGTTATTGTGCAAAACGGGGATAAATTTGAGACCAAAACTCTGAGCACATTCAGAAATTATGAGGTGAACTTTGTTGTTGGAGAGGAGTTTGAGGAGCACACTAAGGGCCTGGACAACAGAGTGGTCAAGGTGTGTATGACCTGTACATTTGATGGAAAATGTTTCAAGCATGTACATATACAGTTTATTGACAAATTATTATTATTATTACTAACCCACCACTGAATCTACAACAGGGTTCAGTTCACTAGTGCAAATTTCAAAAATCACCTGCTATTGCACCAGAGTGGAGCAATTCTGAGATTGATATAGATCCAATTGTGCCCCATTAAAAAAAAAAAAAAAAAAAAAAAAAAAAACAGTGCCAATTAGGAGGAGGTGCTGACCGAAGGGCTCAAAGTTGCACTACAAGTTACATGTTTGCTTTTATCTTAGAGACAATTAAATACAATTATTATACACACTAGCAAGTAAGGTGCATTTTGTAACTGCCAAGACCCACCCACTAGCTGGGATTGGGCAAATCAGGGTTTGGCGAAGATACATTAAAATGTATTTTAAAATAAAACATCAAATACCTTACCTTTAAGTGAAATGAACTACAAAATACCGCAGCCAAACCATTTATTTAAAAAAATAAACTACTGTTTTTTTTGTATTTAAAAAATACTAAAAAATACTTTTACAAGGGAGCATGAAATCTCTTTACATACTTTCCATCAATTGGCATGTTTGATCCACTGTATCACTTCACCATTACACTGACTATACTTGATTATACCTGATTAAGTAAACAATGTTTGATAGCAGCAGTTTTTCTCTGGCCGAGTCATGCAATAAATTTGATATATGCAACCAGTTAACAGATCAAATATGCACATAGACGTGCCTGTGATCTCCCAGATGAAGGTTATTTTTAAAGTAACCAACATTGTATCCTAATTTAGTTGGTGTTTGGTAACGAAGGGCTACTTTGCATCAGCAACACTGACACAATGACAAACAAGTCATTCGTAAGAAAACTGCCGATGGCACCTGCATTCATAGCAATTAGTTTCTAACTAATTAATCATTTGTTTGTTAATAATAAATATAATAATATAATATGTGACAGGCAGTTATTAATGCAGTTGTATGCAAAATCATGATCCTACAAAACAGCTACTATAATTATTGTACAATAATCGGCAATCAAATATTTATTTATCAATCATTGGACACCTATTTGAAGGCTGGCAGCCTGTACGTTTCTCACCTTCACCACCTTCTTCCATATGGATAGATTTTCTGCTCTGAACAGTATTTTAACAAAAATACAAAACACAAGTATTTTGATACAAAATATGAAGCCATTTTCATCAACCCTATCAAATACAAATGACAAAATCCTATTTTTTATTTGAAGTATTAATTTAAAATACATGTACCATAAATACTGCCCATCCCTGGGGCAAAGGCTATATTGTCAGTCTCAGTATACATGAAAAGTGGTTCCAGTTTGTACCAAAGGGTGCATATACACACACACATGCAAATTATATTTAGCATGCAATGCTAAATATAATTGCATTTGCTTGTTGTTTGATTTTAATGCAAATACAAGTTGCTCATACATGAGATTTAATTACATGTGTATTATCATGACAAAAATACAGAAGTCATTAAGTGTCAAGGATTTTTCTAAGCTTGTGCACCATTAAGCTAGCTGGCTTTCTGTAAACCTCACTTGAAAACTTGTGAATTAACATAGAATGTGCAATCTCCTGTCAGTTAGAATGTAATATCTCTCCTTGAAACAGTTAAATTTTTCATCAAGATCCCAGAAAATTTTTTTATATTCCTTTAATACAAAGTTGTTAATGTAGCATTGTGACATCGAAATACATACATGCTGTTGTTCCTGAAACATTTGATTTTCTATTGCTCGTGTTTACCATTTGCTCACAGCATTTGTCTTGCAGACACTTGTCACCTGGGATGGGGATAAACTTGTGTGTGTGCAAAAAGGGGAGAAAGAGAATCGAGGCTGGACGCACTGGATCGAAGGAGACCTGCTGCATCTGGTAAATCATCTATCAGCACATTTTTTAACCTGATAACTAAGAGCAAAATCAGACTGAACACCCTTCACATGCATGGCTACACTGGAATAGAGGTCACCACATTAAGGTGGTTATCAGAAAATTGCTTTCTTCTAACGGTGATTCTACTTGTATGACACTTGCCAATGACCATTTTAAGATTGAACAAATAACCCTTTTAATTCATTTATTGTTACATTGGAACATCAGCAGATCATGTATTTTCATATATTTGATCCTATAATGATCAATTGTATGATTCAGACAATTATCATTATGATTGTTTAATCTATAGTTATTTGCATGCAGGTCTTAAAAGTAAAACATGTTACCAGGTAAACACAAAGGGAAAAAGCTATAAAGACTTTTTTTGTGATTATAAACTTACTGAGTTACAAAGCATTGAAGCCTGCTTACAGAAATGTTGAGTAAATTAGATTAGATTCAAATTTATTGTCATTGAACAGGTTACAGTACAAAGCAACAAAATGCAGTTAGCATCTAAGCAGAAGTGCATTGGTAGCAGTGTCAAATATTTACATACTAGCTTTGTAATGGAATGTGATTGTTCAGATCAGACAACCTGCACATAGAGGAACCATGTACTGATCTGAACAATCACATTCCATTACTATTAGAGTTCATTAGGTGGACAATGTACAATGTACATTGTTAAAGTTCTTCATTATTGTTGTCATGATCAGCTCTTTGTTGCCTTTAGGCCAATTTTTGTCTACATTACTTTTGTGCCACATCTTAGTCATCAAGAGCTTATATATAAAGCAAGTTAAACTGTGTTACATAAACAGAATCATTTCAATATTTATTCAGAACTGTAACTACATACAAATTAAATATTTGTATTTTATTTATATTAGAAATGAAAGCTTGATCAAATTTGTACTAACAAAAATTTCCGCCTGTAAACGCAGTACAATGCACACAAATGAATAGAATAATTCCTAGACAGGATTATTCTTTTAGTTTGTGTTTTTGTGTGTGATTGTATATAAGTCTGTTAGTGATGCTCTTTATAATAATCACCTTTCATTCATCAGGAGATCACCTGCCAGGACAAAGTCTGCCATCAGGTCTTTAAGAAGAAGCAGTAGCTCTCCTGCGTGTCACCTATAACACGCATGTGTGCATTTAAAGTTGTACATATGTACTTTGCAATGTGATTCTAATAAACGGTTTTTACAGTGTTTTAATTTGTGAACATTGAAAGTATTTTATCGATCACATGGTGTTTTGAGTAAAAAGAAATTAATACAATCGAATTAGATGATTTCTTGTATAATTGACTGAAAAACGCCTAATCCAAAAAGCTAGAACCATCCATTTCATTCCTTACTTTAATTAATACACAATTAAGTAAATATCCTAAAATATAGTAAAATGAACTAATTTCTTATATATAATATAAAATAGATAATAAACTTTCTTTCGGCTTCTCCCATTAGGGGTCGCCACAGCGGACCATCCGCATGTTTGATTTCGCACATTTTTACGCTGGATGCCCTTCCTAACGCAACCCTCCCCATTTATCCGGGCTTGGGACCGGCACTAAGGCTTGTGCAACCCTAATGGCTGGGGTTGGTTCCCTGACTGGGGATCGAACCCGGGCCGCAGCAGTGAGAGCACCGCATCCTAACCACTAGACTAATATAAAATAGATAATATTCTTGTTTAATTAAATATTATAATGGAAAAATATATATTTATAAAAGAAATTTTTTACTAATAAAAAAAAAAATACTAAGAAATGTTAATCACATTTACTCTGCAAATATTAATGTAGTTACTGTTTATTTGATTAAATAAAAAACTATAAAATATCATAATTAATTATAATTATGGCTGGCACAAAAGAGTAAACTAGTGTCCACTGTCTGAGAAATAAATAAGCAAGTGCAAAAAAAACTAAATAAATTATTATTAAACCTATTTTTGGTTAAGCATGATAAAGCTATATAGATTATAAATAAATATATAATTCAAAATATATAATTTAAACTTTAAAACAACAGCCTGTATAAAATGTTTAATTAAAAAAAAACAATTAGAAATATAAGAAATTTGCATGCAGAATATATTTACTTGCCCAACACAGATATTGGACTGTAAACTTATTGTATATGCTGGGTTGTGTGTGTGGATACAGTGGACACAACACACTTCATATAGTATTTAGTTTATTAACACACAGTGTTACCCAATAACAATAATCAATTGCCAATATTATTTGCTGTTGTATTACAAAATGACTAATTGTACAATTCATAGCAAAGTCTCACATGACGCCTCAGTTAAGGAGAGTTCACCGCCATTGCCTGTTCATACGACTGCAAAGCCAACTTTATTGCAGGCTTCTGAGACTCACAATCAGCATATACCTGAGAGGAAAAAAATAAATGACACAAGACAATCAAAATATTTTATATATATATATATATATATATATATATATATATATATATATATATATATATATATATATATATATATATATATATATATATATATATAATTCTGATAGAGTGTGAGTAAGAGAGAGAGAGAGAGAGTGTGTGTGTGTGTGTGTGAGAAAGAGAGAGCGACAGAGAGCGTGTGTGAGAAACAAAGAATAAGAGAGAAAGTGTGTGTGAGAATCAGAGAGTTTGTGTGAGAGAGAAAGAGAGAGAGAGTGTGTGTGTGAGTGTGTTAGAGAGAGAGAGAGAGAGAGAGAGAGAGAGAGAGAGAGAGATCACCTTGAGCAGATCGGTGCCTGTGAGTTGTTTGCACTTTAATGCCACGTCACTCTGAGGATACAGCAGATTAAACAGAAGCACCAAATTCTCTGCATCCTGCAGCCTGAAACAGTAGAAGCACACACACACACACACACACACACACACACACACACACACACACACACACACACACACACACACACACACACACGTGTGTGATTCCTGAATTCTGGCTTCAAAGACAAAAGCTACAACTCAACATTTTACACTTTGATTCATTGACAAACACTTCAGCCCACAACCTGGATTTAATCGATGTGCTCCATCCTTATGAATAATCAAGTGTCTCATGCTTCTAACTCAGGGATACACAGGAGCCTCGTATCTGACTTTTTTTTTTTTCAATTTTGGGGTCTACATTATAAATAAACTCCACTTCACCAGAAAAACTAATCAAAAGAAATTATACAAATAAAGTAATAATAATAAACAAGATGAATGCAAAGTTACCATAATAATCCTAATAAAATAGATATCAATAAAACACATGAACATTAATTATACACATGCATTGCATAATCTACTACATAGCAGCCCTTATTCATTAATGATGCATGCAGACACACATGATTGTAAATGGAACAATTGTAAAACAAAACACTTTTCTTATGTATCTCTTCCATCTCTACAATTTTTCATGCGTCTGATTGTATTGGAGAATTACTGATGATCACAATACCTACTTTAATAGTGGATAGTAGCTTACTAGCACACTGAATTCTTTGCTCTAATTGGCTCACTCACACAGCACCATTCAGACTAAATACGCAGTGTTTGGGTTTATCCTCATGCTTTTAGACATTGTGCTATTCTCACACTCACCGGTCTCTCTGCAGCATATCCATCAACAGTCCATCTATTCTGCGCCTGCTGACGAGGTACCACACAAGACCTCCAAATAAACGTGTGGATCTAAGCAGCTCATATTTCTCATGTTTCTCAATGTCCTCGTAGGTCAGTGTGTGTACCTGAGAATAATTCACAAAAAAACAATCCGGAATATTTTTCTAACCTGTCTATCTTTTAATTTACTGAAATCAGAATTTTCCTTTTTTTTTAAAATAATACACTGAGTGCTTCGAGTCCTTCCTCCCCCCCAGAACAGCAGTTTTAATATTAAAGTGAAATTCTAACTATAATGTGTGTATGACATCATGGTGACAACAGAAAACTATTAAATGTGTTCCACATTTTAACAAACATTTTAGCAAACACGCATACTCTCTTAAAATCTGCAGAGTCGGGTTCAAACTGGACCAGGCAGTAGTTCAGAACCTCCTCATGTTTGTTTTGCCCAAACGCGACCTACATAAGTACACAGAAAGGTTTGTTACATTTTAAGCCACCACTTTTTTTTTTTTTTTTTTTTTTAAAGACTGATTTTCTTTTTCAGTACCTTAAGGTTTTCTTCTTTAAAGATAGGTGGTGCTGTAAGCTTGCGACCCTCCCTGGGGAAGTAAACCTGTATGAGTCTGTCTCTTTCTTCCCATGATGCTTTGCGCAGCACCCCACTCGGCTCTCTCACCACAATAAAACGCTCCTATTTAAAATTTAATGGGTAAAATAAAGATTAAACATTAGTAGTGAAGTACTGGTAAAAATATTCAGGGTGTTCAGTTACCTGGCAGCAAAATTTTTTTTTATTTGACAGGAATATGAGATCCTCTGACCTGAAGCCCCTCTAATGATGAGTGATACTAACCATAGTTAGTACAAAAGTACAAAGGTACAAAGAGTGAGATAGCTTTTTTGAATATTTCATACACGTACATTTCTCTTTTTTTTTTTTAAATATATTAATAAATCTATTGTATAATATTTTCTGAATGTAATGCTAAATGTGAATCCATCTGCCCTATATAAAAAAATGCTACAAAAAATGAACCCTATTTTATTATTATTATTCTTTCAGTTCAATTTTGCACTACAAACATCACGTCTAACAAGCTTTGAGAGAAGAAAAAAAATAATAATAATCAGCAGCAACCACTTATTTCCACTGTACCAGTCAGATGATTTGTCTGAATCCCTGATTCTGACACCACTTGCTGACATTTCATATATAAGAGCATATATACAGTAGACTCACATTCACACTATTCATAAGCAGATAACATAATGGACATAATTACTCTGTGTGGGATGTTGTAGTTGATGTCCGTGAAGACGTATTTGGCAGCATCCATGCCCTCCAGAATCTTATCTTCACACAGAACGTCCTCGATAGGTTGCCTTTCTGATAATACAGGGGGCATCTTCAGCAACCTCTGGGCCTGGTGCTCTGCCTTCTGCACTACCTACACACACATTTTTATTCCACTACACCTTTTTTCTTTCTTTAGTTTATCAAGTACAACACTTTTCAACTGATGTGAGTTTGCATATTTTCTAAATGCACATACAACTCAAAACATGAATAAATCCATAAAGGAACAAAAAGGTGGCAGAAGATTTCTGTCTTACCTCCTCTAGCTGAGAATCAGTCAGAAGTTTATACTTTGGTGGTTTTAGCTCCTGTTTAACTGGACGAAATACTTTATTCAAATCCAGACCTGTAATTCTTGCCAAAATGTTTTGAACTTCAGCATCCATGAACTGGATTTTTATGACTCCATCAGTTTCTGGAAAGAAAAGAAGATAAGAAAGGGTGAGAGGGTTTAAGATATATATCAGGAATTTAGAAGCAAGCTTATTTACCTAAATGCTCTCTAATCAGCCTCAATTATATAGTTATAACCTAAATTACTATATATATATATATATATATATATATATATATATATATATATATATATATATATATATATATAGGCTCTAGCCACGTATTATGGAATTTACAAATACAGATTCTATGATGTGGAATGATTAACCAAGGCAACTTAAATAAGTAAACCCTTGCCTAAAAAAAATCCTGACAGAAATCCAGCATGAAGTGCATTGTAAATGTAAAATCTGTCATTGCAAACAATATCACACATTTTAATATGATGCTCAGTGAGATGTTTATGTCCATTCATTACAGATGTTAAGGTTATTTGAGCACAGGTCAACATGCAAACACCTTCACTGTTCGCTGCTTTCATTTGTAGAAATTTAAACTATTGTTTACTCACTGTCCACTGATGATGATAAACTAACAGAAAGGCGCTTGACACCCCGTAAAACGGTTCTATCATCAAAACCAACATTTCTCACTCCATGACAAAAACGAAATAATCGCAGTGCCGCACTGAACGCAGCCATGTTTCCACCTGCGTCTTCTTCCTCGTTTTAATTTTCTGCGGACGTGATGATGAACTGCAGCGCTGATCGCCTTCTAGCGTTCATAGACCACATAGCAGTCAAAACTAATCACAGAATGCTGTTTGTTCGTTTAATATGTTTTAAATGATCAAATAAAAATAATTTAAAACATGAATTTTTATGTATGATAAATGGCAGTATTAATGAAAAAAATTGACTATTAAATATCTCTTTTTTTTGTGGCATTTCATTAAAAAAGAGAAAGATCGAGATTTGTATGGACCTCTTGTATGGAGAGACCAGTCGTCTGCATTGCTCAGGAGTGATTCTGGCCCATTCTTAAACACAAATGGTCTTTAAATCTTGAAGGTTTCTTGGGCCTCTTTATTGAACTTTGATCTTCAGTTCTCTCCATAGATTTTCTATGGGATTTAGGTCAGGTGATTGACTGGGCCATTCAAGCAACTTGATTGTCTTTCTTCGAAACCACTTCATTGTTTCCTTGGCCTTGTGTTTGGGATCATCGTCTTGCTGAAATGTCCACCCTCTTTTCATTTTCAGCTTTCTGGTAGATGGAAGCAGATTTTTATCCAGAATGTCCCAGTACATTTCTCCATTCATCCTGCCTTCAATAATATGAAGTCTGCCAGTACCCCTTGCTGAAAAGCAGCCCCAAACCATGATGCTTCCACCCCCAAACTTAACTGTTGGTATGGTGTTCTTGGGGAGGTGGGCAGTGCCATTTCTTCTCCAAACATGGTGTGTAGAATGACTGCCAAAAAGTTCAATTTTGCTTTCATCTGACCATACTATAGTCTCCCAATAATCCACAGGCTTCTCTTTCGCAAACTTTAACCGAGCCTCAACATGCTTTTTGTTCAGCAATGGAGTCTTGCGTGGTGAGCCTGCATGGATGCCATGGCGGTTCAGTGCATTGCTTATAGTTTTCTTTGAAACAACAGTACCTGCTGATGCAAGGTCTTCCTGAAGTTCTGCCTGAGTGGTTCTTGGCTCTTGGTGAACTCTACTGATTATTCTTTGGACTCCTTGGACAGGGATCTTACGTGGAGCACCTGATAGTGGCCGGTTTATGGTGAACTGATGCTCTTTCTATTTCCGTATAATGGCCCCCACAGTGCTCACAGGAACATTCAGCATTCTGGAAATGCACCTATAACCATTCCCATCAAAATGCTATTCAACGATAAGATTACGAAGGTCTTAGAGAGTTCTTTGCTTTTACCCATCATGAAGTCTTTCCTGTGTGCCTCCTAGGTAATGAGAAGCCTTTATAGGCCATCAATTAGGACTAAAGCAGTGTTTCTCTCTCAATACTGACAGATTTCAGGTGATCTCCTGGCTTTCTATGCCATTTTGCGCCTTGTTACTTTATGTGTTCAATACTTATTCCCTGTGTCTTTTCACTTTATTTATCATGACTCAACTTGTATACTTAAATGTTCTGATTTCTTTGTATGAATTCAATATTTGGCTTGATGGCTACATCTGGTGGAAATTTTGTGTCAATAGCCCACTTAGAAATCCCCTTACTGATAAAAATGCTGATGTGTCAAATACTTATTTTTCCCGCTGTATAAGATAAAAAATTCCCCAAATTAAACTGGACTCTATATAGAATAGTAAAAGCACTTTTAATTTAATAGTCATAAGAAACCCAAGTTGGATATATAAAAAAAAGATTTAGGGGTTGTTAAGAGCAAAAATAATTTTTTTTTTATTTTTTTGTCAAATTTACCTTTGGCACAAAGGTAACACTGTTCTTTACCATAAGAAAATGGCAGTCTTAGCATCATGCTGTAAGAATGCTTTTCCCTATATGTTCTAACTTAAATACTACTTTAATTCATGTATAAAATACAAAATTCCCCAAAAGAAATGTTTTGAAGCAAATACACTTCTTTAACTTAATTACACCAAAAATAATGTGAATTACACCAAAAATAAACACGCATTTTTCAAAATCAGTAACCACATATTCACTCAAACTTCTTTTAGCAAAATAAGGCAGAGATTTTTTTACATTTCTACATTTACAGTACACACTTGAATTTACTTTTATCTGGGTCCATATTCTGGCACCACATACTAAACAGGATACATGTCAAAACAGTTTACATTTGTTGAGATGCTTGAATTTGACAATATTTAAATATCCTCCAGTCATAGATATTTAAATATTTTTTCAGTATCAGCTGTCAGTCATGAACTTTCCTCTTTGATTTGCATAAAGATCTGAAGATCTACTGGCCAGCATCGATGGCAAACTGCATGTTTTCATTCAGTCAAAAAGGAAAGCAAGTTTTTAGTTCTAAGGCAAGGGTCAGCAAATAGGCAGGTCTAAGGTAAAAATCTGACAGATAAGATTGCTAATATTTGCACCACCCTAATCCCCACTTCAGACTCCTCTTTCCTATTTAAGTGCAATAATCAGCATTTTTGCAACAAGCATCATCTTACATCAGCATCTCTGAGATAATCTCAAAAATAAATGAAAATTTAAAATAAAAAAAAATAATTTGCTAGGTAACACGATATTGTTGACGATATTGTTGACACGATATTGTGACGCTAAAAACATGGAAAAAAACCTAAATCTGTAAAAACAACTATGTCTGCATTGTAGTTGCTGGCTGGAATTCAGAGTATGTACTTTTTGTATGCTCAGAGATATTGTAACATTGTAAGGCATAGACAATTTAAAACATGTTGCAGCCTGATACTACAGTCATAAAAATATTTTTTTCACATTAATCTAGTCTCATTTATCTCATTTATCTAGTTCCCTATACTGTCAAAGTGAAAACAGAATTCCAGAATTTTTTTTTTATAAAAAAACTTGAAATATCACATGTACACAACACCTAAAAATTAGCTTAAGTGATCATTGCTGAAATTCTTCTACACCTTGACTGTGGACAGGTTTATTGATTGGACATGATGCATATCTCTCTATGGAAGGCATCACAGCTGACAATGCATATCAGAGCAAAATCCAAGCCATGAAAGCAAAGGATCTGCTACAGAGTGCAGAGACAGGACAATTGTAATGCACATATCTGGGGAAGGCTAAAAATAAATGCCTGATGGCAATTTAGACGGAATTAATCAAATCTGTCTGGGATTACATGAAAAGATAGAAGGATCTGAGGCAGAATACATTAACAGAGGATCTGTGTTTAGGTCTTTCGAAAACTGTGTGCATGTGTACCTAGAAGAATTGGTGCTGTTTTGCAGGCACAAAAGGGTGGTCACACCCAATATTAATTTGATTTAGATTTTCTTCTGTTCATTTAATTTCCATTTTTTTTATGATATAAATAAACAATTAACACCTTTATTTTTTTTTTTTACTTTGCATTCTAACTATTTGCATTTTAAATACTGTACCTGCACTTTTGTTATAAAGCATGAGTACAACTTCAGAAGTCAAGTCTTCATTTTCTCTGTGTTTCCTTGAACCCAATGATAATCATTTATGTGTGACACTATTGATAATGAAAAACAGGTTTATGCAAAACAAATTAAAATGATCTTCTACAGTAATAAAGTCTATCTAAAGATGGCGCCAGCTTTCCAAGTCACACCAGACCATCACTTTTATATTTTCTACTCTTCGTGTATTGCACTTGATGCAAAAAGAACAATGATGCTCTTTTAAACAAGATTTTTAGACATGCATTTGTTGTGATAATGTCTAATCAACAGCAGCAATTAGGAAAGAAAACAGAAAACATGCCAGTGTTGACTAAAATAATAATGAATAACAGAAGAATGAAAAAATATTTGTAAAAGATTAGCACAAAAAATGTGATTAACAGAATGAATTAGGAATAAGATGAATTAAGACAAGTGCTGACATTTGACACTACATAATTAATATATGATCACATGGAGAGCTCAGAGACACACTTGATTAATAAACATGAAATGTACTTTTGCAGCAAATCTTTTTCTCTTCTTTTCACGTTTTTTTCATTTGTTAAATTTTTTTAATTGTTAATAATCTGCATTGGTCTATTGACATTTTAAACATCACAGGGCAGCTAAACACACTTCAAGCAGAGCACTAACTTTTCACATTCATGTACATGAACTCACAGAGGGCCACTGCTGACTAGTGTTGATCTGATTGACAACAATGAGAGTAACATCACCCTACTCATATACAGAGCTTAGTCAGTTCTACTCCCTTTCACTCCTGGCCACACATGTGTCAACCTTGCAATTTGAACTCTTAAGCTCCTGCTGTAAGTAAATGCTTTAATGTTAAACCTTTTAGGAACACAAAAGTCTACATTTTGATTTCTTGCAGCTTTGCAATTGTTGTGCCATTCTCACTCTTATTTATTGCCGATTTGTAAATTGTAATTGTGTGGTTTACTAACAGCAAATGACAACATAGTTAGCATTTTCCAACATAGTTAACATGCAAAACAGTAGATGCAACAAAATAATGTTTAAAACAAAGCTAATCATTTAGTTTATTTTTATTTAGCAGGTTTAGTCAGAAAAGTAAAGGAAGAACGGTAATGTAAACTATCATCTATCATAATATATAATAAAATTATAAATCTTCATTGCAATGGGAAGGACAGAACAAGGAGAAAGATTAAAACAATTAAAATTTCTCAATACACAAATACACATCAGTGAAATTGAAAAAAAATAAAATATCTTGATGACTGACAGAGAAAATGCATTGCACAAAGCTGACATATTTTTTGCACAATTGGAACTGCATACCTAAGTACTTTTAAATTCAAAAAAAATTTTTTTCCCCAGCATTGTTGTTGTAAGGCATGAGACTGGCAGGCAGCTGGAGGTAGTATCTTTGTCCCAAAGCGATTAAAACATAATTGTTTATAACAAATACTTAACAAAGACATTTTGACATTTTTTTTCTGTATGAGTGGCTGGAGGGTGCGATAGAGTAAGACAGCAGAAACAATCAAGCTTTCAGCAAGCAACAGCTGTCCCCATAATGAACCATATGCTCTTTATAGCTGGCTCACCTACCTTCAAACATACACACAAACATACACAGACTGGATAATCAGTAAAGGAGGTTTGGGAAGTGAAGAAAACGGTGCATAAGCCCATGTAGTATGTGTGTGTATGTGAATGTGTGTGTGTGTGTGTGTGTGCAGGCACCTGTTGTAAGTATGAAAGTGTGTGTTTATTTTCATTTTGCCAAAGAACAAAGAGTTCATAAAAAGGTGAAATGGAAAAGGTGTGTGTATTCTGTTCGGTTAGGGGGAAAATAGGTCAAGGTCGTGTAGTCAGTGGAAAAATTCTTTAAGTTTTGACTCCACAGAATTTTTACTGTCTTTTTTAAACTTGTGTTCTTTGGGAGTAAAGGAGCAGCAGATGGGAGAGAGGAACCGGAGGTCAACATGACACCAGAACTTTGTCAGTTCTCACATTCAGTGTAACTGCCTTCTTCTCATCATCAATCTTTCTCTTTCTTTCTCATACTTGCTCAGATTTTACCTCCTCAGTTTCTGGGTGATGAGTGCAGGTTTGTTAGAGGTAATCTGACACAGCTTGCCTGATGTAAATGAGTTGCACCACACACACACACACACACACACACACACACACACACACACACACACACACACACACACACACACACACACACACACACACACACACACACACACTAACTGAAAAGACTTACCTTTTACCAAAGCTCTTTAGGGATATTAATTTTGTAGTGAAAATTCTTGGGAAGTGGATGCAGTTCTTCCTTCTTTGATTTATTTTCCATTGTTGTGCTTTTTACAACCAACTCACATCCACCTGCCTGTAGCTCTGTTTAACCATAGACCAAATATGAACACATATATCGGTAAAATAAACCATTGATGTTTTTCCTTTGTTCTTTTTATTTTTGTTTTTGTTTTACAAAATATCACGTGTTGTATTTTTTAATTTTTTAATTAAAAATTATAATAAAATAAGCTATTTTATCATTAGAACTGTTTTGTCAGGTTACTCTATACTACATTTCTTCATAGTCATACAATTCTCTCTCTCTCTCTCTCTCTCTCTCTCTCTCTCTCTCTCTCTCTCTCTCTCTCTCTCTCTCTCTCTCTCTTAGGGCTTAACATTTAAATAAAAAGGAAATTTTAATCCAAATGTATTATCCACTAATATATTTCATATACCCAATATTTCTCCTACACTTTCCTATACTTAAACTAGCAATTTTAGTTTTATGTCTTTCTTTGTTTTTTTGTGGGGTTTTTTAAGTGTGCCCTAATTCCTCTCAACAGATTTCAGGCTGATTGTATTAATCAAGTCTGCAACCGAGTGAACCAGTGTTGATTTATTAATTGATGAAGAATCAAACAAATGCTGTACATCATTCTGAATAAAGGTGTCTGATAAATGGCATAAATATAAATACTTCTTATACTACCAAGGGTCATGGGAGAGCCTGGAGCCTTCTCTAACTTGAGGCACAATGTAGGGGAACATGGGTTAGGGTTAGGGTTAGGGTTATTATATTATACTTTGTTAAATATTACATCACACAAAATAGTCTGAACAGGATTTACCAAGAGAAAGTCAAACTTAAATACCATGGCTGAAAGCCAAAACCAGCACTTTAAATGCAGCAGTTCTGAGGGTGTATAAAATTGGCTTGTAAGAGTTTATTCTATTGTTTTGCTAAGAGGTAAAGATTTTTGAGGTAGGTGGTCTACAGTTCATTGGCATTACCAGCAAAAGTGATAAAGTTGGTTAAAAACTCCTAATTACAGTACTGTTTAACATAAAATGCATATTGTGATGCACAATAACAGATGTTTAATAGATAGACGGATTGTGTTCTAACCAGTTAGTGCTTGACCTCATTACTACTCTTGGGGCTGCATGGACAAAAATTAAAAGCAACATTCAAAAATCTAGTGGCAAGAGTTTCTAAGAGAATGCAGGATTTTATAACAACAAAGGGGGTTAAATCTGAATGTTTAAATGGCACATATTAGTGTCTACAAACCTTTGGGTATTCTTATATATTTTACCATAGTAGTAGTAGTTGTAGAATTAATACTAGTATTAGTATTAGCACTAGTAGTAGTAGCAGTAGTAGGAATCTGACTTTAAAAAAAAATATTCAAAGGTAAATATTAATTACAATATTAACAATAAATAAACAATTAGAAATGTGCAAATTATGAGATTAATATCATACTGGTCTTCTTCAATCTTGCTATATGTTATCATCCAAGAAACAGAAGTTTTTTCCCACTTGTACTAAGTACCTAAAGGCTAAGAGAGTTTTCCTCTTTATTGTCTTGCATTGTGCCAAATATAGATCAATAGAGAACAAATAGGTTTAATGCGTTTTAACTCCAAAATCTGATAGAACACAGGCAGGATGATTTCCTCACTTACTTTATCCAAGCACTGGCACACTGAATGGGGCCAGTAATTAGGAGGCACACCACACAGGAAAGAACACACACGCAGTAAGAGAATCAATTCTGGTGATGAGTGAGTGGGATGCTAATTATGGCTCCAAACTCATTAATGCTGTTCCACTCCCACAGACCAATCAAAGACTAAGGAAAAGATGGTCATTTGTCACTGTCATCTTAAAAACATTCTGGAAGTAGTCTGACACGCAACAGCCTGGTTTATGTTTAAGGATGATGGTAAAGGATATGAGTAAAATGTGATGACGACATCAAATGGTTGTTTTTGTCCCTGATTGCAAATTTGTAAGTTGTTTTGTTGCTATTGTATCTATTTAATAAAATGTCCACTTTCACCAACAAATGATAAGCCTGTACTGCTCAATACTACAGGAGCACAGTTTGAGTAAGGTTAATCTATTCTGACTTGTTAGCTAGTAAAAAACAGCAACCTGGCAATTGGATAGGCAAAGCATTTACTAAAAATATTAAATACATATCTTGTCCTGAAATTTTTCAGAGCAGGGGGGGTTATCTTTTTTTTATTAATAGGCTACATGTTTTCAGTTACTAGGGTTTGGCTTAATCCCATGCATATTCAAATGACTAAAAACAATTAAATAAATCTACAATTAAAATAATTAAAATGACCAATCAAACAGATAAACAAATATAAAAGTAAATAATGCTAGGTTGTGATTTCTGTAAATAAATGAGAGTATTAAACACTGCTCCAGTTCACCTCTAGGTCATCACTTTATATAGCTCATAACAAAGTGGAACCTTAATAATTTAGTTTTCATTATCATGCTCTTGATCAATAAAAGAATTCTACATTTATAAATACATTTCTTGTCATTAGGTTTAGTCATGTATGGTTTTTGCTCACAGTAAAATAATCTCCATAATCAAGAATTAAAAGATACAATGCTTGCATTTCATTTTAAATTGGTCATTTTTAGATGATCAACATGTATTTAAAAATATATGAGTAAATTCTTTTACAGTCACAGTCCTACTGTAGTTGGAAAACATTTCATAAAGACAAAAAACCCATTAACAGACTATTCTAAATGCAAATTTGAGTAACAATCCAGAACAATTTAAAGCACAGTTATACTAAAGAAGACAAATAAATGAGACACAAAAAACCATCTAAATAGACAATGTAATTAACAGAATCTTGACAAAGGAGGACAACAGGAAACGAATCAAAAACAGGACAAGGGCAGAGACTAGAACAGGAAGTAAGAATTTAAATAAACAAAAGCACATGGCATTGTTAAAATGGGAGCTTAATATTTAGAAGAGTAAGACTGTGATAAAAATAAAACAATTGCATCATCTGAAATGTCTAAAATAAGGTAAGTAAAATATTTTACCCATTAAAATATTTTATAGCTTCATATATTACTATGCATTGTGCCATTGTTGCAAGTACTAATTCCACACTTTTACATGGAATGTACAGAAAAGATTATTCAGTGCATTGTTTGCTGGTTAAAACCTTCCTGAATATTTCAGCCTGTTCCATTCCATTCAATTCTCACTGGAAGTAGTCAATGTCCTTTCAAATAATATATTTGCATTTCTGCAGCCAATTTTCCCAATATTTTTAAAATAAACAAACTTATCACAATATATTATTTTAAGGAAATATTTGTTGGTTGTGGTGAATCTGTAAATACATACTTGTCTTAATCCAAAAAGTAAACTATGCCATGGTGGCTTTTCATAGATACCTTTCTGATTTAATAGTCAATGAGGATTTTTGAGATCCAGTATTAGCTGCTAATCATATATTACATATCAAATATTTTGTGAAAATATTCAGAAATGATGGGTGGCTTTGTATGGTTACCTTCAAGATCACAGCAATTATGGAAATACATTTGTAAGAATATTTTATTAAATATATCGATCAGGATTTAGAACTCATCACAGCACAAGACAGTGCTGGTCAAAGTGATAAATTACATATTACTTTTTTTAATTATTAATTTAATTTGTGAATAATTATTTATGAATAAGCTTGAGGGTCCCTGGTAGTCTAGTGGTTAGGATGCGGCGCTCTCACCGCTCCGGCCCGGGTTCGATCCCCGGTCAGGGAACCAACCCCAGCCACTCTTAGTGCCAGTCCCAAGCCCGGATAAATTGGGAGGGTTGCATTAGGAAGGGCATCCAGCGTAAAAACATGTGCCAAATCAAACATGTGGATGATCTGCTGTGGCGACCCCTAATGGGAGAATAAGTTTATGAATAAACTTATTTAGCATTAATGTGACAGTGTTATGTTTTGGTGCAATCCAGATGAGGATGGGTTCCCTCTTGAGCCTGGTTCCTCTCAAGGTTTCTTCCTTATGCCATTTTGGAGTTTTTCCTTGCCATAGTCGCCACCAGCTTGCTCATCAAAGACAAACTTACTCATAAAGAACATATTCACTTTTAATCACCACATTATCTGTGTAAAGCTGCTTTGAGACAATGTTCATTGTTAAAAGCGCTATACAAATAAAAATGAATTGAATTGAATTGAATTGAATTGAATTGAATGTTCAGCAAAACCAGATGTGGAACAGGTGCTTAATAAAAGTAAGGAATGTGTAAAGGACAGTAAAAACTGGATAATCTATATTCCCCTCTACCTAATTTGGTAAAATCCAAGACATACAGTGCATTTAAAAAGTAATAACACTAAATTTGTTTAAATAATTTTTTTTTATTAATCTAAACAGTACCCCATGATGACAAAGTAAAACCAGAATTCTAGAAATGTTTGTACATTTTTTCAAATATTACATGTACAAAAGTGTTTAGACCCTTTGCAAAAACACTGAAAATAAGATCAGGTACCTATCAGTTCTTTTGATCACTGCCAAGATGTTTCTACAGCTTGATTAAAATCCACCTGTGGAGAAGTTTATTGATTGGACATGATTTGAAAAGGCACACAACTCTCTATAGAAGACCTCACAGCTGACAATGCATATCAGAGCAAAAACCAAGACATGAGGTCAAAGGAACTGCCCGCAGAACTCAGAGACAGGATTGTTGAAAGGCACAGATCTGGGGCATGCTACAAAAAGACCACAGTGACCTCCATAATTCTTATATGAAAGAAGTATGGCACAAGAGCTGGTCGTCACTCCAAAATAAGTAATTCGGGGACAAAGACCTTAGTGAGAGCAATGACCAAGAACCCGGTGACCAAAAACCCTCCATCTATCTTGGCTTTGTGGCAGAGTGGCTAGACCAAAGCCGGTCTGATGTGCAAAACCCATAGGAGCCTGCTAAAGGGCTCTCAGACCTTGTGTGGAACAAGATTCTCTGGTCTGAAAAAAACAAAATTTGGCATTAATTTTTTAATGTTATGTCTGGTAGAAAACAGGCACCGATCATCACCTGCACAATGCAATCTCAACATTGAAGCATGATGTTGGCAGCATCATGCTGTGGGGGTGTTTTTTTTTCAGCAGGGACTTGGCAACTGGTCAGGGTTGAGGGAAAGCTAAATAGAGCAAAATACAGAGATATCCCCAATAAACCTGTTCAACAGAGCTCAGGACCTCAGGCTTGACCAAAGGTTCACCTTCCTACATGACAAAAAAAACCCTAAGCACACAGTCAAGACTACACAGGAGGGGCTTAGGAACAACTCTGTGAATGTCCTAGAGTGGCCCAGCCAAAATCCTGACTTGAACTGACTCGAGGGTGTAACTGCTGCTGTGTAAGTACTTCAACTAAATACTGATTAAAGGGTCTGTATACTTATGTAAATGGGATTTTTTAATGGAGTCCTCACCCCTCAAAACGCTTGACAGCTTCTTAGAGGGATGTGTGCAATCTTAAAGCCAATATCAAGCTTTCATTCAGGCTTCAGTCCTGCAGTCCTCCAGGTTCAGACTGAGGCTTAACAGGAGAAAATTGGTAATACCTGCTAAACCTGCTAAAGTATCATTACATAGAATGAGCCATTCTGTAATGAGTCATCTGCATAACATCAACATTTCAGTATACTAAGATTGACTGCCCATTTGTCTTTGCCCAGAAGCTCCAAAAAGCCTATACGTATTAGGTGCTGACTAAAAATCATGTTGCAAAAGTGGTGGTTATAATTCCTCACCACACTACCTGAAATGACAGCAGAATGGGTGCCACCATTTGGCAAAGCTGAAAACATTGATTCAAACATTCCATATTTCTTTGAAAATGTTAAGCTGGTAATGAATCCTTCCCCAGTCCCCTTGGTGAGCTTGGTCTTGAAGCTCATAGCACTAGTCATGAAATGAGCCTATTAATAGGCATAATATTTTTATAGAATCAAATATCACTTTTCTAGGTCAAGGTTGAGCAACTAGAAATATAGACCCCTCTACACTAATCTCAGGTAACCACAGGTAGATCAGTATTGCCATATTGTTTGCCTCTATTACAATATTTCTCTATCCCATGCAGTGAGTAACCTTTATTCCAACAAACACACTTGCTTTTCAGTTCATTTGGCTAACTGCAAATAAAATTATGTGATTTAAGTGATTAAAGTCATAAATTCTGTTATATGGTGTTGTCCTCTGGCAGTAAAAATAATTTACTCACACAGCTGGAAATATTTAGGATTAAATGGGTTTCATATTATAGGATTTCACTTTTTTTTGGAGACACTGCAACAGAGACATATGATGCTAGAGTGAAATGCCAAAGACTTTGATGTTATCATTATGAGGTATTGAAACTGACATCATGAATTTGTCTCAAGTTATTATTAAATTTATTTGAGGATATTTGGGAATGATTTTCTATTTAAGTAATGCTTAACAGAAATGAATGTAGATAATCTAATCTAAATTAACTGTTAGATTTCCATACAGAATAAAAAAAAGAAACTTTATATAGAATAATATACATATGTGTGTGTGTGTGTGTGTGTGTGTGTGTGTGTGTGTGTGTGTGGGAGTGTGTGTGTGTGTGTGTGTGTGTGTGTGTGTGTGTGCGCGCGCGCATGTGCTTAGGGATGTATGTACACGTGCTTCTGTATGTTTTGTGTAAGAAGGAGTATGTGTGTGGGTCGACCACACAATGTAAGGATATGTGTGTGTGTGTTATTTAAGCATTTGAATAGTCTGCTCCATTAGTGACCTGCTTCTGACGAGTGACAGCAGCAACAGACTTGCTGACATGTGGGGGTGAGCTACTCTAAATGTTTCTGATCCATTCATTTGTACAATGAACATATAGCCTGTCACTGTGTGACCATAAAATGTAATTGAATGACCCATTCCATATTACCATGACATCCTTACTCCAGTTGTTAAATTTTTGGAGTATGCCCATTTTGAGCTTCTTCCAACAATGCGCTAACATGTTAACATGATTGTGACAACTCTGACTTTCTTCTTCTTCTTCTTTTGGCTTCTCCCATTAGGGGTTGCCACAGCGGATCATCCGTCTACCTGCATGTCTTCCTTCACCACATCCATAAACTGCCTCCTTGGTCTTCCTCTTTTCCTTCCTCTATGGTGGCTCCATTCTCAGCATTCTTCTACCGATATACCTCATGTCCCTCCTCTGAACATGTCCAAACCATCTCAATCTCGCTTCCCTCACATTGTCTTCAAAATGTCCAACATGCGATGTCCCTCTAATAAACTTATTTCTAAACCTGTCCATCCTTGTCACTCCCAACGAAAACCTCAACATCTTCAGCTCTGCTACCTCCAGCTCCACCTGTTACTCAATGCCACTGTCTCTTAATATCATCGCAGCATTGCAAGTCTCACCAAAGTTCTATAAACTTTCTTTTTCACTCTTCTATCACAAATTACTCCTGACACTCTTTTCCACCACTCCACCATGCCTGCACTCTTTTCTACACTTCTCTAACACACTCTCCATTACTTTGCACTGTTGACCCCAGGTACCTGAGCTCCTCCACCTTCTCCACCTCTTCTCCCTGCAACCGCACCACTCCACTGCCCTCCCTCTCATTCACACACATGTACTCTGTCTTTTTCCTACTGACTTTCATTCCCCTTCTCTCCAGTGTCCAACTTCTCTTACAGCTCCTCATATGGCTTTTCCTTGGCTTTTGCCACATCCATCTTTACCTGCTGCCGCATCACCTTGTACCCCGTCTACTTTTTTCATCACTCTGTCGATCCCAATTCTGTTTTGCCAACCTCTTTCTCCTTATGCTCTCATGCACTTCCCCATTCCACCACCATGTCTCTTTGTCTTCCTTTCTATTTCCAGATGTCACACCAGGTACCTTTCTAGCTGTCTCCCTTATCACTTCTGCAGTAGTTGCCCAATCATTCAGCCCCTCCTCAACACCACCGAGCCCCTGTCTGACCTCTTCCCTAAATCTCACACTACACTCTTCCACCTTCAGTTTCCACCATCTTATTCTTCTTATAGTCTTCACTCTCCTTCTCTTCTTCTTCACGTCCAAACCCATCCTACAGACCACCATCCGATGCTGTTTAGCTAATATCAGGTTGCATCTTTTACATAGAACATAGTCCACCTGTGTGCACCTTCCTCCACTTCTATACGTCACCCTATGATCCTCCGTCTTCAAAAAATAAGTGTCCACTGCCATTTCCATCCTTTTAGCAAAATTTACCACCATCTGCCCTTCCACATTCCTCTCCTTAAAGCCATACCTACCCATCACCTCCTCATCACCTCTGTTCCCTTCACCTACATGTCCATTGAAATCTGCCCTAATCACCAATCTTTCATTCCTAGGTACACCTTCTACCACTTCTTTCAACTCACTCACTCAGAATTTTTCCTTCTCCTCCATCTAACAACCCACTTGTGGAGCATGAGCACTGATGACATTTATCATTGCCCCTTTAACTTCCAGCTTCAAGACCATCACCCTATCAGAAACTGTCTTCACCTCGACCACACTCTTACTATACTCCTACATAATTTCTCTTTCCATCCACACCATGATAGAACAGTTTAAACGCACCTCCAACGTTCCTGGCCTTTCCACTAAGTCTGCTGAACGCACAACATATCTACCTTTCTTCGCTCCATCATATCAGCTACCTCTCTCCCTTCAGCAGTCATAATACCAACATTTAAGTACCAACTCGAACCTCCACTCTCCTACACTTCTCCTTTCTTCGGGCTAACAATACCTGTGGTGGTTGTTGGTAACCCAGGCCTCGACCGATCCAGTATGAAATTCTCTTTCATGATCCGCATATTTGATTTGGCACATGTTTTACGCTGGATGCCCTTCCTAGCGCAACCCTCCCCATTTATCCGGGCTTGGGACCGCCACTAAGAGTGCACTGGCTTGTGCAACCCTAATGGCTGGGCTGACTTTAGTTTAATATTTTATTGTGACCACTGAGTGGGGGACTGCTATTTCAGATAAGAGTTATTCAGTTAAAAAAAAGGGGGTATCTTTTTTTTTTTGTTTTTTGTTTTTGCCATTTTGATATTTGACTTTATTGTTAGTATTTGGCAAGGAATTAGCAAATGGTTATTCTGCATCAGTTTAAAAGGAAACCACTTTGTCAGTCCTCTACTCAATCATACCACCTTTATTCCAAAAAATTGGGATGCTGAGAAATATCAAATGTTTAAACTGAATAAACGAATAATTAAAAAAATGGTGAAAAGTCTGGACTGCAGGCAGGCCAGTTAAGCAATTAGACTTTTCTACTATGAAGCCATGCTGTTGAAATAGATTTAGTATGTGCTTTAGCATTGTCTTGCTGAAATATGCAAAGATTCCTTCCCTGAAAAAAAACGTTGTCTGGATAGAAACATATGTTGTTGCTTGTATATAGCTTTTAACATTGATAGTGCCTCTCCAGGTGTAAAAGCTGTCTAGAGGATGCGGCGTCCCTAATTTCCAAAAATATTTTTACATTTCGATTCAAATATGGCTTACTCTTTGCATTATAGCACTTTAATCTGCATCTGTGGATGACACGACAAACTTTGTTCAGAATTCCAGAGTTTCCCATACTTATTTTTACCTTGTCTATTGTGCACAGAGATTTTTCCACATTTTTGGGATCTTCTGTTGATATTATACAGGGTTATTCAAAAAGAATTCATGACGCATTGCTTTAGATCTCAAGCATCGTCATGGAATGAGTCAGTGACCATTTAAAAAAGCAGTTATCCAAGATAATTATGAATATAATACTTGTGACTTGGCTGGAGTTTTGTATTACTTTTCCTTAATAAAATATTGCATAATTTAATCGGTTCATTCTTTTTAAATAACCCTGTATAGTTAGATGATGAGATATTCAAAGCCTTTGCAATTTTGTGTAGAAAAACATTATTAAAAAAATTCTGTAGATACAGTTTTTTCTTGCAGATTGGTGATTCATTACTGAGTGACTTTGCTTCTTTAAGATATTATTTTTTATACCCAATCATGTTACTGACCTGTTGCCAATTAACCAGTTTAGTTTTTTTAGATTGATTTAGACATGTTGTGGCCATCAAATTCAAAATGACCTTATTTTTCCTTAACATGGTACATTTCCTCAGTTTAAATATATGTTTTCTAAAAAGAATATTATATATCTAAAAGATATTTGGGGAGCTCAGTGGTTGAGGTGCAGAGTTACTGATTGGAAAGTTGGGTAAGTTGGATTGTTCAAGTCTTGAGACCTTAAACAGGCCCTTAACTCTCTGTGATCCAGGTGCTGCATTATGGCTGACCCCAGGTTCTGAACAAGTTGGGATATGCAAAGAAAGAGTTTCGCTGTAATGTTTATGTGACAAATAAAGGCTATTTGTCAAAAAAAATTGGTTTAATTAGATTCCCAAATCACTGCATTCTGTATTAATTTATATTTTACACAGTTTCCCAACTTTGTTGGAATTGGGATTGTAGAACCATGCTCATATACACTCAGTAGACAGCTTATCAGGAAAACCTGGACACTTGCATATTAATGCAATTTTTTAAACAGTCAATCATCTATCAGCAGCACAATGCATAGAATCAGGCAAATACAGTTAAATAATTTCAATTCATGTTCAAATTTAATATGAAAATGTGGAAAAATATGACATGCCATAGTTTTTAGGCTGATTTGTGCATTTCAGAAACATTTCATAAACTACAGTTTGCAGAGAATAGTGTGAAAAACATCTGGTTTGATGTGATTAAAGCCCTTTAAAATATATTGCACATGCCAGAAAAACATTGCATTATTTTAATGTTTCTTTACTAGAATCAAAAACACTTTTGTTATTTATTATTTTAACTTTTTAAAACACATATACTGCAAAACAAAATGGGATGGATTAGTGAAATGTATACACACAGATTTGATGTGCTTTAACAAACTGATCTCAAATGCATGGTGCGCACACACACACACACACACACACACACACACACACACACACACACACACACACACACACACACACACACAGCTGTGCTACATTATATAATGAGGGTTGCAGTGTTCTGATCAGTTGAGCAGGACAGGAGAGCACCCTCCCTGATCTGCCTTCTTAATAACATTGTCCTCCCTGTGTCTCCTGTCATCCCATTTAACGTTTATGTGTATGAGCATAAGCATGAGCGTAAGAAAAAAATAAACATGTTGGCATACTGTTGAGAGAGACATAGCCCAGCCCATTATAATTATAATTATAATATAATTATTATACAGTATGTCTTTTAACAAGATTCTGAAAGGTGAGAGGATGCCTGAGGAATGGAGAAGGAGTGTGCTGGTACCGATCTTTAAGAATAAAGGAGATGTGCAGACCTGCAGTAACTACAGGGGAATTTAGTTGATCAGTCACACCATAAAGTTATGGGAAAGAGTAGTCGAAGCCAGGCTGAGAAAAGAGGTGACCATCTGTGAGCAACAGTATGGTTTCATGCTGAGGAAGTGCACTACAGATGCATTATTTGCTTTGAGAATGTTGATGGAGAAGTATAGAGAAGGTCAGAAGGAGTTGCATTGTGTATTTGTGGATTTAGAGAAAGCGTACGGCAGGATGCCAAGAGAGGAGTTGTGGTACTGTATGAGGAAGTCAGGTGTGTCAGAGAAATATGTGAGGGTGGTGCAGGACATGTATGAGGACAGTGTGACAGCAGTGAAGTGTGCAGTAGGAACGACAGACAGGTTCAAGGTGATGGTTGGACTGCATCAAGGATTAGCTCTGAGCCCTTTCCTGTTTGCAGTGGTGATGGACAGGTTGACAGACGAGGTCAGACAGACTATGATGTTGTTTGTGTGTTTGCATGTTTTGACATTGTAATAAAGATGAGCCTGGAGAGGTGGAGGTATGTGCTGGAGAGAAGGGGAATGGAAGTAAGTAGGAGTAAGACAGAGTACATGTGTGTGAATGAGAGGGAGGGCAGTGGAGTGGTGTAGTTGCAGGGAAAAGAGGTGGAGAAGGTGGAGGAGTTCAGGTACCTGGGGCCAACAATGCAAAGTAATGGAGAGTGTGTTAGAGAAGTGTAGAAAAGAGTGCAGGCATGGTGGAGTGGGTGAAGGTGAGTGGCAGGAGTGATTTGTGATAGTAGGGTATATGCAAGAGTGAAAGGGAAAGTTTATAGGACTGTGGTGAGACCTGTGATGTTGTATGATTTAGAGACAGTGGCATTGAGTAAAAGACAGGAGGCGGAGCTGGAGGTAGCAGAGCTGAAGATGTTAAGGTTTTCGTTGGGAGTGATGAGGTTGGACAGGATAAGAAATACGTTTATTAGAGGGACAGCGCATGTAGGACATTTTGGAGACAAGGTGAGGGACGTGAGATTGAGATGGTTTGGACATGTTCAGAGAAGGGACATGGGTTATATTGGTAGGTGAATGCTGAGGATAGAGCTGCCAGGAAGGAGGAAAAGAGGAAGACCAAGGAGGAGGTTTGTTGGATGTGGTGAGTGAAGACATGCAGGTAGTTGGTGTGAAAGAGGCAGATACAGCATAAAGAAGAAGACTATACAGTATAAGTCTAGTCAGTACAAATCTTATTATGTAATAAACAGCTCATGGAATATGTCACCTGTTAACAGGAGGAAAAATTTATTAAATCTTTCCCATTTTTTTTTCTAATTACCCATTTGTAATTAGTGATAAAGTCACAGTGAACATACTATCCTTTTACAAAAATTATAGACTGAAAGTAACTTATTACGCTACAGATATTTTACGAAAATACTTTATTGTGTATATATCCCTAATGTTTTCAAACTATTCATTTGGTTGTTTTCCTTTTTTTGTAGATTTGAAAAAAATCAAGCTTATTATTGTTTCAGATCACAGTGCAGAAAATATAATGATATATTTTGGCCTGAGACAGCTTAACACATTTATTAATGACTAAATGCCCCAAGTGATTAAACTGAATTATTTTCCCTGTCACCAGGATATTTTTTTATTTTAAATGCTGATGATGCCATAACCATTTTTGACCAGGAGCTAAAAGAGTAGAAGTGATTATTCTACCTAGGTCATTTAATTATGTCTGTGTACTACTTTACTGAACTTAGCATGTGTTATGGTAGTACATTTGTTGCCATCTCAGAGAGGTTTTTCTAGCCACAGTCACCACTGGCTTGCTCATTAGGAATAAACTTACATGGTTTGAATTATAATTGTAAGTTATATTTATGATCAGTTTAATTATGTAAAGCTGCTTTGGGACAATGTCCATTGTTAGAGTGCTATGCATATAAAAAAAAGAGAAAAAGGGGCAAAACAGTTGTGAGGTTGTAAAATGGATATATTGTGCCTGTTCTGTGTATGACATAGATTCCATGTTGTCCAATGAACAACATGTTGTTGTTATTATTAATGTAAATATATCTGTTAATTTTGAATGTTTGTTTACATTACCTGGTGGGGCATGTTCTCCTATTTCTGTGTTGGTTTTATCCAGATTCTTAGCTTCCTCTGACATTCCAAAACATTGTAAGTTGATTGCTTATGCCTACGAACTGTTCTGTGAGTCTTTACATATTCTTTATAGTGTAAAACTGATTTTAATGTTTATGTCTATTTTAGAGGGTTGTGTGAATGTTAATGTGTTTTACAACCTCTAACCTTTAATGAATTTAAGTGAAAATGAATTGAATTCATACATATTTAAACAGTTACACTCTCTGGAAATTAGGGTGCAATATAAAACATCTAAGACTTTTGTGAATACAGATTACATGATGGGGGTTAATTATGGCTGCATAGCCATAGCAGATTTCCTCCATAGACCATTTTATGTTGGTTTACAAAGTTCTTATATTCTGTTTCAAATCAACACTACTGTGTCACACAACAGCCAGGGTTCAAGGACTGTGGAAACAACTACAATGGGATAAAAGCATTCGAATATACTAAATTTCAAGACATCTTTGAAGATGTAACCTTTCCAATGTTCTTCTGATGTCATGTGCCGACAATCATAAGGGGATCTATCTGAAAGCATGGAAGCATGCAGACACCAGTGACAAACACAGATATGGATCACTGGATCTGTCCGAGTTCTTGCCACAGCTTGAATCAATTATTGCTATCATCTTGATCCAATTTGACTGATCTGGTGGGGGGTTTAGAAGGGGAGGACTGGGGGATAAAGGGCAAATACTGGTCAAATATCCTGAGTGAATAGCCCTCTGAATACAGAACACCCCCCCCCCCCCCCCCAAATCAGACCCTGATCACCCCCTGCTTCTCCAACACACCCGTCATTCTTGTCCCCTGGTGAGGTAAGGAGTGTCGATTTCAAGGTCACTAAGAAAAATTCTGATGGATCAAAATTGAGTTGTGGCTGATGTGTAGCAGGAACAATTTTACGCTGCTTGAATGCTACTTGTATGATTTTGTCACCATACTTTTTCAATATTTAACTGAGGTCAAGGTTGTCTTTTATAAAAAATAGTAGAATGGCATAAAATATCAGAGAGATAATGTTTGTCATCCATATGTACAAATGTCCAAATGTAATCAATTGTTAACCACTACACAACTCAGAATCATGATAAGTGATGCTAAGACAAATATTTAGCATATATCTTCACACACACACACACGCACGCACGCACGCACGCGCACACACACACACACACACACACGTGTGTATGTGAAAGAGAGAGACAGAGACAGAGAGAGGCACCTAGTGTACTTCTCTTTATATGTACTTACAAATTCTGGCATGTCAGAATTTTACTAGCATGCTTAGGCAAATTGCATGTCAGAAATAAACTCCAGTAAGCTTGCGTAAATCTGTTTTACTTGAATGCACTCCACATCTCGTTATCTTGCCAGATTTGCACACAATGTGTTGGGATCTCTGTTAATGTGAGGTTACTCAGGAAAAAAACCTGTCAGACAGGTGATTTTAGATAAAATCTCCCTTTCTTTTCCATTTTATCTCATACTGTCTATGAGAAACTATAGAGATAAGATCTTTTTCAGATTTAATTTCTACCTAAGTTTTTATATCATTATTCTACTATGCTGTGCTAATGTATTTATGTTATAATTTATATGAATAATGTATTCTACTATATGTATTTTTTTGCTTATTGCTATTTAAAAATTTGACATCTTAATGTAAAACTTTACAGTGTTTTATATAAGCGGTTTATGAGCCACTGTGACTGGAAGACCTGTATACCTTCTCATTCCTGCAATAATCCAATAAACCATGTCATGGTAAAAGTCAATGAGATGACATTTTCTCCCACTTTTATTTTTGATCTTAACATAACCCAAAGCTTTTGACATGCAGCTGCATGATTTAATGCATTGCACTGCTGTTGCATGATTGACTGATTGAATTGTTTTATTTAATTATCTGTAATAAGAAATATGTATTATTCAGCATTATTATTGTATTTATTTATTTTATTTTATTGTACTTTGTCTTAAGATTAGTTTAGGTGAGTATTTGAAATGTTTCTATAGGGCTTTTTTTTTTGTCTTGCTATAAAAAAATTAGTGGTCAGACTGCTGCAGAAACATTACTTTTCCAACAACCCAATAAGTTTTACAATAACATTACGTGAGAACCCATGAACTTAAACCTGTAACCTTCTGAAGTCTAAATACCACAAGAGTGAACTGCTCTTAAACACTGTGATACCACAACAACATTTTATCTTTACTCCAGAACCTGTCAAAAACATTACTGAACTTTTTGATAATGCTCTGATATGCACAGATGCTTTCTGCTAATGCTCTAGTGACCTTGATGTAACTCACCTCATTTTGTTATTGGGTTTAAAAAAAAACTATATAATTTGAAAGTCTAAAATAATTGTGATTAAACTTTCATACTCACCACATTACTGACACACCAAAATCTGTTTTTAATTAGCCAGCAATCACACACACTTTCACACTTCAAACACACATATAGGCATACACACTTTTACATCTCAAATACAAACATGCATACACACCTGCTAAATTAGACACAAATTAACAAATAAACTGTCACACATACCCCCATGCAACAAAGTGGCGAAAACTTTTATGAATGCACTTCTAACTGAGAGGATGAGAGCTTGGCTGCACATTACGGCTATATTAAATTAATTTACGATAAGGATCAGAGTTTTAAACGCAGGGTGAGAAGTTGGTTTGAAAATACTCAGACTCTGCCAATGATCTTTCTCTTAGTGATTGGGAGTGTCAGCGTTGAACTCTGAGGAACAGTAACTCAGTCCAGAAGGCCCATTCATGACACACATAAAATTAGTTCAACATACTGAACAAATAATGGGATAAATGTGGTCCTATACAGAGCTTGGCTGTGCGATGTGTGTGTGTGTGTGTGTGTGTGTGAGGTCGAGAGAAAAAGAGAAAGAAAAAGAAAGATATTGGGGGGGGGGGGTCTGAAGTCTGAGAAGGTTGACAGGGTCACAGCAGATACAGTTACCACATCTGCAATAAGGAAGGTCATTCTGTTGTGATAATCTCTTACTCAGGGCTCAGAGAGAGAGAGAGAGAGAGAGAGAGAGAGAGAGAGAGAGAGAGAGAGAGAGAGACAGACAGACAGACGGACATACAGAAAGAAAGAAACAGAGCGATTGCTGCTGATTGTTATGCAAAATACAAATTATTGTGTTATGATTTTTGCAAATTGAAAATTGAAGCTAAAAAAAAAAAAAAAAAAAAAGCATAAGTGGACTTATGTACTAAACTTTATCATCATTTCATTATTTATACTGTACTTAAATATTATTGACATTGAATACTTTATTATACTCCTTCCCTATAAATTCTGATTTAGGGTTTCAGTGTACTTTGCAAATCTCAAAACATTTTTTTCTCTTATCTAACCAATGACTGTACACTACACATCAATCAAATTGGCTCAGTTCAACAATGCAGAAAATGAATCAAGTCATGGTTAACATTCTTATTCTACCAAATGTATATCATTAAATGTATATCATAAATGTATATGCTAAGATAGAAAATCACCCAGTTTGCAGTGCTTTTTGTTGCTTGACCAGAATTGAGTCTATAGATAATTAAACTGGCTGTAAGTCAAACTCCAGCTAATGGCTAACACACAGAGACTGACTGATGCTTTTAGGCTACACACTATAGTGTTAGAGAATTCATAAAAGCTACTTTTAACATAAAATACATTACTAACATGATTTAATCAGTTAAAACATCTTTAGTCTTTATAACTTTTTCAAGTATATTATGATGTTAACATCTTTTTCCTACCACGAGTGCATTTTTGACAGAATATTTTTTAAGCAGGATTTTTACATCTTATCAGATAATTCTTCCACTTAAATATAATTTCAGAGTCTTTTAAGAATGTGCTGCGAATGGCATCGCTGAGCGATGGTAGCGACATTAGCTTCTGTTGTTCAGGTAAGCGCTTTTTGTTTAAATCTATGCAACATGGACTGTGCGTTGTTTGTCTGGGAGTGGATCTTGCTCAGTCAGCTATTTGCACTCTCCGCTCCCGGAGATTATTTTTCGAGGAGAAGTGCTCTCCAAAGCAAAGCGGTGCCGAAAGTCGTGGGACTCGCAGGCCGACCTAGCAGGAGTCATGGAGACGGATGAGTCCTACCGCTTTTTTACCCGACCTACACACCAAGGTGTCTAGGTCTCGGGAGACCCTATATATGGCCTGTTCTTTGGTCAATAGCAGCATTAGTGACCACAGAGAGTCATCTGTGGCTCACCTTGTCGGAGATCCCCGACAGGGACAGGGCTTTTCTGCTGAATGCTCTGATAGCTCCTTCTGGCCTTTTCGGCGGCGCGGTTGACGTGGTCATCGATAGGTTTCAGGAGTCAGCGAAACAGTCAGCTGTTTTGAAGCGGTTCTTTCCTCACCGCTCCGCTCTCTTGGGGCTGCTTGGTGGGAGCCCACATACCATAGAGGTGGGCTACTCGAATCAGTTAAGTCCTCTCCTCCCTCGTTCAATGGGTTGTGTCCGTGTGGACAACACATCAGTGGTTCTATAAATCAACCACCAGGGGGTCTCCGATCTTGCCCCCTGTACGGGCTGGCACGTCAGATTCCCCTGTGGTCCCAAGGAAAACTTCTCTCACTGAGAGCCGTTCACACGCTCTTTTAAGGCAAGGGCCAAGGCCTGGGGGATGGAGGCTTTACCCCGAGATAGTGGAGCAGATATGGCGGCGGTATTACAGAGCTCAGGTAGATCTGTTTGCAACTCGAAAGACCTCACACAGCCCCACTGGAGCTGGACGCCATGGTGCAGACGTGGCCAAGGCTTTGTCTGTACGCCTTTCCTCCTATCGCGCTGCTCCCGGAAGTTCTAGAGAAATCTGCCAGGATGAAGTACTTCTCCTCCTGGTGGCACCTCATTGGCCGGGCAGACCGTAGTTTGCAGACCTGCTGTCCCTCCTCGAGGGACCTCCTTGGAATATTCCTCCCAGGAGAGATCTCCTCTTGCAAGCCAGGGGAACCCTGGTTCACCCCTACCCAGAGTTTTTGAGGCTATGGCTGTGACCCCTGAGGGGGCGCAGTTTCTAGCAGCTGGTCTATCTACTAAGGTATTTGGGACCATCCTTTATTCCAGAGCTCCCTCCATGAGGAGGTCGTATGCCACCAGATGGCATCTGTTCTGCATGTGGTATGTGCACCACCGGTTAGACCCAGTCAACTGCCTGGTTGGATCGGTTCTGGAGTTCGGTTTATTGTACACCACCCACGGGGCAGTCGCTAGGGAAACACCCTCTCATAACACGTTTCCTGCGTGGCACCCAGAGGTTGGTCCACCCCTTCATTCTACAACCTCGACATCAGAGCCATTTCTGGCTCCTCTGTCCTTCTGGTGCCCAGACACACTAGGCAGGGACTGGGGTTACATACTAGGGTTACATACATAACAGTTGCTCATCAGGGACAAACATACTTACAAAGAACATATTTACATCTGATCACCACATTATCTGTGTAAAGCTGCTTTGAGACAATGTTCATTGTTAAAAGCGCTATACAAATAAAAATGAATTGAATTGAATTGAATAACCTAGAGACGTTGTGTATGTGGTGTCTGACCAACAGTATTTAATTTTAATACTGTTAGATAATGTTTTATTCTTTGCCACACATGGTGTGAAGCAAGTGCTGGAGTAAAGAGAAAATAATATGATTTTATATACTTTCATAACAATAAAGTGGAAATCACTGTGATTTAGAGCCTATCCAAGTAAGATGGAAATGCACACTGGATCAGAAAAAACTATTACACTCACACATTTACACGTGTGATGCGGTAAATTGGCCCCTTCATGCATGTCAAGTCAAGTCAAGTTTATTTGTATAGCTCTTTTCACAACAGACATTGTCTCAAAGCAGCTTTACACAAATCAACAGTGATGGTGAATGGTGTGAATTTGTCCCTGATGAGCAAGCCGTGGCGACTGTGGCAAGGAAAAACTCCCTTAGATGTTATGAGGAAGAAACCTTGAGAGGAACCAGACTCAAAAGGGGAACCCATCCTCATCTGGGTGACATCAAGAGTTTGATCATAAATCTTTCAACAATACAGAACACTGGAGAGTGAGAACTAACATGAGTACTGGAGTATAAGTTTATAAGTGATGTTCTTTCTACAGTCTTATACAGTCTATATGGATAGTAGCTCCTAGTTTTATGAGCTCAGCATTTGTGATCATCACAGATCCAGCATCAGCTTCTCCATGCCAGAGCCTTTAAACACTCCAGGAGGTCCAATGTCAAAACTCCACACATGTAGCTGGATCCAAATGGCACTGGTACGTCTCTAGATGGTTCGGGATGTTTGCGAGTTCGGCATCAACTTCTTCAAAGGTCCGTAATCATCATGAGGTGGGAGGTGACTGAAGCTGGCCAAACCTCAGGGTGTCTCGGGATGGGGAGAGAAAGAGAAGCAGTGGAGAGGAAATAGCGTAGCTGTTGTTCATGATATTAACAGCACAAGTTGATAATGTGCATGTGATCAGATGTTCTGGAGCACAAGGTTATGATGTGAGACGTATGTTATGTGTAGGCTTTGCTAAAAAGATATGTTTTTAATCTACACTTAAACTGGGTGAGTGTGTCTGAGCCCCGAACACCGTCAGGAAGACTATTCCAGAGTTTAGGAGCTAAATGTGAAAATGCTCTACCACCTTTAGTGGACTTTGCTATTCTACGAACTACTAGAAGCCCAGAGTTTTGAGATCTTAGGGAACGTGGCGGATTGTAGCGTGTTAAAAGACTGAATAGATACATGGGAGCCAAACCATTTAGTGCTTTATAAGTGAGAAGTAATAGTTTGTAGTCTATTTGAAACTTAACAGGAAGCCAATGTAGGGACGATAAGATCGGGGTTATGTGATCATATTTTCTTGCCCTTGTAAGAACTCTGGCTGCTGCATTCTGGACTAACTGAAGCTTGTTTATTAATGATGCAGGACATCCACCTAGTAACGCATTACAGTAGTCTATTCTGGAGGTCATGAACGCATGGATGAGCTTCTCTGCATCGGATATGGACAACATATTTCTTAGCTTAGAAATATTTCTAAGGTGAAAGAAGGCTGTTTTTGTAACTTGGTTGATATGTTGAAGATGTATTGCTCAACAGGTGGTTAATTGGATGTCTAGTTGGTTATAGTATTTACATTCTGTTAGAGAAAGTGTAGGAAGGTCTGTTGATACCTGCCCTTTCCGGTTACCCGAAAGCCATTGTCAAGGTATATTTTTGGGTGCTTAATCATTGTAGCCATGGATCTAAGCTAACTTTCCTTTTTGTAACTAGCTTGTTCCCGATGCCATAAGCATCCTTTCTCGGCTTAAGTTAAGGATTGTTTTCTATAATTTTCATTGAAGGCAAGTTGTAGCTTTACCATTGTGTGTTTTCTTAGCTGATTTTTAAGAAAAACAACCGCTTCCGTGTTGATCTCAGCGGATAAATAACAACTAAATGATTAAACAAACGGGGCAGAATGCTATAATGGTTTTATAAATCATTACGTCAGAAAGGAATCGCTCATGAAAATGTCGTCGCCACAAGGCTCAAAGAAAAGGGACAAGCGAATTTTATCAGGAATCTGTCCAGGTTCCAAATGTCATGCAAGATTGTTCTTCCCTGCTTATAGCTCAGTTAGCATTGAATGCACGGAATGTGGCCAACGTCATGAACAGAAGAATCTTTTAAATGTGGAAGAAGTAACCGACCCTGATGTTGTGCTTCATAATTTACTGAGAAACGCTTTGCTCGATGTTACTGGAGCTCCCAAGAAAAGCACAGAACTGGTCAAAGTGATGGGTCTGTCCAACTACCACTGCAAGCTGCTGTCACCGATTCTTACCCGTTACGGAATGGACAAACAGACTGGAAAAGCGAAACTACTACGGGAGATAAATCAAGGTGAGCTCTTTGACTGTTCGCTGCTAGGTGGCCGAGCTTTTCTTATAGAGCAGGAGCACGTATCTACAGTTGGCTATGGTAAGGACAGATCTGGCAGCCTCATATACCTCCACGACACGTTGGAGGAGATAAAGAAAGCCAACAACAACAAAGAATGTCTCATTCCTGTGCATGTGGATGGAGATGGCCATTGCCTAGTTCATGCTGTGTCCAGCCCTTTTTCCGGATACCTCCCTTCTGTGTGTAGGTATATCAGTCGGTGATAATGTTTGTTTATTTATTTATTCTTCAGTGGTAATCATATTTTCTTTGTTTCAGTATTGTCCTGATCTGGACAGTCAACAGCAGGTCAAACTGCTGTTTTTGTCGTCTTTTACTCTTCTTGTGCTACAGTATTTGTTTCAGTCAATGTGGCTGTATCTTTTGCAAGCTTCAAAATATTGTCAACGATGTCCCCTTCGGATGTTGTGCTTTTATTTATTGACTTGTTTCTGTCTAGCGAGTTATAGTTATAGTTTTGCCTAATTACGGAGGCTTCTTTTTCCCCTTCTGTAAATTTTGGTTGTTTTGGCTTTTTAAAAATTAAGCATTATGTGTTTGCTGAGCCACTTTGTCACTGCACAGATGCTATGGGGTTGGCCCCGTCCACCTTGAAGGTTTATTGTACGCCACCCACGGGGCACCCAGAGGCTGAGGCCCAGGATACGATCCAGAGTGCCTGTGTGGGACTTGGCCATCATGTTAGCGGCTCTTTCTGAGCACCCCTTCAAGCCTTTGGCCGAGGTTGCACTTAGGTACCTGTCAGTAAAGACCGCCTTCATTTTGCGATAAGTTTTTTTAAGATTTGTGGGAGTGAGGGGATGACAGCATACAAATATCCCAGTTCAACAAACACGCTATCTGCTCCTTTACCTAAGAAAAATCTACTGATAAAAGACTTAAATAAATACGTTTTCAACCTCGACTTGAACACTGAGACTGAGTCTGACTCCCGAACACTGATTGAAAGGTTGTTCCATAACTGTGGGGCTTTATAAAAGAAAGATCTGCCCCCTGCTGTAGTCTTTATTATTTTAGGTACCAAAAAATTGCCTGCACCTTTTGATCTAAGTAGGCGTGAAGGATGATACTGGTACAGACGTTCACTCAGATATTGTGGTGCAAGACTGTTAAGTGCTTTATACGTCAATAGTATTATATTATAATCAATGCGAGATTGAATTGGGAGCCAGTGTAGACTAATTAAAACAGGGGTGATGTGGTCACATTTTCCAGCTCTAGTGAGGACTCTTGCTGCTGTATACTGAACTAACTGAAGCTTATTTATGCACTTATTATATTTTACTTATTATTAGACACACCCAGACAGTAAAGCGTTACAGTAGTCTTATCTAATTGTAACAAAAGCATTAACTAGATTTTCTGCATCCTGCAATGACATCATATTTCTAATTTTAGCAATATTTCTAAGGTGAAATAAGGCGATCCTGGTAATATTATTCACGTGAGCCTCAAAGGAAAGACTAGGGTCAATAATCACACCAAGGTCTTTGACTGCTGTACACGCTGTAACAGAAACACCATCCAGAGATGCTACGTAATTGGAAAGTTTGCTTTTGCTGCATGTGGTCCTAGTAAAAGTATTTCAGTCTTATCTGAGTTGAGCAAAAGAAAGTTATCAAGCATCCACTGTCTAATGTCCTTTAAACACTCCTCAACATTGTTAAGCTGATCTCTCTCATCTGGCTTTGCTGAAATATACAGCTGTGTATCATCAGCATAACAATGGAAGTGAATATCATGTTTATGTATAATTCTACCCAGAGGCAGCATATATATAAAAAGAAAAGCAGTGGGCCTTAGACAGATCCTTGTGGAACACCAAACTTTACCTCAGAAAGTGTGGAGAACTCACCATTTACATCAACAAACTGATAGCGATCAGTCAAATAAGACCCAAGCCAGGAAAGAGCTGTTCCCTTTATTCCAAAAACTTTCTCAAGTCTAGCAAGCAGTATAGTATGATCAATGGTGTCAAAAGCTGCACTAAGGTCGAGCAAAACAAGTAAAGAGACAAAACCCTGATGAGAGGCCAAAAACAGGTCATTTACCACCTTAACTAATGCTGTCTCTGTGCTATGATGAGGCCTCAATCCTGACTGATACATTTCAGAAATGTTATTCCTAAATAGATGTGAGCATAACTGCTGTGCTACAACCTTTTACAAAATTTTGGATATAAAGGGGAGGTTTGATATTGGCCTGCAGTTAGCCAGCTGACATGGGTCAAGGTCAGGTTTCTTAATTAGGGGGTTGATAACTGCCAGTTTGAAGGATTTAGGTACATAATTATTTTTAGGTACATTATTGTCTGTTATAATTACACTGCTGTTTTATTTTTATAGTTTAACATGTTCCTGAGCTACCAGTGATTACTGTTTCACATCTATGGCCTTGGGTTCCATAAAATTACGTTAATTAAATTAAGTTTTGAGGATTGATTTGTACTGTACCTAATACTCAAGGCAAACAAAACTTTCGCATGTGTCCCTCCTTGCCCCCATTTTATTACCTGGAGAAACACGTGATTTATGTGTTGTTTGCTTGAGAGTGGCGCATGCTCAGTCGGCTCTCGAGGGAGATGATTGTTCGCGCTGTAGCTATGCGCATGCTCCACTCCCGGAGAGTGCTTTTCTTCGCAGCTCAGGTCCCGCTCTCACCTAGAAGGAGCGGCACCACAGGTCGTGGGGCTCGCAGGCCAACCTGGCAGAAGGCATGGAGACGGATAAGTCCAGTCCAGCCTTCCCTGCCGGGCCGAGCCCCCCTTCGGCAGTTTCTTCTCCCGGCATGTGCAACGCAGAGCTCCATTTTTCTTCCTCAGAGGAGAGAGAATTTTTGGAAGTTAGTGAGCCCATGGACTCCTCATAAGCCTTTGCTGTACAAGAAAGCTAGAAATAGCTTGGCTGGATGAGAAGCGAAAGCAACTCACTCCCAGTAAGCTGGATGAGCGTTTCCTGCACATCGCATCACAGCCTCCACACCGGGGCCTACCGTTTTTCCTCGACCCTGACAATCAGAACACCCTACATCGAGGAAGGTTCAGTTCTGGAGTTCTTGCAGGAACAGTTTGCCACAGGGTTGGCTCTGTCAACCCCTAAGGTTTACGTGTCCGCTATTGCAGCTTATTGTACCCCGCCCATGGTGAAGTCACTGGGTAAACACCCTCTTGTGACATGTTTCCTGTGCGGCACCTGGAGGTTAAAGCCCAGGATGCGACCCAGAGTCCGATCCCTCAGCCCAGGTGGGTCAGGGACCTACAGGCTCTTTCCGTGGCCCCGTCTTTTCTGGAGATTGCCCCTGGCTTTCTCTACCCTAAACCTGGGTATGTACCTAAGGTGCCTGCGGCTTCCCCACAACCAGTCATGCTCCAGGCATTCTGTCCTCCTCCTTTTCTAGCCCCCAATCAGGAGAAGCAAAATCGGCGAATCAATGGACACTTATCTCCGCAGGACGAGTCCGTGGAGAAAGTCGGAGCAGCTGTTTGTCTGCTATGGCCCTAGTAGGTTTTCCTGCCAATAAGCAGACTCTCAGCAGCTGGATAGTGGATGCCATTTCCTCATCTGATGAGTCCTCTGGTCTTCCCACTCCTTTCGGAGTCGAGGCTCATTCTACCCGAAGTATGGGGGCCTCTACGGCCTGGTCCGCTGGAGTATGTCTCCGGGACATCTGCAACGCTGCAGATTGGTCCACCCCACTGACCTTTGTCAGGTTTTATGACCTTGATATCAGAGCCACTCCCGGCTCCTCTGTCCTGCTTTCTGGTTGTGCTCAGACACATTAGGCAGGGACTGGTCAGTATGGCTTGACCGGACACTCGTTCCCAAAGCGTTGTGACTCAGATCGAGTTCCCGAAGGGGACTGTCTCTAGGTTACATATGTAACCCTAGTTCCCTGAGGGAATGAGACGCTGCATCAACATGCCATACTCCCTGTGGCGCTTACCTTCTTTCTTTATTAATAAGCTATCGTCGCTCCATTGCTAGCGCATTTTGTAGCTTCCTGGTTCACGACGTTGCCACGCCGGTGACGTCACGACTTGCCGTTGGCCGGATTTCATGCATGATTCAGAGCGTGAGCAACGCGGAGGCGGTTTCATAGTACACCAAAGTAGTACTCTGACTAGTACAGAGATTATGAGCTGGCATCCGTTACCATTCCTACTGCTGTGCTGTCACATAAGGGCTGAGGCGTAGTGAGTGCTTGTTGTTGGTCAGCATAAGCTTCCACTTCAGTCGGTGTTTGAAAATAAAAAGTTGATCCGCGATGCATCACATTGATCGTGGCAGGATAAATCATGAAGGAAGAGATCCCGAGTTGCGTCAATCATTCCCTAGAATGATTCATCTCACACCTTTCATGGTGTTTTGGTGCTGTAGTCAGGAAAGAAATCCCAGCCACTCTAAGTGCCGGTCCCAGATAAATGGGGAGGGTTGCGTTAGGAAGGGCATCCAGCATAAAAACATGTGCCAAATCAAACATGCGGATGATCCGCTGTGGCGACCCCTGATGGGAGAAGCCGAAAGAAAGAAAGTTAGTCAGGAAAGAAAATAAATATTTGAAGTATTTTTTGGATATCATTTCTGTCCTGGAAGCAAAGCAATTTGATGATTTAATGTTTGTGGATTCTTTCTGTTGCTTTCACCAGTATTGCGATGCACCATGTCTATCTCGATCTATCTGTTTTGAAGTGGCTGGATCGCTGCCCTCTTCCCTTTCTGTTAGGCCGATAAGACGAATGTTACACTGGCGACTTTTATTTTCCATTTTTGCTATCTTATCTTGGTATATCTACGATTAGCTTAAATTCAGCCGAATCTTGCTTAAATTTCCGAACAGCTGTCTGGATATTGTTAAAATTATTATCGATAAGTCTCATCTCTTTCTCCAGAAATCCAATTCTTTCGGCGATCAGTTGAAATTCCTCTTTAAAAATTTCCCGGATTTACCGAGCTGTAACTATGGCTTGTCGGCCACCATGGCACGCAACGCTACATTAACAGGCTCTTTCTCCCATTTTTTTCTCCGGAAAGGATTTCGTTTAGCTGTCGTTTAGCCATCAAGGAAAAGTAAACTAATTCAAGGAAGCAAATGAGTTGCACCAAGACTATAACTCAAATGAATGCTTTGTTGACACTGGGTCGGGGAGCCTCAGACTCAAGCTGCCATCTCTGTCAGCGGGTCATATGATCTCAAGAGGCATCCCCGTCTGTTGGCATGAAAGTCATTATCTTCCTCTGCCCTGGCACTGTTGCATCATAGGGATAATTTAATAGAGAGAAATTAGGTGTTTCATTATCAGACTTCAGTCTGGTAGTGGTTCTCCAAGTAATTTTTCCAGTAGTTTTAAAGCAGGACCTACTTACCCAGTTGCACCAAGATCATAGCCATCGAAGTGGTGAAGCAGACCACTGAGCTTGTCCGCCAGCATTGTTTTTTGGCTGAGAATGGTGGCAGATGTGAAGCACTGATGCCAGGAATGTGGTCAATGGCAAGTCGCTAAGGATAATCTTGTGGTTCCTAGTTGTATGGGACATCTTTTGGCCTTGTGGCGTAACAAAATTCTAGCAGTGGATTTGAAAATTCTAGAACCTTCTCATAATAGTTTGAAACGTGTTGGTTGAGACTGATATTTTTAGTAAGTATACTTTAGCCATATCCACACCAGCAAGTTTTCACTGTGGCCCAGGATCTCATGAATGGTGCTGTAAAGTTGGGGTTCCTGGTCATCTTCATTTCGATCAGAGTAGAAGTTTTGAGAATGTCCTTATTCAACAACTGTGCCATTTATATGGACTCGCACGGCTGCGTACTACTCCTTATAGTCCTGCTGGTAATAGACAGTGTGAGCGCTTTAATATAACCATGTTACATACTTGGTCTGTTTCTAGGAAGAGAGACTGGGCCTCATGCCTTCCCCACCTTGATTTCTGCTATACTACTACCCCACATCAGTCAACTGGTGAGTCTCCCTTCTTATTCATGTTTGGTCCAGATGAACATTTGCCAGTTAACTTTTTGTTTGGCAGAGTGCAAGAGCCAGAGGCTGGGACTGTGCATGAGTGGGTCAGAAACCATCAAGTTCGGCTTCAGGTTGCGTTTGATGGGGCTAGAAAGCAAATGGTTGAGGCTGCCTCATAATGAAAGGGTTACCATGATAAGAGGGTTAAAGAGGACCCTCTACACGAAGGTCAGTGTGTAGATCTCTATGATCAGGGGTTGAGGCTACCTCTGTTTTAAGAGGTAGTCATTAAATATATGACCTTTGGAGCCCTGTTGTGTATCATGTACTTATGGTGCCGAAGATGGAGTGGTGTATACAATTGCTCTGGTAAATGACTGGTCAGATTAGGCATGTTCATCGCTCAATGCTAAAGGCCCAGATACTGATGCTGGAAGTTCCTCAGAGTAGTCCTTTGGTGAATGTTAGATTGCCTCAGGAAGAAGAGGATTCCAGTAATCTATGGCTTCTTGCATTAGAAAAATCTGGTGCTCCTGGATTAGCTAGCTCTGTGGAACCTTCTTCCTCTTGAAACTCAGTGGCCCCAGCGACAGTGGGTCCAGTGGAACCTGAAGTTAACCAAGTTATCCACAAATTAAGACCTTTTGGCTTCTCCTCCTGTTCCCCCGGACCCTGTAGTTCAGGATCAGTATATTTTGAGTAGGACATTGAAGGGACTAGTCGTTCCACTGCAGAACAGAATTCCAATATGCATCATCTCCCTTGGGTAATCCAAGGAGTTGGAGCTGTTTGCTCTCTTGGGCCAGTGTCTCAGATTGTGTCTGCTCTATTTAGGCCCTGGAACCAGTTGACACTATTTAAATTGTGAACCGGTATCCTGTCATGGTTATCATCAGGGTGACGCTAAAAAAGAATTGGGGGGATATAATGTGATGGGGTAAATTGGTCCCTCACTGCATGTTGGTGCTGTATTGCTCAACAGGTGATCAATTGTATGTCTAATTGGTTGTAGTATTTAAATGCACAAAGTGGAAGTGCAGGAAGGTCCATTGATACCTGCCCTTTCCGGTTACCAGAGTTCCTGTTATTGAGGTAGGGATCTTTTTGGGTGCTTCATCATTGTAGCTGTGGATCTAGGCTAACTTCGTTTTTTTGTAATTAACTTGTTCAAAATGTGGAAACTGGTGTCCTTCCTCGGTTTAAGTTACAAAGGGTTTGCAGGTAGGAAGCCGACTTTTTCCATCCTTGTCCTTAAAGGCAAATTGTGTGTTTTCTTAGTGGATTTTTATGAATGAAGCAGCCATACTTTTTCGTGTTTTCTGCATGTAGGTTGGAATATTGTTGTTTTTTTTAATCAGCTGATTGTCAGTGATGAGGTTTTTCTTTGTTTCAGCATTGTCCTGATCTGGACAGTCAACTTTGGGGTACTGTTTTTGCGCTATGTGTTTCGGTCAGTATGGCTGTATCTCGTCAACTGTGCCACCTTTGGATGCCGTGGCTTTGATTATTGACTTGTTTCTGTCTAGTGAGTTATTCCTGCTTTATCATGAAGGCTTATTTTTTCTTTCTTTTTCCCCCTTCTGTAAAGTTTGGTTTTGTTTTGTCATGCATCTTTAAAAATGAAGCATTCTGTCTCTGCTGTGCCATTTTGTATTTAAATCGCACTGCACAGATACTGGACAATTATTTTTGTTTGGTTTAACTGGATTGTTTTCTTTCTTTTTTTTATTACAAGACTAAACTCTGTATTTCAGTCTGATAATTCCGAGGTCTAGACCAGGCATCTGGGTGAACGCAGCACTTGTGAGTTGGAGCACTTATTCTTAGTGTTTGCTGTGCACACGTGTCAGGGCACAACTTTCATGTAGGTAGTGTGCTACCCCCAGGGTGAGTCTCAGTCTTGCGTTTGGTTGTTTATTATAGACCTTTTTTTCTGATATTTTGCTGAACATGTATTTTTCTGTATATCCTGTGCATGTAGCCACTTTTGCTATTGACAACTCGTCTGGACAACTAATGTGTGCGTTTGTCAAGTTTGACTATTTTTGTTTCAATCTGTATTGGTTGTGTTTGTAAAATTATTTTTTATTTTTGTAATCTGGAACTAGTGTCTCTGGCTCGTCATTGTGACAACAAACTTGTGTCCTTATTAAGTGGTTTCCTGGGTGCTAATTCCACCGAGGCTTGCTATAATATTAACCTGTTATATTCTGCCGTTGTGGGGTGTAATTTCTAGTAAACTAGTATATTAAATTACTGACCCACCCCTACACACATGCATTAACACATATGGACAATTTGAAGTAGCCAGTTTAACTGCTGGCATGCTTGTTGGAAGTGGGAGGAAACTCACACAGAAATGCAAGAACCTACAAAACTTTATTTAGACCCTTGAGCTCAGGAAAGAATCAGGGACAGTGGTGCTGTAAGGCAGTCCTTTCATTTAATTGTTTATCTGCTAGATATGCATGTATAATGCTTTAAAATAAACAAAGCACTTTACCTGTGGCAGTTGGTCATGTGTTATAATAAAAATTACTGTTCATTTGGTAATTATTCATTATGTGCATTTCACATTTTTTACACCAAAATATACAATTTATTTTCCTAAAGCATTGTTAATAGGACAAACAATTTTGAATATTGATTGATTTAGTTCTGCAAAGTAAAGAAAGGTCTTGGTTAATTAAATACTTTGTGTGATTTTTTTAAAGCATTACAATTTAATCCAACAGAAATGTGTGCTCCATAAGACAGTGCTCCAAATCTGGCCTCATACTCTTTTGTGTGTCTAAGTGTGAACAGATGTACCACAATATTTTCTCAGTAAGGAAGAATCTCTGTGTGACAATAGCCTACAGCTGAATCAGCGCACTGTCCTGCCATGTGATCACACATGCAGTTGAAAACAAGACTGGCACACATACAATGCTGCTGGTATTTGGCCTATGTTTGAACATTTCTTTATTGAATTATGCTAAGTGTACATCTATTTAATAGACTTGCTAAGTAATTATATATGAGGAATAATATAAATTAGTACTAATAGTTCTATTATATACTGATACTTTATTAGGAAGAAAGTATCAGTATATAATATATTCAGTGTCTTCATGAAATTGTATTTCTTTATCCATTATAACTGACCTCACAAGTGCTAGTCAGAATCAAAAGAAACCTTACAGGAAAGAAAGAAACATTTTGCAAACACATGTGCAGAAGTATCTTGCACCATCACAAAAAACTAACATTATGGTTACTATCATATCCTCAGCTGGCATGGAACTACAGTATGTGATGATTGCCATATGATATCACTTTTAACAATGAACGTTTTCCCAAAGCTGCTTTACAGAGGTGAATAGATTGCAAATATAAATTGTAATTTTATCTTTATCATGTAACAAATCTCAATCAGTCATTAGTGCATTAGGTAGTGCAGCATCTTAGCTTCATAAACCTGAGGCTGCTTCTGGAGCTCTGTTTGCTGTATTTGCAAGATTTTGCACCTGGCAAAACATGCTGGTAGATGGATTCACTGTTCTGAATTGCCCCTGGACGTGAATGAGTCTGTGTGTGTGTGCGGGTGTGCTTGTATGACTTTGGGCTGATCCACTGTGTATAACCAACAGAAATAATTCTCATTATTCTATTTTCTATTAATTTGAAATTAATTTCAATGTTTTGGTTGTATTTTAGAGTAATTTACCTCGCTGCTGGGTTTGTTTATTAATTCATTCAGATGGAATTACCCCTGGATGGTATGCCAGTGCATTGCAAAACATCACACACACGTGCAGATACAAGTCCCGAACTGTCCACTGTCATGGCCACTTTTAAAACCCACCAAAATGAGCCATTTAGCAACTCTCCTTACTTCGCTCTTCACTTAATGTATAAAGCTCTGGACCAATTATTTGCTTAGAAACATCTGCATAAGCATTTTACATGACTGAATGGAGAAAATACTAGCACTAATGATTCATTTATGGCCTATGTGCTACATAAATCAGTTGCAAGAATCTATTGTATTAAATAAACCTGCTACAGACGTAAATGGGTTCGTTTTTGGAGAGCTACGGTCTGCTGCAGGTCTGCATCCTGCCTAAGTTCATGCTTGGAATGTAGCACCAAAACAGCATTTAAGAATGATTTTTGGTTCCTTCCTGTGTTAATCATGGTCTAAGATAACTGTATGTCTGCTGTTCAGGTAGAGGTAAATGTGTTATTCACTGAAAAAACAAGATTAATTTGTCAAGTATTACCTTGCATGCCATTAAGGACTCCTTCCAAGTTTTTCCTTCCAAGCTAAAGCTTTAACAAGCTAACATCTGAGTAGAATTGCTTACATCAGCAGCTTTGGTCCTATTAAACACAGACATGCACGCGCACAAAAATAAACACACATTATACACAGAAAGCTTTACTGTCTGTGTTGCTTCCCTGTGTAATCAGAAAGCTTACTACTTTCACTACCATCTCACACCTCCTCTCAGTGGAACCTGATTCTTTTACAAATACCAGCATGGCAGCTTCTAACCTCTTACTCAACCAGCACCTTAAGTGCCTCTCTTTGCCTCTCCTTCTCCCTAAAAAACAGAAGACACACACACACACACACACACACACACACACACACACACACACACACACACAAGCACTTGTGCATGCATTCATAAAATATTGCGTTTACATAACGGAAGAAAAGATGCATAGCTTGCAGTCTTGAAAGTTTGAAATTGTACCTAACAGTCAGTCAGATGCACACTAAATTCACAATATTTATCAAGCTTAACAATAGTATAAAATGTCATTTTTTTTTTCATCCACAAATTTTTCCTATTGTACATTTCACAGCAAGTTGTATTCAGTATGTAACTGTTTGGGACAATTAAAATATTGAGTCTTAGAATCTATAGCTTTTAACAGTAGCTTCATTAAAGCTAATCCTCAATTTATCTTAAGTAAAATCCTCATAGAACTTTTGCTGATGATTCTTGACTTTGTATACAGTCTCATAAAAATGCATGCAGCAAATGTAAGTAAGGACTAATTCACTTTATAATATAATAAGATATATAGAATAAACACACTACATGTTTAACTACATGATAAATACTCTGTGCTGTACAACTGAATGAACACCAGTATTTATATTGCAATTATAATTGTTCGATGTGACATATTTTAGCATTTTAGTATAATATTTTTTGTTTTATTACCCATCCTATAACTCAATATTTTAATCTTGTCTCTATTAGCTTATAGCTTATCCCTTATGCCTACATCTAAATAAGCACTGGAGAAGAGGAGTGGAAAAAACTTTGATTTGATTTATCCTTTTTTGTTTTATCTTGTCCATAACTAGACAATATATAACTAGTACTACTGTTTCAAATGCAAATATATACATACTGTGTTGAAAGGTATCTTTCAATTGTTGTCTGTTCTAATGTCTCTACAGACCCCTTGAGATGCAATAATGTGTGCGTAAAAGACCGTTTAAGGTGCATGTGTTAGTTTAGTGTGTGTTTAGTGTGTGTGTGTGTGTGTGTGAGAGAGAGAGAGAGAGAGAGAGAGAGAGAGAGAGAGAGAGAGAGAGAGAGAGAGAGAGAGAGAGAGAGAGAGAGAGAGATTTCAATTTTATGTAATTCCTTTTTTAAACCCAGTATTATCCTCATTACTCAAAGCAGATAATCTTTGGAGCTCAGCCCTAGTCATCCTTCTCCACCAATTTTTTTAGCCTAATTGGAATCTGTCATCACTCTGATCTTGTGGGTTTATTATTAGAAGGCTGCATCCTGTGACAGATAAAAATAATCAAACAGCACTGTGAACACTTACATCTGAGGTCCACTGAGGCATGCTTTTCTGTGTTTTTGTGAGGAAGTAAGGATCTTAGATCATTTTGCTGCACGTTGTTTGCTGCTGCATGCTCTGGAATTTGTGGTTATCGCAAAGATGATCCTGCAGTACCCCAACCATATTTTCATACCCGAGCTTGCTCATGAAAAGCAAGTGCAGCAAGTGTGTTTATTTAACAGTGTTTTCTAAAGAATTGCACTCAAACCCCTGTAAGGATTAAAGTATTGGCACACTAGTTTGTTTGAAACTTTGGACAAACATTAAATGAAAGCCATTAAAAGAAACATAAAATTGCACACACGTTTTAACAACAAATGAGATATGGCTAGTTTCATTACAAAATAGTTTATTTAAAATTTGAGTACTACTCATGTCTATTTAGACACCACTAGATAACCTTTGAAGAAATTCCTCCTATGCTCCCTGGTGGAATGAGGCAATAGTGATACACTCAGCCAAGACAGGAATAATCCTGGGTTCACACTTATTGCTTTGTTTGAGCCATGTTGGTTGGTTGGAGAACACTACTGACCTGTCATTCCTTTTACACACAAATTTTTTTTTTTTTTTCTGGGTTTGAGAGTCATTTGTGTCAGTTTTTGATGGTTAGTAATATTAAGCAACTGAGATATAGAAATGTTTTTATTATTAAATTTACCTTTCTTTAAACAATGCGAAAAAACAGCACAACATTTCACATTATGACACAGAAAATACTTTTAAACAAAATCTGAACACATGATTTATTATCACCAAATGAGAACACTGAGGACATCACTTCTAGACACAGCCCTAAAACCAGTCTATTTATTTATTCAGTCTAATTATATAAAACACGGTACAACTTATAAGGCATTTGTGCATGGTAATAGAAGGACTGATAACCACCAGGACTAGCCAAAACCAGCTCAGGTCTGAGTCTTAATATTAACCAAGATCAAATGAAATGAAAGCAAGTCTGAGTCAAAAAACATAAATTAGAATATATTGTTTGAGACCATACTTTTAGTTCAGCTAGTTGGCACCAATAATTAGGCAATTAGAAGAAGAAACTACTTGTCAAACATTAAACATGCAAAAAGAAACGGCAAAACATTATTTTATTAAACTAAAAAAACATTTATTATAGAATGTTGAAGAAACAGGAGGACTGCATATTCACTACCCAAAGCAAACTACATTGTGCATTTTGTTGACCATTATAATGTATATATAGTTTGCATATATATACAGTTTACCTGGACGTCTAATTTAAACACAAAATTTTTGTTACAAATATCATAGCTTCCACCTGAACATTTGCCTTGTTTGCCACTTAGAGCTATTTTAAGTACCCATTTATGTATTTAAAGTCTTAATATTTTTAGCTTAGTTTTTTGTATCCACATAGAAAGTAATAATGAATTATGAAGTAAATGAAAACCAAGTCAAGGTTCAGTGACAGATTATGATAGAGATTAAGGGAACGAGAAAGAGGAAAAATGGAAAGAGGAACAGCTGTGTGGCACAAAGTGCCATTATTGACTTTCTACTTGTCATGGCAACATGATGTGATATGATCTCCCAGAATTCACTGCCACCCACATGTGGTTTAGGCCTTTGTAACATGGAACAAATAGTGTGCTAAGAATGATCTCTCGTCACTTAGCAACCACGGGGCATGAGGGGGTCAGGTGAACACCCCCTTCCAGCCTGGCCTCTCCACCCCAACACACACACAGAAACAGTAATTAACATATAGACATACTGTACATGACTTATACATGCAATGAGATATGCCCGAGTGAGTACATGTTAATAGCTACTGACAGATGGTTAGGTGATCTCTGTGTCCATAAAGAGGTCAAAAAGATAATATTTAAATGTAATTAAAGAAGTATATGAAGAATTATTGTAAAATAAGGCTCAAACTAAATAACTAACTACATTAACATAAGTAAATACATAGGCATGTGTGTGTGTGTGTGTGTGTGTGTGTGTGTGTGTGTGTTTGTGTGTGTGTATGTGTGTGTGTGTGTGTGTGTGTATTGTTTGTGGACCTACACTTGACACAACAGGGATAATGGGATTGCTATTTAAGCCTTTCTTTTGGTGCTATTGCTTCTTTTACACCTTTAAATCTCTGTCCTTCGTATAATCAGATCAGACAATAGGATCCACTGCAATGCAAGATATTAACCTGCATGTAAGTATTACTGATTACACTGCTTTTTCTTATGTAAAATTATAAAAAACTCATTGTATTATTTTAACATATTTAAAGTGAGAAAATTTATTTTTACCAGGGGGTTGGGGATACATTAATGGTTCTATATTTCCAAAGAGATGCTACTTGAAATCTTTTCTGAAAGACAAAACTGTTTTATGTTTTTCATAGGTGCCCCGAACAAGCACTTATATGCTACAGTAGATAGAACCTGGATGAGATGTTGTAAGTTTTCCCAAGGATAGTAATATAAAAAATTATTTTGTGTGTGTGCCTGTTGCTCAGGTCCGTTCCTGATCCAGTGAACTAGTCCTCACATTCCTACCCTGTGAGCAATCATAAACATCCTCGTGCCTTAGTCTGGGGGCAGGAAGTGCGAGAGGATCAGAATTTCTGTCTTTCAGAATTCAATACAGCTGCAAACTAGTAACACAGACTTCTTTGTTTTTTAACCTGTCTGCTTGTTTGACATTTTATAAATTCTTAAATAATTTCATAGACTTTGATTTCATTTCCCTCATATTCCTATCCGTCTCAAGTTTGCACTGATGCAAATTTGATGTTTAGTTTGAAGAATAATTTAAGTAAATTAAGCAGGCGCCAGTGATCATTGTTGATCTTAACTGACTATTCCTTGGATGTCTCATCTTAGCTGTGCTTTCAACATTTAAAGTACATAGAACATACAGCATATTAATATTTGTATCATATTAATATAATATATCAGTCATGCAACCCACATCTTAAGTCTCATGAATTGATATTTGGAAAACCGCCGTGATTACATGAATTGTAATTTTTCAAACACTATTTAGGTGTTCAGTGTAAGAATTTTGTGCAGTTGGTGCAGGTTGAATGTTACATTACATAAATGAAGACTAATTGACAACTTCATTACTGTAGTTATGTGTTTTCTGCTGTACATTTCATTTTAAATAACATTTGCAATGATTACAGTTAAGTTGTTAAAAAGCCCTGTTACAAACCAAGAATAACAATATTCAATTGCTGACTATTCAACAATATTTACATTTGTATTTACTGTAACTAAAAAAAAAAGGATTTCTTTAATTATGTTACAACAAACAAGGCAATTTAAATACTTTTTATGTAATTTTACTTACATATTCAAATTACATAAATATACAATTTCAATATTAATGTTGTATAAACATTTCAATAAATATATAATTGTAAACTAAACAGAATCTAAATGAAATAAAACTAATTAAATTTACACACTATTATACCACTTAGTAAAGAACAGGACAGTACTGTTCTGTGTAATTAGAGAGCTATCTAGAGTGTTTTGCAGTTCTATCTATTGATTTAGAAATCTCCACCAAATAAGTGTGACAAAGATGTGATGTTTGGGTCTAGATAAAGCATTCTAGAGGTGGTATAGTCTAGTATGAATTTAATGCACTTAATTTGTGCTTGTCTTTATATTAAGATTGCATTTTAATGTTTACAGCTAGCTATTGTGGTAATAGAGTTTAGGATTTGATATGTATACATGTAATATGTGCACGCTACTATAAAGCATCAGAAAACAAAAATGCAGACTAGACTTTTAGAAGCTAAAAATTAATTTTGAAAACAGAAGGCAATCTTTTTGACCATATACTTTGCCCTTTTGTTTGATAGGTGAGAATTCTCACTCTGTCAATTTATGTTCTACCCAGGGATGTTGCAGAAGCAAATCTGACAAATCTGAAAATTCTTCATTGCCAAAATACTGTGCTCTAACAAGAATTCTGTATAGACTGTGTAACATCTGAAGTGTACCAAGACTAACATTTTAAATTACCAATTCACCTAATTTAATGTTAATATAAAATGGAATGGAATTTAATATAAAACATATAACTTTTTTTTTTTTACTTTACTTTTACTTGTCATTTCTGTAAAAATAGATATAAACAACAAAATATTCATTATACAACTTAGCAGGAATATTTAAACTGATTTCCTTGTTAACGTAGATTATAGAATTACAGTAGTTCTCCTTAATTGTTAGCAAGCGTGCAAAAACTAACATTTTCCTCTAACAATAAGAGAGATATTTCTCCAGAACGTATCCCACTGGAAATAAAAGTCACATTGTAATATACTTAAGTATGATGTTGCAATCACAGGTGCTTATTTCCTTTCTACAGAAAACACAATATTTAAAAGCATTTTAATATCTGCTAGATTATATTAAAACATAATAAAAATACACAAGTGATAAATATTCACTCCCTTTATTTTAGCAATGTAAAATACTAGGCAATAATTTTCTAGAACACACAATAAATATTTTACGCAAGGTACACCCATGTTCATTAAAGATTCATCCGTGTCCAATTGCATGCCTGCACAATAAATATCTGATCTTGCATAAGTGGAAAGTAACAAAGAACAAATACTTCGTTACTGTATTTAGGTAGATTTTTCTGGTATCAGTACTTTGCTACACTATTTATTTTTCGGACAACTTTTCACTTTTATTCATTACATTTTTACACAAATATCTACTTTCTACTTCTTATTTTTTCAAACCAGACTCATTACTTTAGTTTTAATAATTTTGGTGAAATATTTTGGCCATTATTTTTCTTCTCATTGCGCACTATTTTCAGCCAATCAACCCATGTCATTGCATTGCTTTTTTAATCTACCACTGGTATATTATTTCCTGGCTCACACACCACAGACATACGCATTCCTGATCACCATCTTTTTTCTGCTTGTGTTCTATATCCACCATGATGCACACAATTAACCCTCTTGGGGTCGACAAATGCGCCGCCAAGTTTTGTGGCATTTTTTCCTCATAAAGCTGAAACAAACTTAGTTTACTCTGTCTTTTTTTTAATCGTACAGATAAGAGCAATACATCATTCAAATCTTTAAAGTTTCTACTTTTATACATTCATAACAAAACGCTGTGCTTTTGTAAAGAGAACAGACAGGGTGCGCTCTCTGTCATCTTTTTTCACAGACAGATATATAAAACAACCAAAATCCCACTGAATACTTGCCTCACAGACATAATAAATATATGAATAGAAAGCCTAAATTGCCTACTTTTAAATAAAACCAAATGAAATGTCCCCTTACTTGGAGCACAAACACTGCACACAGGGGTAGAGCCATACATCTACACCTACAGAACAATGATAATTTACTGTTGATTACAATATCATCATCTCTTAACAGATCAGATGCCACTTCTAAAGTCAATGATAGACAATCTAACCGCTTTTGGTAAAGATTTTGTGCTCCAAGACCAATTTTAAAGCTCTTAATCTAAAGCAAAAGTGTTTTTCATACTTTTCACACAAACCAGATGCAGCCCAACACACATAGGCAACACTATTCTTATTATTATGTGTGGTGGTGGTAGCATCATGATTTAGTGTTGCTTGTTGGAGAGAACCTTTTCAGGTCTATCTAGGAACATATTCCAGCTAGACATGTGCATTTAGGGTGAAATATAGATTCCAACAGGACAATGAGACAAAGAACAGAACAAAATACAACCACATTTTTGGTCAATAAAAAAGAAGCTTTGTTTTTTGGTGAAAACCTACTGACAATTTTTGAAATGAGCTGAAAATTCCTGTCTAACAATGATCTCCATCAAATTGGGGAAGTTGGTGAAAAATATGCTAAAAATCACAGCACAGGTATAATTCACAAGTGGGTGAATACCAATTAAAGTGTTTTGATTTTCTTTTTTTTTTTTTTTATAATTCTGAGGATGTCTTTACAAATAATTACAAATATTCACATTTAAAATGATTAAATAAACTTTAATTGTTATTCATAATCTTCACTATTCTGGCCAGCTCATTAACATGATAACCGAAAAGTACTGGCTCAGGTTGCAATCATCCATAACTCCATTACATTTATACTTATTCTGAACCTTATCTTAATTTACCTAAATGCGAATTTGCACTGTAACAGTATTTTTTTTCTTTTATAAATCAATTATTTTCTATTAATTTTTATAGGGCTAAAACAGCTTATACTTTCACAGGTAAGCTCATGATTTCAATAAAAAAAAAAGTAATATGTTATCTTTTATAAAGGTTTTCAGGGCATCAATTATATGGCACTGATGCAAATCACAGTTATAATAGTAATACATGATACATGATGATTACTATTTTGTATCCTACAGCTGAGAAAGTTGTTTCCACCTCTAACAAAAGGACAACATAACTGTACTTTATTAATTCCAAAGCTTGTTAATACATTTCATTTTGTTAATATTCAGGTTTCAATTATTATAAATATTATTTTTGTAATCTTTTGTAAATACATATTTTTTAATGAAGTAAAAATGTTTTTGCATTATTTGATATCCAATTATGTCTAAACTGGAGGGAATATAATAAATCATCATCATCATCATTTATTATTATTATTATTATTAGTAGTAGTAGTAGTGGTATAGTCGAACTAGTAGTGTTGGTCTTGTTGCTATTATCAATTTTGTTATCATCAATTAATGTTATTATTATTATTGTTGTTGTTGTTGTTTGTTGTTGCTATTATTATATTTATTTTTTGGTTGATAGATCAGAACCAGCTATAGGATGAATTTTTGTATAACAGATAAATATTTGCTAAAACAAATATTTCCTGAAGTTACCAAGCAGTAATTGTTAATTAACCGTTATAATTTAGCATGACTGTTTCATTCGTTTGTGTGCGTGTGCGTGTGTGTGTGTGTGTGTGTGTGAGTGAGCGCACGTGGAGGGGGCCGGGTTTACACGATAATCCAAACTGCATTCTGCCCTCCTTCTCCCGAGTTATTATCTGTTTCAGAAGGAACTTGAGGTTGTAAAACATTTAACTCTGACTCAAAGACGAAGCGGTTACCGGTCACTTCAGAGGCACTGCGTTTGTGTGTCGATTCATTCATATTTTTGCATATTAATTATAAACATTTGCTGGATTTATTTTGGGGTGTGCAAGTTGATGATGGCTGCCTACCTGGGCCTGGAGGAGAGCACCGCGGGCCTGATGGACACAGCCAGCAAAGCAGAAAAAGAACAAATTAAGATTGAAAGTGTGGCGGTGAAAAGTGCAGAGAAAGCGGACGCAACTCAGAAGCCGCCGTACTCTTACGTGGCGCTGATTGCCATGGCCATACGCGACAGCTCGGAGAAGAGACTGACACTTTCAGGTATTTACCAGTACATCATCAGTAAATTTCCTTTCTACGAGAAGAATAAGAAAGGCTGGCAGAACAGCATCCGACACAACCTGTCACTGAATGAGTGCTTCATCAAGGTTCCCCGGGAGGGCGGTGGAGAAAGGAAAGGAAACTACTGGACCCTGGACCCTGCGTGTGAGGACATGTTTGAAAAGGGAAACTACCGACGACGGCGGCGCATGAAGAGGCCGTTCAGACCGCCAACGTCACACTTCCAAGCCGGTAAATCTATTTTCGGTGGGGACAGTTACGGATACCTCTCTCCTCCTAAGTATTTACAACCGGGGTTCATGAATAACTCATGGTCTCTGGCGCAACCTTCTGCGCCCATGTCCTACACGTCGTGCCAAATGGCGAGCGGGAACGTGAGTCCGGTGAACGTCAAAGGCTTGACGGCGCACTCCTCGTATAACCCCTACTCCCGTATGCAAACAATGACACTGCCGGCCATAGTCAATTCCTACAGTGGCATGAGTCACCATCACACACACCAGCACCATCAGCAGCTCAGTCCGGCGGCGTCTCCTCCAGTTTCCACTGTAAACGGCACCGGGCTTCAGTTTGCGTGCTCGCGGCAGCCCACAGAGCTGCCCATGATGCACTGCCCGTACTGGGAGCACGAGGGAAAACACTCCGCATTGCACACCCGGATAGATATATAGCTCTATTTATAACAACTACCCGAGACTTATATTAATAAAGATGTTTTTTTTTATATTTGCCAAGGGATAAAAAGTGAATTGCCTGGGTGTGGGCGAGTGCAAGTGCAAATAAAACTGAAGTGGAACCAAACACGGGAATCTCACCAGTGTGTTGAGGTTTGGATGCTGTGGTTATCTCTGCTGAATAATGAATCACAATGGTCTTAAAAAAATTTACAATGTATTTTTTATTTTATTAATATTCATCAAGCCTTAAGTGTCAAATTCAGTTAAATAAAAGTGACATGAGAACCGGTTAAACATTTAAGCAGCTGTTCTTCCATAATAGCCACTCTTCTGAAATGACACGTGTGGTCGAATATTTAACGTGCAAAAAAAATCATCTCAACCAATCTGTAGAATGGCCAGAATTAAAGCCACAATGTTGCGTTTACTCTCCGTGTGGACTGAATAAGTCATTATTGGAAAATAGTTTTAATCTCATTCACCTTGTTGTTGTTTGTGGTGTTGTTATGATGATGATGATGATGATGATGATGTTACACTCAGTGAAACGCGTACTTGTTCTGGAAAGACACCGATATTTGTGGGTTTATTGTGGGCAAACAAAGTTATTATTATTATTATTATTATTATTATTATTATTATTATTATTATTATTGATAATTAATGTTAATGTCTAAAACCACCTGGGGACCATATTTAGTTTTTACTTTTCAATTTCTCTCACATGACGCAGTTATCCTAAACTTATTGTGATGAAATGTAAAATAATAATAATAATAATAATAATAATAATAATAATAATAATTATTATTATTATTATTATTATTATTATTATTATTATTATTATTATACATGAACAATATACATTTTGCCCGCTTTAATCCACATTTATACTTTTTAAGAATAAATCATAAATAAGAATCCGTTGTGCGCGTACATTTAATTTTTACACAAATAAAAAAAATTACTTAAACAAATTATACCAGGAAAGGACGGTGACAGCACGAGATCGTTGACTGCCAAGTTATAAATTTTTATAAAGACAATAGTATATTACTATATCACTCCATAGCGGGGCACATGGTCTGATCCTGTATTTTTCAGGTGTTCAATTGAAATGTGTTTTGTTTGTCCTTTTTTAATACAGTAAAAACAATTGAGTAACAATCTGAGACAAACGCATAAGCCTTAACTTAAGGGGACCTTACGTACTTTATTCATTTCTTCTGGACTGCACTCAGCATTTTACCCTGACGCCTGAACCGAAATGTTCAGAAAGCAGTACCGCTCGCGCAGGGGTGTTGCAGTGGTAAAGTAATGGACTGGAACAAACTGTTGTACCAATAATTTTGCAAACTGTCCACATTTTACTCAAATGTATCTAACAATATAAACTCAGGGCCGGGGCCAAGGTGGGGGTCATTCGCGGGCCGTGTCCCTCAACAAGGTTATTGTGCCCCCTACACAGTTTTAATTCATTTAATATATCAAGAATAATTCAAATACAGTAAACATTGAACGTTATGATTTTTAATGTAATAAAAATGAGAAACTACAGTTGATGTGTTATTTTTATTTTTATTATTATTATTATTAATAATAATAAAATAAACCTGTTTATCTAATTGGTTTCGTTGCGGCGTCTCATGCGTCATTATGTCTTTAGCATATTGATGTGTACGCGGAGTAAAGCTTTGATGCTAGCAACGTGGGGTTTTTTCACAGCATTTTATGGATAGCGTAAAATATGGATATTAGAAAATGGCTAGTCTGTTCTGCTTCTGCAAGGCCTTCTTCAGATTTCGATCGTGTTAGCACTCTGCCTTCCCAGCCTGCACCCGCTACTCTATCTGACATCACGCAAACACCTGCTGGCTCAAACTCGGAGATTAGAGCTAATGGAGTCGAGGCGGAATTTTTAAATGTTCAGCTTTTTAAAAAGGTGAGTTATGCGTTTATTTAATTTACGTAAGCTTAAATATGATTCGTGGCTATTAGAACGTTATCACAGCATATAATTGTCAATCGGTTTTGTTTTTGTTGTGGTAAAACTGATTGTGATTTTTTTGTTCACTTTACAGTAAATAAGCTGACAGTCTGCACCAGTTGTAGGAGTGTGCGCTTGCACTGTACTGGTTGTTTTATTCCTTGTTTTTTAGGTTATTGTTGTTGATTGTGTGCCCCCTCGTTGGAAGCCGCTTGCCCCTCTGTTAGTTATGGTCTGGCGCCCGCTCTGTATAAACTGCATTACTAAAGAAGAAAAAATATTACAACAAATCAAATATTTTCTAAGTATATAGATGCATACTCCAAATATGACAAAACTGTATGTTATTTGTAGGTCTTTTATGTTTGTTTGTTGTAGAACTGTATTAAAATTTCCTATTTAAACAAAAACTACGCATTAACTGTGCGACGTGCAGCAGGTCAGTAACAAAGTCAAACACAATAATTGAACCAATTTCTAGCTACTTCAATTAAATGAAGATTTATTTTTTACGTTTATGTTTGTAAAGGATAGATAATGATGAAAAGAAAAAGCTCTTAAATGCCGAATGTTCCCAAATGTTTTGCCGCTGTTTCCCGGTGACAGCCTTGTGTCAGAAGTTTATTTGTTTAGTCTTTTTAAAGGTACTTAACGTTTCAACACCTAACTTTTAAACAGTCAGAAGAAGGATACGGAAGCCGTGTAGATTCCAAACAAAATAAGGGATAAAAATAGTCCTTATCACTGCATATTTTCAAAGGTTATCTTAAAACTATAAAATGTATTAATAGTTTTTATAATAATAATATAATAAATACTAATATAATATAATACATTATTATTATTATTATTATTATTATTATTATTATTATTATTATTATTATTATTATACAAATTTACTTTTTCAAAATCAACACTGATTATCTGTAGTGAGAATTATCAGGCTATTTAAGAAATTATAATTAGTGCATATGTAACCCAAGATCTGTGGCTACTGTCACAGATTCATTATTTTATTATGAAAGAATGACTGATTCAAAAGTCAGAATTGTCTAGTATGTATTCTTGTCCTGCTTCTAAGCTTTTTTCTTTTTTGAAAGAAGGTGAAAGAAGCAGCACCTGAGCAGAAAGTTACTCACAATGCACCCACATGGATAGCCTAGTCAGGCAGGTGTGGTGTGTATGGGACTTGTTAGGAATTTATAAAAACAGCAGAGCCTGCATGCTGCAAAACAGCCACAGTAACTAATTTTTCCTCTTACTTAAATATTTCCTGCAAGATATTCTGTTAGTTTCTAATTATAGCTACGATGTGAGTAAATAAAGTATGGGGGGGAAAAAAAGAAAGAAAGAAAGAAAGAAAGAAAGAAAGAAAGAAAGAAGTACATATTGTATCACACTTTTTTTTATTTCACACTTTGGCTTTTGGAAATTCTTAAATTTTCACTTATGTATGTTTTTGTGTAACTTTTCTTCTTGTAGTGTTTCAATATATGCTGATGTGTGTGTGTTCATGTTTGCCTGTGACTATTGTTTGCTTGAATGTCACTACTGAAGTGGCTCTAGACTTTTGGCTTAACCAACTGTTCCACACTGAAATGATTCTATACTTTAACCCCATGGAAAACAGGGCATAGTTTCCTGGTCTGGAATCTGATGTGTAGCCTTCATCAATGCATATTTCACATATACCCACATGGTCCTTTTCTGGATCATGATGCTACATAATACCATGGTGTACATGTCTTGTAGAGGTTAAATAAGGCAGTGGGATTAAGGAGAGTGGTATTTCTTGTGGTTAAGTGATGAATGTTAAAAAGATCAGTTACAGTAGCTTCAGTATTAATAAAGGTTTTAGGAATCACAAAATATAATTTGGGGAAAACGGCACAATTCTATTTATCAACCTTGATCACTTTTTCTTCTTGTTCGGTGGGCTAGCCCAATGTGAATTATCTTAAAATATATAGATGAAAATAGTTGTGATCAGTCTGACACTGACATCCACACTGACATTTCTTTTCAACTTCAGACATAGTAGTGATTGCAAATAAAAATGTTTATAACCTATACAGTACATATATTGTGTTTGACCTAATAAATTATGAGCAAAGATCTGGTTGGGCCACATGCTTGCCATTGAAGCTTATATAGTATCTCACCAGACAAAACCTCATGCTGCCAAAGCACAGACTGCAGATGTAATGATAACATTCTTTAGAACTTACAATATTGTGTTGCATGTAGCACAAACTAAGAATATTTAATACAGTTCACAGAAATTTAGTTTCCTTTATGGGAAATGATTCTCATCTTGCTTTTAGTGGTGGGACATCTATGCCAAGCTATGGGGCAACTCTTTAACAACCTGATTTATGAACAATAGCAAGTCCCATTACCTCAATCTGCCCAGGCCTCAGGCCCAACACTAGAGCCCTGTAAAACATTCATAAATCTTATCAGGTGGACCAATCTTTGATTAGCCCTGCAGAACCTGCATATGATGGATGCATTCTCAAATGTAGAATATTCTCAAATCCTGAAAAGTATATATAAAGTACTGAAACATATAAATGGTTTAAAAAAGGAATATATTAAATATATATATATAAGGGGTGTAATGATACACAAAATTCATGGTTCCGTACATACCTCGAATTTCAAGTCACGGTGCAGTAAAATTTCCGTACAATTAGGGGGAAGAAATGCAAAAATTGCTTGTCTTTTTTTTAATGCAGTTTATTATTATTATTTTTGATTAATATTTGAATAGGTTACATTTTTAAAACCATTTTAAATAAAATGCCTGATTGGTTAAATATATAAAATATTTTATACAAATAAAATTGAATAAATCGAACGAATGCAATACACTTTTAAAATAAATTGTCACAAATTAATTTGATTACATAAAATAAAATGAATTGAAAATTTAAATTTTCACCCATTTTGGTAATCCAGATGTGTATGTAAGTGTGAGTTTTACATTTGATATTAAATTTTCTAAGGATATGTTCTACTTAACTGTACTACTTATTTCAGTATACTTTAACAACCATTACACCCCTAATATATATATTATGTCATGCAAACCAAAGCAAACCAAGCTAATTAATTTGCATAGCAGAAGAGAAAACTATGCAACAACAACAACAACAAAAAAAAACATTTAGAACAAATAGAAATTTGTTTAAAATACATTTAAACAATTTTTATCAAATACATTTGTTAAGATAAATTGCTGTAAAATCACCATTTTATATTCTTAAGGTAGGTCAGGATATATACAGTTTTTTGACCATTAAGTGTTTTTTTTACATGAACAGCAGCCAATATATGCATGTTTTTAAATGATTTATGCTGAATTGATATGGGTGCTAATGGTATGATGAGTCCAGTAGTACACTAAGATATTAGACTTTTTTCTGCTTAACAAAAAATATCAATTATATCTTTTTTTTTTGCAGTGCTATGTCTCATCATAAGTGTTAGATAAAAGAACTTAACATTTTTGGCCGTCTTTTGAATAGATATGATATTATTATCTGCAAATTGTACCTTAAGAAAGCACCTTGAGAAAAAACCCTGAACGTCTAAATGCTTGGTTTTATTATTCAATATATATATATAAAAGTTATCCCCACAAAGATCTTTGGTCACTCTTGGCTCACTGCAAGCTTACAGAGAGGAATAAAATGATTCCCTAGTATCATTTCTTGAAAGTCAAGGAGACCAAAAAGTCTCACACTGCATTGGGTGGATTTCATATGGTTCACTGCCATAGAGGAAGAGGTAATCTGCTAAAAACAGAGAGAAGACAAGTCTATATGCGTCAGATGTTTAGCTATAATTCGGCCATCTTTGGGGGTGTGACTCTTTGCTCCTATCAATGCTGAAGTTTTTCCCGTTTTGTTTTTTTTGTTCCTGATCGAGGTCAAAACATCTCAGTCGGACATTTTTCACTGCAACAAATTGGAGTGAATGAGTAGTTGGACTGTGTTTTATAAATGTATATTTCATCCATCCATGACTACTGGTGTGTGCACCACCAAATGAGAAACAAGCCCATAATTATCTTCTGAATCAACTCTATTCCTATTAATATACTCTATTGCATACTCACAACAAGTTTTGTATAGTTTTCTTAATTGGAGGCACCAAATCACACACTGTAATTTCTATGAATTACCAAAGATAATCCCGCTAACTCACCATCATGTGTTGGCGCGGTCTTGCTGGTTTATGCACCAATTTACCTCAGAATAGGGTTACATCTGCAATGGAGCTCACAGTGGGCAGCACATGCTTGAGCAAACAGTCATGCAGGCCCAGCGACAGACATGCCATGCTGCACACATACCTCTGATCACTAAATATCTGTCAATTCTCTATAGACTGCTTACAAATGTATTTGTAAATCTGTTATTAAATATTTTATTCATTTACCTTTCAGGGTTAAACTCAGATGACTAAAACAGAGCATAAGGAAAGAAAACAACCGGCAGGGGAGGCCGAACCTTTACAGAGGAACATGCGCGCGCGCACAAACAAACGTTTACACATAGTAAGAATTTAAAGTCTCTACACCACCTACTGGCATGTTTTTTCCAGGGGAAGCCCACATGGACGCAGACACCATGAACAGAGCTGTTTAAAACTGCGATACATATAAAATCGCAGACTTATGAGTCACAAAATACTAAACCATCTTGAGCAAGTTTCACATTTAATATGTATAATATTTGCATGCATTTATACAGAGCTAGAATGAGAAATAGCGGAAAATATTAGAGATTAGAGTTAATGAATGTTTCAGCCATGAAGTTTGTTTTTATGAGTGCCCTTAGACTCTCTCAGGTCTGTTCCTTCTTTCAAATTCAAAGTCAGAATCCCGAAATAAATATTCTTTAGTAGAGTAGCAGTAAATGTGCAGTTAGTGGACAGCAAAGGTGGCAAATGTACACACATCCTCCACTTAAGTATAAATAGATACTCATTTTTTAAAAGACTCTGGTTAAAGTTGAATTACAAAATATACTTGTTTACTCAAGTTAATGTAAAGAAGTTTGGGCTCTGACATGTGCTACACACACATATATATATATATATATATATATATATATATATATATATATATATATATATATATATATATATATATATAATGTGTGTGTGTGTGTGTGTGTGTGTGTGTGTGTGTGTCTTTTTTAGTAAAGAAAGGACGTCAATAAAAAGAAAAATTCATTAAAAAAAATTGTCAAACAGACATGCGCACTGCGTTAATCAAATCAGTGCCGTTTAAATGTATTTGCGTTAATTTGGCCCTAATTAATATATTAATACAAAACAAATTTCTAAAATTGTTAACTAATGAATGTATCCAGGCTGAACATTCACCATAGAACACAAGCAGAAAACATATGATGACCAGGTGATCAGGAATGTCTCTGTTCTCAGTCATGTTTACATCACTGACTCCCTCTGTCTCATCCACGGTAGCCCAATACTTCTTAAACCCATCTGCCTTGCTTATGGTCTGAAAATGGCCGCAATGGAAAAAAATATTGACATTTCACCAAATAGATTAAAAAATGTAATGATGAATGATGAATTGATGAATATTGATATTTGTGTAAAAAAGTGGAAAGAAAAAAGTTGGAAGAAAAATAGTGACGTAAGTAGAATTTCCTGCTTATCAGTACTTTAAGTACTTTAGTACTTTAAATATTTGCACTTCGTTACTTTCCCTCTGGTACACAGTGCAGAAACACACCCATAGCTTGAAGTCGCACGATCTCTCTTCAGTAAGTGTTAAAAACAAAAAGCGATTGAACTGTTCTGAGCAGATAACAGCATTACGCAAAACTCTGCTCTGGCCTGTCTATACGTGGACTCCAAAAGACCTAAGGGTGTGCTGTTATCTGGCAGCAATATGTTAGCAGTAGACCAACCAAGTTGTGAGGTGGGGTCTCTTATGTCCAGCAAATCACAGCTACTTGTGTGGATTGAGATTTGGGATCTAAGAGGCCATGTCACCCTGAACTCTGTCAGCCATATCTGAAATATTTCCAGTGTTAGGGTGCATCATAGTGCTGAATGAGGCCATTGGCATTAGAGAATACAACATGCATGCTACACCTTTCTTTTAGTGCCAGTATTAGCTTTTTCAGCTAAAAAGTAGCTATTTTGCTCAAATGATCACAGATGTTGCCAGATCACCAGTTATCCTGTCTTAATACTAGTCAATGCATACCGGCACACCCATCAAAACACACATCCCCATGTCAAAGTCACACATTCTTACACTTGCCTATTTTCTCTGCTTCCAACACAACTTCAAAAACTGATGGTACATTTGCGGTCTAATATATCCCAACCTTTCTAGGTGCAGTTGCAATTAAAAAAAAAAGTTTACATATGTAACATCAGCATCTACGTTACTATAATAATAATAATAGGCAGTTAAAAAATACCTTTGACATTTACACTAGATAAGCACGTTTAAAAAAAATACAACTAACCTTTCTTCTACAGTGAATATGAAGTGCATCACTTGACTAATGATTTGTATCATGAAAAAACATCTTAAAATGAACAATAGCTATGGAAAGTGGTGCATTAATGTAAAGAAGTTCGAAAATGAGTGGATATGTTTAAAACTAGCCACATCCCCACACCCTACTTACCTATAGCGTGGAAAAGTGCCATGATCCGATTTCACAAGATCTGAGTGTAGCCAAGTAATTGCCTATAATGACAATTGACCAAATGAAGAAGAAAAAAAAAACATTTGGTCCAGACACTGAAAGGTTGCCGCACCATACTAATGCTCTCATATCAGAATAGGCACAAAGCTTCATAGCCACTCTCCTAAATCTAATCTAAAAGGCATCTAATAAAAAGTGATTCCTACCAACAGAAAACAAAATAAAGAGACTGGGTTCTTAAAAAAAATTACGTTGTCAGATGTCTCTTTTGCCTAATGGTTTATAGCATTGTAAACTGCTGTTAGGCAAATTGAACCAACTTAGTGGAATGCATTATGTATAAATATCAAACTGGCCAAAAATGCACGTTATTTATTTAATTAACTTAATTTGATAAATGTACTAATTAACTCAAATGCAAAAAGAAAAACCTTGTCATGCTTTTAAGAAAAAAAGAATTCTTCCTAAGAATATTACTTTACAAATGAAGCATTTCAGCTTGCCCAGAGAGAAATGTCTCTGAACTGGTCAAACTAACCAAGTGGATCTCCTCACACACAAACGGGAAACTAAAAAAACTAAAGAAAAACCTGAAGATTTTCATGCCACTATGCAAATTAGTTGGCAGTCAATATATCATTTGCTGTGTAAATGTTAATTTAAACTGAATAGCATAATGCAAGAGCAATAGTGCCCCTAGTGTCTGAAGAAGCGATACAGTCTATTCGTCCTGCTGCTATTAGACTTTACAATCAGAGCTGCTCCCAGTGAACCAACCACCATAATACACGTATTACTGTTTAAATGCAATAATAAAGTATTTTAAACATGTGTAATACATTTTAAAACCATGCAATATTACCTGTGTGCAATATGTATGTTATCATAACTACTTAATCATGGTTTCTTGTATTTATACATTGTGTATATAATATATATATATATATATATATATATATATATATATATGTTTTTTTTTTCTTTGCTGCTTTAACAGAAATTTCCCCACTGTGGTACAAATAAAGGTATATCTTATCAGAACATGCTGCCATCCAATTCTAAAGCCCAAATAAAGTCAATCATATGAAAAAAGACAGTATAAACAATTTAGCATTTTATTTTAATGAGCATTTCAAAAAAATCTGCCACTGGTGACTTGCTTCACTTCGACAGGCGCCTTCAAAGCATTTAACCAGCACACACTGTAGAGAAGAGCAGGAAAAAAAAGCTATTATGGCTTTCACAAAAAAAAAAAAAAAAAAAAAAAAAAAAAAAAAAAAAAAAGACATTATATTCACTGAAACAATTACATTTCAAATCCAAATCAAGTCTGTGTGACAAATTATAAGTCATTACACCCTGCCCAAGCCCAATGAGAGATTAACACTAACCCCAGACCCTTGATCACTTACACTAGATAAAATGGATTTATGAAAAGCAAACACTTGAAAGCAATTTAAAATGCCCAATACAAAAATTGTGGTTTCATTTGATTCCACTACATTTAAAATTACCATGTCAGGATATGTATTATTACTCATTACAAGGCAGACATTTTCCATATTTGAATGTTAAACACTAACTAGAAACGGTTTTTATATTGGCCCATGAACCTGTATTATGGTAAGTGTGAAAAGTGCACTTCATGTCTAACCTATCGAAGCCTTCTGGCTTCTCTTTCAGACTCCAGAAGAGTCAAAACATCACCCTCTCTCACAGGGCCCTTCACATTTCTGATGATGGATCGGTTGCTGTCGTCCATGAACTCGACACGCACCTGGAAAAACAAGGGTGAAATACTAAAACTCATTGGGCTAAATCAAGTAAAAAAAAAATTTAAGATTTACAATGCCAAAATACTTCACATGCCATAACCCATGATTTCAACAACAAGGCAATAAGAATGTAATTCATAATCTATACCTGAACATTGAATTAACCATTGGAATAAGTCAACTGGACCAAAAGAATTTACATCAGTCACATACAAACATCAATTACCTGTAATTTTGAAATTTTCTATAAATTACAATAAAATCAATAATTAAATCCCCCCCAATCATTGCTTCACCTAGTTGCCTCAAAATAAAAAGGGGATGCCACTCAATTTAGCTTTCATACAGCACCTTTTCCACCATCTAAAAAGTTAGACCAAGAACAGAGATGATCCACTCAGCACAAATTAGATTTATGTATAAAGATGTGGTCAGAAACATGCAGTCTCTAAAATGAGGAATTTTTATGTAAATAAAATTCAAGAATGAACATTTTCCCCCATTGTCAATGTTGCATCCACAAACTTTAAAAGAACAAATCTCAAAAGCATGTAATAGATGTCCCCTGTCATTGTTGGATGATTTCATAGATGTAAAAAAAAAAAAAAAATAAATCTGCATTTACACCTAAATAAATGAAACGAATATTCATCTAAAAAAAACAAACAAACAAAAAAAAAAAAAACTCACTTGGCAATTTAAAATCAAAAACTGTTTGGCATTTTCCAAGTCTGTTAATCCTGTACACCAGAGACAGGCAAGTAATATTGCTCTTGTAAATGTAATTAACCTTTTGATTAAATACATAATAGGTAACCATTATACAAATATAATTGCTATAACATTTTATTATTATTTATATATAAACTACATAAATATAATTGACACTGGCAAAAGCTGACATTTCTAAAATTTGCGCGAGTTAATAAAATGGTTAATAAAAAGTTTGTATTCTGGCTGAGCGGCTCGGTACCAAATGATTTTTGGCTCGGTGTTTGGGGACCCTGATATACACAACAGCTTTATGATCCACTCACCTGGGTGCACTGGCCCTGAGAGCCGGTTCTACCGAGCACCTTAGTGACCTGTAAAACAAGAAACACGTTAGATTTCAGTTTAAAATGGTTCATCAATGAGAACTACGTGGAGAAAATTTAACACAGAAACCCATATTAAAAACTGAAATACACCACACAAACAAATCTGTCTTATGTATACACATTTCCTTCGTAACATCAAACTAACTTTCCTGTAAGAAATATTACTGACACAAAAACCAGAACGGCGCAGCTAGCGCCTGAAGCTAACAAGTTAGCCTGTGAACAGCGTTAGCCTGACACCGTCCCACCCGATCATATAACTACATTTAAAGAAACACTAGAAACTGGTGTTAGGTCATATCTGTCTATCTAAAACCACAAATTAAAGCTCTAGCTACGCTATACGCGCTTTTACAGGTGTTTATCTACCAGAATAAACAACATTTTAAATGATTCCTACTCTTGCGAGCTTGATCGGCTGCACGCGGCTGGCGTCCATGATTTAAGCGTTGCTGGGAAAGGAAGTCACGTGGTGCGCGGAGCCTATATATACCCCAAATAAAAGTCCAATTTTTATATATAACAATGGTTAATTTATGTTTATAAATACATGTTATTTGACTAACAATGTATGTGTAAATCTACCATATGATTTATGCGCAATAAATATATAGTAAATGAGTACGGTCAGGTCAGATACGTTTCCGGATCCGAGTCTTTCGATGTGTACTGAAATACGTCATGAGGTTTTGGAAAAAGGAAGCGGGAGAAGCTTTTATTGTGTTTTTATTATAAGTCTTCCCTAAATCTTACTAGGTTTATCTGAATAACATAACAATTGTAATAATTTTAATAAATGTAATTATGATTTTGGTTAAAAAAAAAAATTATTAAAAATTAAAATAAATCAAGGGTCAGATAGAGCCTCTGGCAAAGAAAAAACAAGTAAACACCCACTGGCAAAACGCTTTTTTAAATGACTAATTATATGGCAGTATAGTATTAATGTTCCTTATTAGTTATATTCAATACTTTATATTTATAATTATCCATCTTGCTAGGGGACAAAAAAATTATTAGGTCTATGACTTGTATTATATTTAAATAGCCACATTTCCTGTGAGTGCAGATCACTACTTTTCCCCAAACTAGAGTGCCATCGCAAGAAAGTTATTGAATATAAACAGGGTACTACTGTACACCTTTAACAGGAAGCTGTCAATTTTCGAAGACAGTTCATATCCTTAAACAGCCATTTATCTTACATTATAGTTTATATATTCATAGTACAATATGAATAACATATAACCCTAACTACAAAAAATAATACAAAAATAAAAAAAATAAAAAAAGTGGTTGCAAAAAGTTAAGACAAGAAATCGTCTTAAAAACTTTTTAGTGAGCATTCATTTTATTAAGTACAAGCAACTATAAATATTTAAATATTGGAAAGTGGAGAATCCCCCAAAAAAACTCACACAGACATATGGTAAACTTTTAAGGTGTCGGTAAGGTTAGAATAGTTTAAATTAACACTCTTTACAACCATGTGAGAAGAAAAGTATCTCACAATGCACAACAAGTCACAACAGGTTGAACCTTGCTTTGGACAGGCTATCACAATAGTGAACTATAGCAGGTTCCACAACTCTCAGCCAAAAACAGGAATCTGAGGCTGTAGTGGGCACAGGCTCATCACAGCTAGACATGTTCAGCTGTACAGATGTTTCTAGTGAGTACATATGTTGCTTTCAGTATCAAAAGTTTAGAATTGTTTACGTATTTGCATTGTCAATCAGATCATCCAGAACATCCAGAGTCAGTGTTCCTCTTAATTTCCTTTAAAAATGTATGACTTCTGTCACCTTTTGTTTATTAAAACCAGCCTTTTTATTCGAACAAGAAAAGACACAAAAGAAACAGTTAGCAAATATAATTGTTTAACATTTTCTATCAGATTTGTTTGTCTAGCACATTCTATAGATTTTTGATCAGACTGAGGTCTGGGGAATTTAAAGGAAGTCAACACTTTCAACTCTTTGTTAGGTTCTTTAAACCATTCCTAAACAATTTTTGCTTTGTAGCAGGGTTAATGCTGTTGACATGAAGGGGTGTACTTGGTCTGTAACATTGTTTAATTAGGTCAGTGGTGGGCCGTCAGGGCCTGCAAGGCCTTCTCTGCTGGCCTAAACACTATCAGAAGCACTGACCTACATTTACAACCTAAATTCTAATATCACGAATTAGACTTTCATACCGGATCGGTCGTGGCCTGAGTTACAAGCGACCACTACAGGTATTGTTAGCCAACAGGGTACTAGTGGAAATTGGGCTACTGTTGGCCGAAGGAGGAGAAGGAGAGGAGGAAAATGTCTACAAAGACAGCAGGGAAAGGAGAAGTGGAGGAGAGTGGAGGTTAGGGTGGGCACTTTAAATGTTGGTACTATGACTGGTAAAGGGAGAGAGGTAGCTGATATGATGGAGCAGAGAATTGTAAAAATGGTGTGTTTAGGAGACCAAGTGGAATGAGAGTAAGGCCAGAAAACATTTCAGGTGTTTAAACTGTTCTATAATGGTGTGGATAGAAAGAGAAATGGTGTAAAGCCAGATGAGAGAGATCAGCTTAACAATGACATTAGACATTAGTCTTTCCTTTGAGGCTCATGTGAATAATATTACCAGGATTGCCTTCTTTCACCTTAGAAATAATGCTAAAATTAGAAATATGATGTCGTTACAGGATGCAGAAAAACTAGTTCATGCTTTTGGTACATCTAGATTAGATTTCTGTAATGCTTTACTGTCTGGGTGTGCGAGTAAATGCATAAATAAGCTTCAGTTAGTTCAGAATGCAGCAGCAAGAGTCCTCACTAGATCTAAAAAATATGACCACATCACTCCTGTTTTAATCAGTCTACACTGGCTCCCAATCAAATCTCGCATTGATATAAAATACTACTACTGACATATAAAGCACTTAATGGTCTCGTGCTGCAGTATCTGAGTGAACTTCTGTAAAAATATGATCCTCCACGCCTACTTAAATCAAAAGGTGCAGGCTATTTGTTGGTACCTCAAATAATAAAGACTACAGCAGAGGGCAGATTTTTCTCTTATAAAGCCCCGCAGTTATGGAACAGCCTTCCAATCAGTGTTCGGGACTCAGACACAGTCTCAGTGTTCAAGTCAAGACTAAAAACTTATTTATGTAGTCAAGTCTTTTAGCAGTAGATTTTTGTTACGTAAAGGAGCAGATCTGGAGGGATTATGTATATAGAGTGTATACTTTCGTCCCCTCACTCTCACATGTTCACTCGGGTTTGTTGACAGTGGTGTGGTGGGTCGTCTCTTATCCCAGAGATCCTTCACATCTGTGTTACCTTCTGGTTCTCCCTTTTAGTTATCTTCCACAGCGAGTCTTGCCGGAGTCACAACTGCACAGTGACCTTAACTTCCATACAACAACAAGGACACGTAATAATCCATGTTCTTCTCTTCCTGTCACCCCTCTTCTCTCTCTCTCTCTCTCTCTCTCTCTCTCTCTCTCTCTCTCTCTCTCTCTCTCTCTCTCTAGTGTCCTCTTCTTTTGGAGACCAATCTGTGCAGCTGGCGACGGTTTCTCATCAACATCTTGGGTGGTTCCATGAAATTCCAGAGTAAGAACTGGAGCTTTGAGGATGGATTTGGACTGTAGTTAATGTCACCAGTCTGCTACACTGACTCAGGACTACAGTTTGCTGCAATAAATGAACATTCGGTGCAACCCAGATGAGTCTGGTTCCTCTTAAGGTTTCTTCCTTAAGCCATCTCAGGGAGTTTATTCTTGCCACAGTTGCCACTGGCTTGCTCATCAGGGACAAACTTATACTTATAAACAACATATAAAATTTTTATTACCACATTATCTGTGTAAAGCTGCTATGAGACAATGTTCATTGTTAAAAGTGCTATACAAAAAAAATGAATTGAATTGAATTGAATTGAAGTGTAGGGGTGATCCTGAAGGAGAAGTACAGTAAGAGTGTAGTGGAGGTGAAGAGAGTGAATGAACGTGAAGCTGGAGGTTAAAGGGGTGATGATAAATGTCATCAGTGCCTATGCTCCACAAGTGGTTTGTGAGATGGAGGAGAAGAAAAAATTCTGGAGCGAATTAGATGAAGTGGAAAAAGGTGTACCTAGGAAAGAACGATTGGTGATTGGGGCAGACTTTAATGGCCATGTCGGTGAAGGGAACAGAGTGATGAGGTAATGAGTAGGTATGGTCTTAGGGAGAGGAATGTGGAAGGGCAGATGGTGGTAGATTTTGCTAAAAGGATAAAAATGGCAGTGGTGAATACTTATTTCAGCGGTGAGCACCTCTTCACCGCTGAGCCCCAGTCTGACCTCTTCCCTGAATCGGTTAGACTGGGGCTCAGTGGGGAAAGAGGTGCTGGATGATTGGGCAAATACTGCAGAAGTGATAAGGGAGACTGCCTGAAAGGTAGTTGGTGTGACATCTGGAAATAGAAAGGAAGACAAAGAGGCGTGGTGGTGGATTGAGGAAGTGCAGAATAACAGAAGGTGAAAGAGGTTGGCAAAACATTATTGGGTTCGGCAGAGAGATGAGAAAAGTGGGCAGGAGTACAAGGAGATGCAGCAGCAGGTAAAGAAGGATGTGGCAAAACAAAAGAAAAGGCATATCAGGAGTTGTATGAAAAGTTGGACACTAAGGAAGGAAAAAATAATTTGTGCCGATTGGCCAGGCAGAGGGACCGAGCTGGGAAGGATGTGCTGTAAGGAGTGTGCTGATACCAGTTTTTAAGAATAAGGGAGATGTGCAGACCTGCAGTAACTACAGGGGAATAAAGCTGATCAGTCACACCATGAAGTTATGGGAAAGAGCAGTGGAAGCCAGGCTAAGGGAAGAGGCGACTATCTGTGAGCAACAGTATGGTTTCATGCCAAGAAAGAGCACCACAGATGCATTATTTGCTTTGAGAATGTTGATGGAGAAGTATGGAGAAGGTCAGAAGGAGTTGTGTGTTTGTAGATTTAGAGAAAGCGTACGACAGGGTGCTGAGAGAGGAGTTGTGGTATTGTATGAGGTCAGGTGTGTCAGAGAAGTATGTGAGGGTGGTGCAGGACATGTATAAGGACAGTGTGACAGCTGTGAAGTGTGCAGTAGGAACTACAGACTGTTTTAAGGTGGAGGTTGGACTGCATCAAAGATCGGCTCAGAGACCTTTCTTGTATGCAATGGTGAGGGACAGGTTGAGACAGTTCAGACTGGAGTCTCCGTGGACTACGATGTTTGCAGATAATATTGCAATTTGTGGTGAGCGTAGGGAGCAGGTTGAGAAGAGCATGTAGAGGTGGAGGTACATGCTGGAGAGAAGAGGAATGAAAGTCAGTAGGAGTAATTCAGAGTACATGTGTGTGAATGAGAGAGATGACAGTGGAGTGGTGTGGTTACAGGGAAAAGAAGTGGTGAAGGTGGATGAGTTTAGGTACCTGGGTTCAGCAAAGTAATGGAGAATGTGTTAGAGAAGTGAAGAAAAGTGTGCAGGCAGGGTCGAAAGTTTATAGGACTGTGATGAGACCTGCTTTGAGGTATGGTTTAGAGACAGTGGCATTGAGTAAAAGACAGGAGGTGGAGCTGGAGGTAGCAGAACTTAAGATGTTGAGATTTTCATTGGAAGTAACGAGGATGGACAGGATTAGAACTAAACTTTTTAGAGGGACCGCTCATGTAGGATGTTTTGGGGACAAATGGAAAAAGGCCTGATTGATCTGGTTTGGATATGTGCAGAGAAGGGACATGGGGTGCATCGGTAGGAGAATGCCGAGGATGGAGCCTCCAGGAACGCATTTCGTAGCGTTTCTCTTGGCTGCACTGCTTCCAGTATGTGAATGTGGATGTTAGATTTTTTGTTCAATCAGATTTCAGATCAACCCTCTATGTTCCGCCATGCCAATCTAATCTGCCCACGGCCTTTAAAATCTGTAGTGCTGGCCGATGTACCTTAAACTTTATTAGCAATGGGATGATTTCAAATTCACCTCACAGTAAGACACAGATTTCACAGATTTCACCTCACAATAACGTCAGCATTTTTCTGTCTTCCGATTGGTTGGTTAGAGGGAAACTGTTAAGTCAAGTTAGACTAGCAAAACACATCTGTAGCGATCTGTATACATTAATACATTTAAGTTAGAATTTTTTACGCCCACAATGGCTGACAGAGGTAGAAAAATCGATTTAGTCTTGGACATACTTAAAACTCGGCCGGCCGGCTGGCCGTTTTTTTTGTTTTTCTTTTTCCCAGTTCTTGGCCATTTGTTTTTAGACAGTTTCCTGTCTCTTCTGCTCTGGGTCTCTTGGTTTGAAGTTTAGTTTTAGTTTTTTCTTTTTGTTCTTTTGTTTTGGTGCTCCCATTTAAGGGGGTTCATAAGTTTTTGGACAGTTGATAATATTGCTCTGCCTTCTCATTAAAGACTGCCTTTTTGAAGGTCAGCCTGCATTCTGCATTTAGGTCCTCCCACTTACGTTCCCTGACATTTCCAGGCTGACTTTTCCAGGTAAGGTACTCTCACCTGTGCAGCCAGATGATGTAAATAAAAATGTGATTAATTACACCAGTCACCTTATTACATTGCTCTAGCAGTGGTCATTTTGATTCATCCCAGTGACCCAAAGTTTTTAATTCTGTTCACTAAAAAGATTCAGTTAGATTTGGTCACTGTTTTGTTTAGTGACTCTTACATTATAAGAGTCTTCTGTACATTATATCATTGCAGGCTAGTTTTGAGAGTGTGGTCATGAATGAGGATAGGAATGTAGTTTGATAACAAATGCATACGTGTATGCTACAATAATAATAAGAATATAGCCATTGACTTACACCATTTTGATGGCCAAGTCATGTTTAAAAAAGATGCAATCCTGTATTAACAAAAGTACGTAAGCATCTGTGAACTGTAGAGACTAGTTGCTAAAGTTTTTGGAGAAGAATGTTCCATTTGTGTGTGATATAAAATATTTTTTCTTTATTATTTTTCAGTTTCATAATGCACCAATTGTTTTAGCTGATAAAGGGACTGCAGGCAGGCCATTTCAGCACTTGGACTCTTCTACTATGAAGCTATGCTATTGTAATAGATGCAGTATTCGGTTTAGCACTGTTTGCTGAAATATACAAGTCTTTCACTGAAAAAGATGTCATCTTAATGGAAACATATATAGCTCTGAAACCTGTATATACCTTTCAGCATTATTGGTGCCTTTTCAAATGTGCCAGATACCAATCAACTTTACCAATCAACTTCATCACTGATGCACCCCATATACAATTAAAGATGCAGGCCTTTAAATTAAGCACTAGTCACCTATGGCTTCTTCTGTTATTGATAAGGATTCAGCCTGCATTTGTGAATAAAACAGCAAACTTTGTTCCACAGACAATGACTTCTGGGGATGTTTCTGAGCCCATGCAGTGATTCAGTTACAGAATCATGCATGGTTTAATGCAGGGCCACCTGAGGGCCAGTAAATCACACATGTCCAGCATTGATTTTCACCTTTGTATTTTGAACACAGAGATTTCTCCAGATTCTTTACAACTTTTGATAATATTATGTACTGCTGTTGATGAGCTATTCAAAATCTTTGCAATTTTATTTTAAGGAATATTATGCTGAATTTAGTCAACACTGTTTTTCACAGATTAGGGGAGCTTTTAGGGGCTCTTTTAGGGGATTTTAAACAGATTAGGTGATCAAATCCAAAATTACCTCAAAATCATACACTTGCTCAGTTATAACATTTAATATTGTTTCTATGTTCTATTATGGATAAAATATAGGTTTATGAGGGTTGCAAATGATTGCTTCCTGCATTTATTTAATTGTATTTATTTTACACGGTGTTGCACTTTTTTGCAATTGAGGTTGTATTTTCACCTCAAATGACAACAGCAAATCAGTTATATATATATATAACTGATTTGCTGTTGTCATTTGAGGTGAAAATACAACCTCAATTGCAAAAAAGTGCAACACCGTGTAAAATAAATACAATTAAATAAATTGTATTTTTTTTTTTTTTTTTTCAAATGTTGAGTTTGTGGTTGCTGTAATGACATAAGGGGTCAGAGCATGGTATAAAAATTCTCTGAAGTGCTACATTCTTTGTGTAGTCTGGCTTCCGCCTTCATCTCCACTTGTTGAACCAGTAAGACTCACGTTCTAACTGAATGAATCACTTGTCTTGTGATTCAATAAGTTCAACCAATTACATGCTTTTTCACAGCCTGTACTCTACTGCAGACTTCAAAAAGCAGGAAAAAGCTGCCAAAGTAGTAGTTTTACACAAGTGGAACAAAGCATAGACAGATTGTGTATGCTTCAGCATCTACATGTCATGCAAACAAACAAATAGAAACAGAGAAATATTAATTATTATAAGAAAAGATGGCCACAGCTTATTGTTAATTACTGTTTACATTCTTTGTTTGGCATATGTGAAAGGAATGTGTCTAACAAGCTAAAAAAATGCATTGCTTTGACTGTGTTTGCAGAGTGTTACTCCCTAGCCACTATAGTTCTTCTATAATTGTACCAAGCTTTCGTTCCATTCATAATATTCGGTTAGAAGCTATGTTCATGTTGTTATCACTTATCATAATTTGATATGATAACATTGTTTACTGGAAATTGTTATTTACAACATAGTAATAATTGATTGAGTGCATGACAACACATGATACACAATGGTCAGTCTAGAATAAAAATTATAAAACTTATAATGAATTTGCAAAAAGGTTAGATTTATTGTCCATATTATTTTGAGAGAATATAATGGACATTATTTATTTGTCTGTTTATTTGCATTGTCTGACTCCCCTTATCCCACCCACCCCCAAAATTGAGTTTGCTCTGGGTGTGGCAAAGCATGCTATCTTTGGTGTACATGCGTTGCTGTAAACGTCACATTCATATTTAAAAATAGAACCTTCCTTTTGTTCTTCTCAAAAGAGCCTGATTACTCAACAATGTTCTCTTTGAAATCTGTCAGGACCCATGTTACAATGCATGTTTGAAACCTACCTGAGTACCTTTCACATAATTTCCCCAAAAGGATTACAGAAAGCATATTTTTTACTTCACATGCAGTGTTTAACTAGGTTTATTTAAATGATCACCTTTTGAGAAAAAACCTTTGGAAATCAGTTTTTTTTTTAAATTTTAACATTGATGATGTCCCATGGATACTTAACTTAATACTTAAAAATACTTAAAAATGAACACTGTACCTTATTCTACACCTGTATATGTTTGTGATAAAACCTCAAGAAGGAAATAATAATAAAATGAAAAAAATCAAGGTCATCAACATGCAAACGTGACAGAATGACACAAGGCTGGGTGGTGTCATTATTAGAAAGGCTGTTGACAAGGTAAGGTGTATGACTCATCTGTGATTAAGAGTAAAGAGCTTATTTACTGCATAAGTAGAGTTTGCTAGAAAGTGCATTGATGTATTAGTACTTGTAAATATAATACATGTGCACATACATTTGTGTGTGCCAATATTCTATTAAAAATAATTACTACATATAATCAAACTCATTATATTTCATATAGTACATACAGTATATATATATATATATATGTGTATATATATATATATATATATATATATATATATATATATATATATATATATATATATATATATGCAAATATGATTTATAAAACATACATATAAACATATATTGTTTGAGAAATAAACATCTGTAACACTGAAGTGGTTTATGATGGCGTAATAGATGGTAATTTAAAAAAGTATACAATCCCCCACAGTGGGTGTGGTAAGCTATGCTATAAAGGAAAGTATGACTGGAGTCTCATCAACCATTACAATGCGCGCATCTGAAAAAGAGTTTGTCATGCAGAACTCAGCCAGTCAATGTTATGTTCTCTTTGCTTGGCTTGTCTTATTTAGTTCCACTTTACGAGTATCAAGGGCTGTTCAGGATTATACAGGAACAAATCAAACTCTACAGCTTGAGGCTCTTAAAACCAGTATGCTGGAATACTTGGGGATGGATAAACCACCACCGTTTAAAGGAAAGTCATCTTATCAGGAACTAATCCGAATATACCGTCAATATCAGAACATGAGAAGGAACATGCAGTCTTTTCAAAGTGGCCCCAGTCACTTTCTTCATACCGCAGGTAAATAAAATAAAGCTATTACTCAGATTAAGCATGGACTGAACTGTTGAGGCAACAGACATTCCCTATTTAACATTCTTATACCTAGCATTTAACCTAGCATCGTTTAGACATGTTAGAATCTGGACTTAGCGGACAGATTAAGAACAACTTTAATACAACTTGTGTCTTAATAGCTTGTGTCTTAAATGTGTTTTAGTGATATTGTTGTGCAAAGTATGAACAATTATTTAACTATTTTGTAATTAATTAATGAATTGTCAACTGTTAAGTTTGGTGACTTAAATGTATATGATAACTGATAAAATAGTTGGAATCACTAAGAGGTGCAATTGATTTCTTTAATACTTTTCTTGAGTTGTGTTGCTTTAGGGTATTTAATATAACATTTGTCAAAGTTTAATCATAAGTGTAGCACATGCAGTAAAAACAAACTCAAACCATGTCAGCATTTTAATGAATATCTTTCCTTACAGTGTGGCCATTGAATTCACAGAATGGTCCTGAATCAGTGACTCAATGGTTCAGGGCTGTTTTTCACAGGGAGTCTCATATAACAGACGAGTTTCTCTTGGCACAAGCACAGCTGCAACTTCAAAGACCTCTGCATAACAATTTTGTCCAACCACTGCACAATCAGAAAATTCTGGTTAGAATATACATAAGCTCCCATTCTTATATAAAGAAAAAAATCAAATCAAGAGGCCAGAATATTACAATGGATGTGACATTTGCAGTTCACAAATGGCTTAAGAAGACTAGTGATGCATTACTAATTGTTGACATTGGCCTTTTTGGAAGCAAAAAAGATGACACTGAACCCACTGTGCAGATCTGTTTGGAACTTAAGTTAATGGATAGTAAAGTGAGAAACACTCGTTCCACTTATGGAGAAAGCTTTGAGGATGACAGCTACTGTCGTCGGAAATCACTGAGTGTTTCTTTTGAGGAAATTGGCTGGTCAGACTGGATTGTGGCTCCTGCTGGCTACACAATGTATTTCTGTGATGGCTCATGCCCACACAATTACAAACCAGCCAGTATGCACACTCAGATAAAGTCACGTCTACATCGTTTAACCAAAGGAGCGACGCCTCGCCCATGTTGCGTGCCAGCTGAGTATGAGCCGATGATTCTCATGCATTATGATAGCCGGGGGAAGCTGAAACTAACATCCTTTAATGATTTGATTGTCACCAAATGCCACTGTGCCTGAAAACTTTTTGTTTTTTACAATACTATTCAATTTCAAAAATAGTGTGCAACAATGCTGTACATGGACATGGTTATGTTGTTCACGGTTATGCAACATTTCTCTGATGGGACTCCTCTTCTTTGAAGAAGAAACTACACCTGGATACTCAGTATTAAAACAAAAGAAAGCCTTAGTCTCACATGTAGAGTTGAAATTATTTATTATAACTTATTAATGACATTTTGTATTCTTGTCTTTTCTTATGTTATAGATGAGTAAACTATTTGTATAAGTGACACATTTAGTATTTTGAATACAGTATCTTGTATTAGTTTGTTAAATGTAATTAATTTATTTCTGCTTGCTGTGTTTACTGTATTTACTATGTGAAATATTTTCATTTTCCTGTACATACATTTTTTCAAACCATTCTAATGCCATTGTGTATAATGGCAGTCTTGCGTAAGTGAATTCAGCTGATTTTAAAGTAAACAATCTGTTATGATAATTTTCAAGGTCAGGGAGTGCCAGTAATCAAAGATATGACAGAATCTTTTACAGTACAATAACCTTGAGCATATATATTTCTATCCCACATGGCCTTGACTAACTAGTGAACCAACCAAAGTAAAGACAGACGAAGGAACATGTCACTTTCGGTGATGTCATCTGAGCTATATGTTCAAATGAACAAAGAATGTGAAAAGGTCAGTGAGTATCAAGTATTGAGAGTAGGCGTTTTAAAGAGACAATTGCTTCAAGTGTCTTATTAGAGGCAGCTTTGGCCATTTTTTTGTTGTTGTTGTTTGACCTCACAACATCAGATACTGCTACTGTCCCCTTATACATACCAAACAATAAAGAAAATAACAAAAACCCTACTTATTTTTAACTGTTCAGTATGTAATTTACTACAGCTCATAAATTTTGACAGTGTTCTCAGTGGCTGATAAGGATCACTATGCAGTTATTTTCCAAATACAGGCATCAATTAGCTCATGTACTTAGTAGCAAAAGCAATACATTCCTTCAGACACATTCAGATTTTCTGACGTCACATGAGTTGAAGTTCAAGTGTCTCAAAGGAAGATTTAATGAAAGAAATTAAAGGACACAAGAGTTGTTTTGTGTTTAAGGGGTTTAATTCCTAAAACAACATTTTTCAGCAACCACTGTTAAAATCCCCTGAGATTAACAGTTAATGGAAAGTCATTCATCATCTTATCCCAACATGATTACACCTTTGAAATCATACACTATTATGCAAGTTAGTATAAAAGAATAAAATGTCATCAGCATGTGCTATTAGTGTAGAATGTTAACATGTGCTAGTGGTAAACAAATAACACGATGATTCACACTTTTACAACTGTAAAATAATCTCAGGTTTCTGTTCTTTTTATTTTTTTATTTTCTGGTAAATCTTCTCAGTCCCTGCAATACCAAAACTGATCCTTATAGCATTATGCTTCCACCACCATACTTCATTATAGGGTTGATAATCCATATGCCTTTTTTTAAAGAAATGACTTGCATCTTGACATTCGTTTCTTTTTTAAAATAATAGATATTGCTGTTATTCAGTACTCTTGTCCAGATCTGAATTGTGACCTATCTTAGGTCCATTGGATTTGCTTTGTGCTATGGCATGCATTGTTAATTGCCCTTTAAAACTGTAATAGTAAAGGGTTAAATATTAAATCTGTCACCGTGATATTATTAATTAATATATATTATATATAATATATTATTTTATAAAATCATAAACTTGTTTGTGTTTTCATTCATTTGAGGTGAGTCTATACTGTAACAGAGTATGAAAAATGTAAAGGGGTTTTAATGTTCTGCACACATTACCATGACCTTAAAAACCATTTAAATACAGTTAATCTGTTTAAAATAATAGGTTTCAGTAACTCTATTTATAGTACTAAAACATCGCTCAATGTTTCAGTACTATGAATGAAGTTACAGAAACCTATTATTTTAAACAGATTAACTGTATTTAAATTGTTGAAATCTGTCTATAAGAGTGTCATACATACCTGTCCAACTGCACTAAGTCTGGCTTGACTGGCTTGACCATTAATTTCCCTATCCCACCAACTTTGTCCTTTCCAAGTACAGTACATGTACAGATCACACACAGGTCAATGTGCAGTTAGCTTTTGATTAAAACATTTGATGAGATTTAGCTCCTATATCACACCAGTAATCAAGAAAACAAACATAAAGGCTGGATTACACTTAAGGAAAAACTTTTTATTTTGGCATTAGCTCAGGCCAGGTACAGGGCTGTATAATAGCACAGAAGTTTTAAATCTTTGACCAAAGGAATAATGATTCCAGCACCAAGGACAGGTCATGGGTAATGTATAGTGACTGGCAAGGAATGACCAAAGGAATGACCAAAGGTAATGACTAACTGCTGAATTGTTGCAAGAAAAGTAGAATGCTGAAATGGTGGTAAAACAGTTATCCCTGCCCATAAAATCATGCATGTAGCATATACATATTGATCGAGATTGTAAATGCGGCTGAGGTAGAAAGGGAAAATCTGCACAATAAAGCCTTTTATTTTTTATTTTTATATATTTAAATATAAATGTACTGATAGCCGTAATGGCAAAATGGAATGGCTTTTGTCTCTGGTCTCTGGTATTCAGAACAACCCATTTATTTCTCATCTCAAAATTGACAGAAAGGACAACCTCCCATGATATGCTCATGGATATAGAAATCAATTCTTGTCCGAGAATTCAGTTACAGTGTTTTCTGTCTGATACATTCTGAAACCAAAAGACACCAAGTGACTGCACATGAAATATTTTCACCTGCAGGAGTTAACACCTACAAAATACAAACAATTAAAAGCCAATAAATGAAATGCAATTAATTTGTGACTGTCTTATATCTCTTTACAGCACTACAGGTCGGGTGAGTAAAATGATACTTTTGTCCATTGTTAGGCATCTCCCAGGAAATTTTCTCTCCCCAGGTGATGCATTGTGGAACGGTTCGGTGTTGCCTACAAAAGCCACTTCGGCTCTAGTAGGTAGGGCTTATGCATGGGGCATGGCCAGGCATTGCGAAGCCCAGTAGCAGAGCGATAGATATATGGAATGCCTATTTCCACATAGCCATCCTTCCTGCTCACAGGAGGTTCTTGAGGTTTGCTTTCCATTCCAGAGCTCCCTCTACAAGGAGGTTGTATGCCGCTAGATGGCAGCTGTTCTCCGCGTGGTGTGAGCACAACGAGTTGGACCTAGTCAACTGCCCGGTTGGGTCAGTTCTGGAGTTCTTACACGAACAGTTTGCAAAAGGGTTAGCCCCATCCACCTTGAAGGTTTACGTGTCCGCTATCGTGGCTTATTGTACCCCACCAGCGGGGCAGTCGCTAGGGAAACACCCTCTCGTGACTCATTTCCTGTGAGGCTGAGGCCCGAGTTACAATCCAGAGTGCCTGTTTGGGATTTGGTCATAGTGCTGGCAGCTCTGTCTGAGCACCCCTTCGAGCCTTTAGCCGAGGTGGCTCTTAGGTACCTGTTAGTTGAGACCACATCCTTTTGGCGATAGCCTCCCTTAAAAGGATTGGGGACCTACAGGCCCTGTCTGTAGCCCCGTCTCTCCTGAAATTTACCCCTGGCATGGCCAGTGCGTTCCTCTACCCTAGAGCTGGTTATGTACCTAAGATCCCTACGGCGCCCTAATGACGTCGTGTTGCAAGCATTCTGCCCTCCTCCCTTCCTAGTTCCAAACCAGAAAAATCGACTGTGTCTAGTGCGAGCACTGGATACGTACCTTCGATGAGGTCGGAGCAACTGTTTGTCTGCTATGGCCCTCATAGGAAAGGTTTTCCTGCTAATAAGCAGACTCTCATTAGATGGATTGTGGATGCGATTTCGGTTGGTTTTATTCGACCCAGAGTATGGCGACCTCTACGGCCTTGTCTGCAGGACATATGTGATGCTGCGGGTTGGTCCACCCTGTTGACCTTTGTCAGGTTTTACAACATCAACATTAGAGCCACTCTCGGCTCCTCTGTCCTGCATGCTGGTGTTGCCCAGACACTCTAGGCAGGGACTGGTTAGTATGGTGCAATGGTATACTCGTTCCCAAAGTGTTTCGACACAGCTCAAGTTCCTGAAAGGGAACGTCTCTAGGTTACGGATGTAACCCTAGTTACCTGAGGGAATGAGACGCTGCATCTAGGGCCTACTCCCTGCATCCCTGTAAGCGCTTAACTTTACCCCTCTCAGAAGCTTATGCCACTACCATCGCTCCGCCATTTTGTAGATTCCTGGTTTGCGTGACGTCGCCCGCCGATGACGGACAATTTGCAAAATTTTTTAAGTAGTTGAAAAGAAGGTTTTGGACTCATGTTAATTTTAATAATTATCAATTAGTGTTTGACTGATTAATATCATTCTATTAATAGATTGGTGTGCTAAAAGTAATATTAGGGCCAAACTGAGTTGATTAAGCAAGAGTCTTGTGACAAAAATGATAATAGGAACATTATAGCCATAATAAATCATAGTTCTTTGGATACTTAAGTACATTTGAAGGCAACTACTTTTGCACTTTTACTTAAGTGAAAGTTTAAAGGGAGCACTTTTACTTTTACATTTACATTTGCGGCATTTAGCAGACACCCTTATCCAAAACGAAGTACAAAAGTGGAGTTTTACTTTTACTCACCACTGGTTGTCGCATTTATTTGATGGGCTGTTTAATTGTTGTTTTCAATTGTTGTTTCAAGCAGAGTAATAGCTACAGGATTTTAGTGGCAGGCAATTGCTTGGAGCTTTAGGTTTTAAGGGTGCCCCCAAAAGGCTGCACTGTTAGAAATTGCTGTTAATTTACGGCAGAATTTCAACAGTATAATAATGTTATGTTCAAAAGCAGTACATTACTGTTTTATTGTTGTTGTAAAATGATGTAGACACAATATAACGGCATTTTGCTGTATTTATTACTCAGAGAAAATTAAACATTACTATACAGTATTTTTGTAAACTGCAGTGAGCACGTGGGGACTTTTATCCATCTTCATAACATTAACAGGTGAGTTCCCTTTTGTTTGTGTGACAAAATTCATTACATTTGCTATGGCAGCTAACATGTATGGTGGATATTGAAAGTGAATCGATCTTCTATTTGTTCATTTTCAGTGATTAATACGCCAGATGCACCACTGTGGTGTGCAGCTGGATTTCAGACTCGGGTTGCATTATTCCCAATTACCGGGTGAGTTTTATTCAGCTAAATATTTAATAATCCTTTAATAAAGTTAATTTTTTCAAACTCCATTGCACTGAAATCACTGAAATGTAATTCCGGAGTAGAACGGGTGCTTTGAGGATGGATTGGACTGTAGTTAATGTCAACAGTCTGCTACACTGACTCAGGAATACAGTTTGCTTCTGATCATCATCACTGTACTCCGTAACATCGTATATCTGCTTCAAATGGACATTTGGTGCAACCCAGATGAAGATGGGTTCCCTCTTGAGTCTGGTTCCTCTCAAGGTTTCTTCCTTATGCCATCTCGGGGAGTTTTTCCTTGCCACAGTTGCTCATCAGGGACAAACATACTTATAAAAAACATATTTACGTTTAATCACCACATTATCTGTGTAAAGCTGCTTTGAGACAATGTTCATTGTTAAAAGCGCTATACAAATAAAAATGAACTGAATTGAATTTAATTGAAATCACATTGTCTTTGTATCACACTAAAATGACTGATGTTTTCCGCTGCGTGAAGCCTCCAGCGTTAGAAAAAAAATACTGTATATACTTGGGTGTTCTCCGTCATTCACTTTGTCTTTCTTTCCAGAGTAATTTTTTTTTTACATTTAGATGTATTTCCATACATGTAATAAGCTTTGGGCTTTTGGTTGACCATTGTTTTTATTTTATACAAATGTTCTGTAAATAAGATTCTGTGTTATTTTCTCTACTGTTATTTAGGTTTTATTCTAAGACAGTTTAATAAAGAAGAGATCTTTTGAAACAAGTCTCTAAAGCTGATTTACTTCTGTTAAAGGGTACATTTATACATGGTAGTAATGTGGTGTTTTGTAGTTAAACTGGGGCAATTTTTTTAATCACAAGGTTTAAAAAAACTGCAAATTATATTTTCAGAAATATACTTTAATGTAGAAACAGTGTTATGTTGTATTTGCAAAAACAGTAGCCAACTGTAAATTTCACCAACAATAAGACACTGTTAATTTTACAATAAGTTGCTGGCAACCGTGCTGCCAGTTCTTTACTGTTTTATAACGGGAACATTTTTAACAGTGTGCATATAATTTGATAAAAATGCCAAATCTCAAAGTTAACTATTCCCCCAAAACCCCTAAAGAGGGATTTGTACAAAAATATATCAGGGACCCCTAAAGTAGCAATGCACATCTATATTTTTTTAATTTCCACAATTTTTAAAATAAAGAAAAGGTACACGCCCCATGCCAGAAAACCTGGGGTAAGAGTGAAGATTTATAATCAAATATAATTCAATATGAGAAATGTATGCTAGAACTGTATGCTAATGTTAGCTCAACATTAATTTGTCAAACAAGCATTTAATTTTGAGTTTGGTTTGGAGCATATCATATTAGCTATACACCTAGCTTTCTTATTTTTGTGACCAGAAATATACTATTCCTTTGAGCGTGCATGGTGGGACAATGGTTATGTGTGGATGTATTTCTGCTGCAGGACCTGGGAATATTGGCCATGTGACAGGTATCATGAATTGACAGAAATACAATGCCATTTTGAGGGTGAAATCGGGTGCGGACGGTGTGTGTGGGTTGCGGGAGAATAAAATAATTTGCGGGAATTCCGCAAAACGGTCTAAAAAAAATAAAAATAAAAATAATAATAATAATAATAATTTAAAAAAGGCACAATGTCTGAAGCAAACTCTCGCGTGGTTCATGCGCTGTGACTACTAGAGCACATCGAGGCAAATTGTCTGAAGTGCTACAGATATTACTTTATTATTATAGACAGGAAGATACAACATCACAAAACTTTGGCCTGTTTTTATTTATTTTTTTACAAGATATCGTTTCAGTTGATTTTCTATGTTCTGAAAAGTTCCGTGTTAATGTCCATGTTCATAATTTACAAAAAAAGTCAAATTCAAATAAAAACGAAAGATGTCTGTTTAATTTCCGCTTAATTTTATTATTCATATTCAAAAGAGAAGCAAGTGAAACAAAAAAGCAGAGTAGCAGGAAAAAAACAGCCAATGCATTGAAAACAAAACTACTTATACATTTTACCTGTGGGCTTTTGCGGGCAAGAGCAGGAGAAATTAACGTTTATTTTTGTATTTCAGTATAGGAATCATTAGCACAAACATTATGACGTATTTTAAATAAAATGCCAATGGGTGCAATTGTTTTGCAGAATCAGGCTAAACTATAGGGTTTGGTGCAAATAAGTTCAGGTCTATTCCTTGATGTGATCCTTGTTGAGGGGCTGAATCATGTGTGGGAAGCAGCTCCTTCTCACTCTCTGTGCTAACTTCAAGGAAGCAGAAGCACTTCCCTGACATAAACAGAGCAAATAGTCTATGTTTGTCTATTGAGGACCTTCGTTATCTTTCTGCCCTTGGTCCACCACTGCTTGCTGTGAATAGGGGACTCTCAATGGTGCAGGTGTAAAAGTTCTTAAACACCTTTTAAGTCATTTAGGCATCTAGGGTAGTAAATTTGCTGACGGGGCCTTCCTCATGTGTGATGTAAAGCCACACATGATGGCTCTCATCTTGACCTCAATTAAATCCCTTAAAAGAGGGAGCAGGCAACCTGCATTCTCTTCATTGTTTACACTTCACTATGATCTCAATGTTCTTGAGAAAGTTGAACTAAAAACAGAATGTAATCATTTGCAAATCTAATAAACTCATATTTTATTTAAAATAGAACATAGAAATCATATCAAATGTTTAAACTGAGAATATGTACCATTTTAGCAAACAAGATCATTTTGAATTGGATGGTCGCACACATGGGCGTAAATTTCATTTAACAGTAGGGGGGACAATAAATACAGTGAAACCCCGTTGTACGAGCAACCTATAGTACGAGCAAACTCGCTCGCAAAATTTTACCCTGTTTCACGAGCAAATTTCGAAGGCACGAGCAAACCCACGCTGCCGGTTCCCCGTTTTCGGTGGAGGGTCGCATCAGTCGCTTAGTTGATGACGTTTCACTCGGTCGCTCTCATTGTTCAGTGCAGCAAAAACGCAACTGTGGCAGCGGGGGCGTGGCCGAGCGGCGGTTTGTGAATGGAGGGTGGGTCTGGGAGCAGATAGGCAGGGGATTGCCTCACCTGAAGTTAATGTGACCTAATGATTGTTCTCTCTTTTCAAGTGATCGGAGGGTGCATTTAAGGAGGAGCGCGTGTGTGTGCGCGTGCCAGAGACGTGCTGCGTGGGGCACTAAGCAGACCGACACACAAAAACCCCCCAAATAAAAGTGGCTCCCGTATTCATACGCTCTCCCACAGTAACTTTTTTTAGTTTTATATTTTAATTTCACTAGAAATCTTGAACAATATCTCCCAAGAAAATCAGTGATGGTGCTGTGAAAATAAAAGTAAATAGAATTACCATGGAAACCGAGGAGGTAATGAGTGTGGTGCGCGTTTCACGGTGTATTTGTTTTAAAAAAAATAGGCTACAAATACTTTTTAAGTGCAGAAATAAGCGATTGGATGAGATCTCGGAACGGATTCAATCACTTTTACATTCATTCCTATGGGGAAAATCAGTTCGAACATACGAGCAAATGGACACACGAGCAATTTTCAAGAACGAATTATGTTCAAAGGGGTTCCATTGTATAAAAATTTCTCATGAGCAATTTTTGAAGGGGACACAAATAATACAGTCAAATTGTACTTATAAAGATATGGTTTAGGTGCACTGAGAAATGATATGTCCATTTTCCTTTTCTCTGTCATTTTATCTAGTCTATGACACTGCAAGGCAAGTTTATTTATACTGTAGCACATTTCATACACACTGGTAATTCAAAGTGCTTTACATAAAGAAAGTAAAACCATCATAAAAAATAATCACAACAATAAAAACAGAATAAAAAGGTTTAAAATTTTATTTCAAATAAATTAAGACACTTAAGAACAGAATAGAAATTGATTATACAAAAAAATACAGTGGGGTCAGTTCGGACGTAGCACAGTGCTCATTTAGTAAATGCACAGCTAACAATATGCTCATTGTGGCCGTTAATGTTAAGTTAACATTATGCTAAGTCGTCCCAAATAAAACAGTGCATGGGAAACGGCTTTGGCGTGTTAGCTGCAGTGCACTATGCTACAAGCTATTGTAAACAAGCTAAAGTTAACTAGATAAGTAATATTTTAATCGCTAATATAGCAGATTCATGAAAAATTACATTGGTAATCAGCATTTTTAGCCGCAACTAAATAATGAATGAGTCTGCATCAACTACATTAAAGAAGATTGCTTTATTTAAAGTGAATAAAATACCCTAGTTAAAAAAGTTCTACAATGATTGAGCCGCAGCCACACACCTGACTCGTGTGTGTAGAGTGGGTGAGATGAACTGGGAAAGCAGGAAGGGGAGGGGGAACTCAACTGTTTCTAAATGCATTTTTTGCGGGGGTTTTTTTGTCTACTTACACAATTATTTAGGTAGACATACATATGTTTTTTACAATAGAGAGTGCGAAATTTTCTAAATATTTTTTTCGGGGGGGGACAATCCTCGGATGGTGGAGACATGTCCCCTCCGCCCCCCCGGGATTTACGCCCATGGTCGCATATAACACATAAAAAATAAAATTGGGACACAACCATGTTTACTACTGTGCATCAGCCCCTCTTCTTCCACCCACAGTCTGTATATGTCTGGGAACTGAGAAGACCAGTTGCTAGAGTTTTGGGAAATTAATTTTATCCCATTTGTGTCTGATACAGGATTCTAGAGGCTCATTTCATGATGTGTTAATGTTTTCAAACAGTAAAAGGTCCAGGCAGCAGCCTTATTCAATTCAATTCATTTTTTATTTGTATAGCACTTTTAACAATGAACATTGTCTCAAAGCAACTTTACACAGATAATGTGGTGATTAAAAGTGAATATGTTCTTTGTAAGTAAGTTTGTCCCTGATGAGCAAGCCGGTGGCGACTGTGGCAAGGAAAAACTCCCTGAGATAGCATAAGGAAGAAACCTTGAGAGGAACCAGACTCAAGAGGGAACCTATCCTCATCTGGGTTGCACCGAATGCCCATTTGTAGCAGATAAACATGTTGCAGGGTACAGTGATGATGATCAGAAAGGAAAAGTAGTCCTGAGTCAATGTAGCAGACTGTTGACATTAACTACAGTCCAATCCATCTTCAAAGCGCCCGTTTTTACTCCAGAATTTCATGGAACCACCCAAGGCGTGGATGAGAAACCGTCCCAAGCTGCACAAAGTGGCCTCCAGTTGAAAAGAACACTATCCAGAGGCAGGCCTGGATGAAGTGGAAAGATCCACGGAGGGGAGAGCGGCAGGAACTGTGGTCACTGGAACCTCAGGAGCATGTTTAACTTGACCTAGAGAGAGAGAGAGAGAGAGAGAGAGAGAGAGAGAGAGAGAGAGAGAGAGAGAGGTGATAGGAAGAGAAGGATATGGATTATTGTGTGTCTTTATTGTTGTATGAAAGTTAATATCACTGTGCAGTTTGGACCGGCAACACTCGCTATGGCAGCATAACTAAAAGGGAGAACCAGACGGTAACACCAACATGAAGGATCTCTGGGATAAGAGACGACCCACCACACCGCCGTCAACAAACCTGAGTGAACGTGTGAGAGTGAGGGGACGACAGCATACAAATATCCCAGTTCACTAAACACTCCTTATCCATGTTCCCTCCAGATCTGAGCCTTTACCTAAGAAAGAATCTACTGATCAAAGGCTTGACTAAATAGATATGTTTTCAACCTCAACTGGAACACTGAGACTTGAGTCCCGAACACTGATTGAAAGGCTGTTCCATAACTGTGGGGCTTTATAAGAGAAAGATCTGCCCCCTGCTGTAGTCTTCATTATTTGAGGAACCAACAGATAGCCTGCACCTTTTGATCTAAGTAGGTATGGAGGATCATACTGGTACAGAAGTTCACTCAGATACTGCGGTGCGAGACCGTTAAGTGCTTTAAACGTCAGTAGTAGTATTTTATAATCAATGCGAGATTTGATTGGGAGCCAGCATATTTATCCCACATGGGATAAAAAAATGAAAAAATATATTTAGAAAGAATAAATAGAATGTTTACAGAACCAACATTTTTGGAATAGACTTCTCTCAGTTGTTTTTTAAGCAGTTTAGTTTTTTGTGTTCTTGCACCCCTCAACATCCAAACTAGGTAAATCTTTATGTAAGTTTTTATGTAATATATTTCATACCAGCATGTACTTTGTCAGTGCTAAAAAGTAAAATCTAACCTGATATAAAATATGTAAATTATTTTACGGCATTTGTCTCACACTGCTTTGTATCTGCATATTATCTAGTCTTGTTTACCATTTTTTCCTGGACATTTCATTAAAGTGGTTGTGAGCTGTACAGAGGTTTGACAGTAAAAATCCACCTAGTTGTCAATTCCACTAATTATTTTTTATAGACCCCCAGGGCCCTACTCTGATTTCCTAATAGAATTTGCAGATTTCATCACAAATTTAGCTACTTCTTTAGACAAAGCATTAATTATTGGTGACTTTAATATTCACTTTGATAATCAGGAAGACTCCTTAAGAGCAGCAGTTGTGTCCATTCTAGATTCAGTTGGAATTATGGAATGTTATAGGACCCACTCATAGTGGTGGACACACTCCAAATTTGTTGTTAACATTTGGATTAAAAATAAAAAAATTAGTAATAATTCCACAGTCTGAAGCTATTTCAGACCATTATCTCATCTTTTTTTAAATCTGCCTCAGTCATTTCATTACTGCCTCACCACGTTACTGTGTTAAGCGTAAGTTCACGTAAATTACAGCAGCGTGTTTTATTAATAATCTTCCAAAAATTACGATATTAGATAGATCTCCGTCTGACCCCGCAGAGCTCGACTGGGCCACTGAATACCTATAATCAACGTTACGTTACACTCTAGATGATGTAGCTCCCCTTAAGACCAAAATGATCAGGGAGAAAAAAATTAGCACAGTGGTATAATGATCATACACGCACCTTAAAACAGACCACTAGAAAATTAGAACGTAAATGGCGTCAAACAAAATTAACGGTATTTCAAATAGCATGGAAGGACAGCCTCCTAAATTATAGGAAATCTCTTAGTGCTGCTAGATCAGCATATTTCTCCACCCTTATAGAAAATAACAAGCATAATCCTAGATTTTTATTCAGCACGGTAGCAAAATTAACAGGAAATAAAAGCACTGCACTAACATGCAGACCATCATTAGGTAGTAATGATATCATGAACTTTTTAAATAATAAAATTGAAAACATCAGGCAAGAAGTCCAGACGGTTAATATAAATCCAAATTATTTTACAAGTAACCCTGTAGACAGCAGTGTAATTATAGCAGACAATCAACTACAAAGCTTCACTCCTATTCATGAGAATGACTTAATTTCATTAATTTCCTCATCAAAATCATCAACCTGCATTCTCGATCCCTTGCCTACAGGTTTCCTCAAACAGATAATTCCAGAGGTAATTGAACAGAGTGCGACAGGCGCACACACATTGTAACGGAATTTAGCTCCAAACCCAAGAATATGACATTCTGAGCGGGAGTGAAATTGCTCCTACTCACATTGAATCTGAAACCGAGCGCTGTGATGTGCGCGAGGACACTGATAGTGTTTCGATTCACTTTCTTTTTTGAATTGGCTATAATCAGCCAATCTTCTATGTATGTCAAGATGTTGAGACCCGCTGTTCTCAGCAGCGCAAGCCCCGCATCAACACACAGATAGAAAGTCCTTGAACCGCCCCCTTCTGGAAGAGGGGTGAGATTTCGTCTTTCAGAATGTGAGCGGAGCTTTTGTCTGTATGGGACGAAATAACTCTGTTTAAAGGCAGAGGTGCCTTGGCAAACTTAAGTCTGTAACCCCTCGTGATTGTGTGAATCACCCATTCGGGGGTTGAAACAGACAGCCGACCTGTCACGTGACTTCTCAGCATCCTGGCTTCAGGCTTCACGCAGCCTGGAGGACTGTCTAGCGTCAGTCCGGCCGGATGGCTCTGGTCCAATGGCTCCATCTACTGGGTGAAATAGGGGCGACAGGCCTAGAGAGAAATTCTCTCTCTTAGAAACAAATTGTTTTTATTCGTTAGCTTTTTTAAAACTTTTTTGTGTTTTGTGAAACACTGGGGCCGGAGCCTTTATTAAATTTGTGAGAGGAGTGTGAAGGGGGCTGTGCGGTTACACTGCTTGTGCACTTTTTTTCACATCTTTCCCCTCTGGAACAGGGAAACACACCCTGGACAAAACAGGGAACAGTGAAACCTGAGCAAAATAGAGAAAATCGGAACAGGTGTCTGGAGGGCTGGCCGCCCATGAACGTGGACCGAAAGCCCCCTGTGGCCAAACATCAGGCTGGCTGTTTACATTAAGGATCAGTAGGAGCAGGGTGCGGGGGCTTCTTTGCTGTAGCGAAGGACATTTTAGCCCATAGCCTAGCAGGGGTTGGGCCATTCTGCTGAGCCGGTGGTTTCCTGCAGGGTTTGTTGGTTCTGCCAGTATGGTGGGAATGGCGTCCCACAGCAGGTGCATTAGGTGACCGCACAGAGGGCGTCTGGTGCGGCATCGGCTTCCTCGGAAGACACAATTCTTATCATCGCAGGGCAGCTGCATTAGCGCAATGGCAGGGCCAAAAAGAGCCTGTCCAGGCTCAACCAGCGCTCCTTCTCGCTATCGGGGAGACTGGATAGATTAAGCCACAGCGTGCGTTCTCCAACCACTGATAAAGCCATAGAGCGCCCAAGATTGTTAACTGTAACAATCTCCTTCCAGGAATCAGGTGACAACATTTCTCCAGCTGTTGTCCCAAATCGAGTGGGAGTTCGGCCAGATATGCGAACAACAGGGAGGAAACGTTAAGAGCTCTTATTGACAGAGCCAAGGCTTTGTACGAAGCCTGATAAATGGACGCAGCGAAGCGATCCATCTTACCTGGTAGGACAGGCTTGGGTGGGGCAAGCAGCCTGCCTTGAGAGGGGTTGAGGTGTTTGGCAATAAAAGGCTTGATAACAGGGGGGGTTACCCATGTCGAGACTCGCCATATCCTTAACCTCAAGACCTGCAAGACCGTGTTTTAGATCAAGCAGATCTCCCCAGCAGTACTTTATGTGTTGTGCACATGCAGGGAGGATGGGAAGAAGCTGCTTTCTAGGGCCGTGAGGAGGTCCCAGAAGCTCACTGTCATACACGTTCTCAGGAATGTCGATAGCTTCTTTAGCATGTTTAAGACCCAGACAACGCAGAAGGGATGGGAATCTCTAGCGGCAATGAGAGCGCCGCACGCAGCCGGGCAGGCTCGCAACAGGTTGTCCACCGGTGTAGCCGGTGCCGACTTAGAAAGCGCCATGACAAATGTTATGAAGTAGGCAGGCAGTCTATAGAAAAGGTGCGAGTGTGGGCGGCTTGCGAAAGCTAACCTGGCTAAGGACGAGCACGTCTGGTGGAGGCTGATCTGAATATATGTGGTAGGATTTACAGAAGTCGCGAGAAGCGAATGTCAACTGAGGAAAGGTAGCGCATGCAGGTGCCTTATACACTCGGGTAAGTGGCGTTCCCTTATCTGCCATTGGTCATGCGCTCCTGTCTGTCAAGCCAGACTTGGTGCAATTGGATGCTACTGCAGAGGTCAGGTACGGATGCCCTTCCCATAGCTGGATCTCGAACACGAGATGATGAAAGAGAACTGTATGTTCCTGCTATGTAGAGACCACCAAGTGCCAATCAAAACAAATTTAAAAAAGGAGTTGAGTAAAAAGAACGATATTTGACTGTAAGCCTTGACTGTAGTGAATGTTAAAGTAAATGTCTCCACAAACATACATACACAGAAATACAAAAAGCTACTTAAGTACAGTAATGAATTACATTTACTTTGTTACTGTCCACCATTACTGTCCACTTTGTTACTGCTGCCATGCAGATAGGCCAGGTAGGGTTAAAGGTGTCCAGGCAGCAGGGACTCACAAGGGGGTAGTGACCACTCAGATAGAGGAAAAGAACTATAGAAATCAGACTTTGTTTGTTGGTCTTTTAAAGACCAATCAGTTCAAATAGAAGATTTCCTTAGTTTATGTGGAGGAAAGCAACTTAGGACTACATTACCAATAGGTTGGAACGGATTGTGTGCTAGAGTTTGGTTTATTCATAGGGTTGTTATGACTGACTGGTTGAATTTGGCAGTAGCTATGCAGGATTGAGGAAGCATGCATGCAAGCGATAAATTAAATATCTGCATGATTTGAGTCAATCTTTGAATGGATAACCCCAAATAGTGGGACCAGTGGATAATTTATTTGTACTATAACCAGTATTAAATAAACAGATGATGATGCATTGACTGCATTGAGAGAACAGGTAAATGCCACAAGCAAGATGACCTGGCAGAATAGACTAGCTCTTGATTGGTTGCACAGTGGGCAATGTTGCACTCATATACCTAACAACACTGCACCTAATCGTTTACTGCAGCTACGTCCCACTTTAAAAAGGTTAGGACAGGAAGTGAAGAACAACGCAGGTTGGGGAGCTGGTACATGGGATAGCCTTAGAAACCTTTGAGGAAACTGGGGTTCATTGTTGGCTAAAATTGGAATGGTTGCAGCTACAGTATAGTACTAGTAGTTGTGTGTTTTTTTGTTTTGTTGCATTATTCCTGTTATCAGACATCTCTTTATAAATGCAACTGTGGAACAGACAACAATGATGTGGAGACCTCCAGACACAGACGAACAGCTGGTAAGCTCTTCTGAATCAGTTGGAGGGATTGTGGACTCATAAATTACTTGGTGATCTGAATGAGGCTTTCGATTGGCACCCAGACGACTGGAGATAAATTGATGAGTACCTGGAGAGGTATGGACAGAGATATATCAGAGCACAATGGGTGTCTATCAAGTAGTGTCACAGAAGGTATGAGCTTTGCAGAGCCTCCAGAGGTCATAGTGGAAGAAGACATAGTGGTTTGTCTTTGGAAACTATACTGCAAAGAGACAGTGTACATAGTAACTGTAACAGTATTTCTTATATATCCTATATATCCTAGATTGTCCCCATTACTATATATCATCTGTATATACACTGTGTATAACCTACATATTACATATTGTAAATGTATGTATTCCACATTCTGTACACATATTGTATTACATGCTTTACATATATTTGCATATATCTGCACTTGTCAATTTGAACCATTTCTACTATTTGCACTTCTGGTAGATGCTAAACTTCATTTAATAGCTGTGTACCTCAAGTCAAGTCAAGTCAAGTTTATTTCTATAGCGCTTTTCACAACAGACATTGTCTCAAAGCAGCTTTGCAGAAATCAACAGTCAATGTGAATGGTGTGCATTTATCCCTGATGAGCAGCCGTGGCGACTGTGGCAAGGAAAAACTCACTTAGATGTCATGAGAAAGAAACCTTGAGAGAAACCAGACTCAAAAGGGGAACCCATCCTCATTTGGGTGACATCAAGAGTGTGATCATAAATCTTTAAACAATACAGAACACTGGAGAGTGAGAACTAACATGAGCACTGGAGTGTAAGATTATAAGTAATGTTATTTCTACAGTCTTATACAGTCGTTTGTGGTTAAAAAACTAGGAGCTACTGAGCAACTCATAAAATAGCTCAACATTTCGATCATAGTACCTGTACTATGCAATGACAATAAAGTTCTATCTATCTATCTATCTATCTATCTATCTATCTATCTATCTATCTATCTATCTATCTATCTATCTATCTATCTATCTTGTCTGTCTGTCTGTCTGTCTGTTCGTAATGGACCTGTGGAGTGGAATTGGCACAGGGGCCCTGAGTGGGACATATCTGGTGTATTTGCACAATGCCAGTTTTTCTATCTTTGCAAACAGGAATGTGTGCAAACACAAATGTGTTTCTTCTCACACGCCAAGGCAGTATAATATAAGTAAGTATACATATAATATGTATAACAGTAATATGACGTACGTTATTGTGGTTAGATATGCGCGTGACCAAAAAAAAAAGCAGGGGATCGCCCAGGTACATTTAGGGTGTGTACCATCACTAGTGGCTTTGTTGTAAGCGAGGATCTCTGTGTATGTATGTAGTCTGAACTGGTGGGTTCACGAGAAGAATGTACACTACACACTACGCCATTTGGAACACCGCCACGGGACGCAGCGTTACGTTGAGCAAAAGTACTCGACGTGCATGCGCGCGCGCGCTTGCACGTTGAGCAAAAGTACTCGACGTGCATGCGCGCGCGCGCTTGCGTAATGACGTTTTTCAGAGCTCAGATTTCCCATAATGCATTGGGTGGTGGTGGTGGGGGGGACGTTTGGATCCAATTCGCTTGATGAAATCGGGGAGGCTCGGAGCGCGATGAAGCGAGCGGACACGAGCGCTGGCTAAATCCTCCTTATTCGGCAGACATGATTGAAGAGTTCTTCAACTAACAGTCATATAACAAACATGCGGATAGGATACGCCTCGAATCTCCACAAAGAGCTGTAGTTTGTGCAGTGTGCGCACCATTCAACTCGGAGGATTTTCCCCCGTCGGCCGCTTCGCACCGACCAGGCAATGACAACGGCCTCCGCAACCCCGCAGCAGATGAGAGAGCGGCTGCTGCAGGCCATCGACAGCCAGAGCAATGTGAGTAGCGCGCTAGCTAGCTAGCCGGACTTTTGTTGTTTTGCCTTTTTTAAAGCTCTGACTTCATAGTTGTTCGGATTTCTGAAAATGCAATTACAGACAATTGCGTAAATGCGACGAACACAACCGCGGTGTCAGTAGTGACTCGGTTTATTGTAAAATAAAATGGCCGGTTAATCTGTTGAAGCATCCGGCTAACTGCTAGCCGAAGTTCAGCGACGAAGTTGTTCGTCTCCTTAAGCCTGCTTACTACACTTACTTTCATCGCCCCAAGCTTTTACACACAGCATCTTTAACTAATAACTGCTCATTCACACTGTTTTCCTATTTACTAACACGCTTGTAGTTTTTATGCATAGTCTTTAAGTTAGACAATAATTAACATTAGCTAGCGCTAACTCTGCTAACTGCATCCTCCGAAACAGGTCACCAGTTAGCTTCTCAAGTCAAGTAAAAATTAGGCTAGTTGTAAAAGCAACTAAAACATGACACTCTAACACAGTTTACAGAAATATAGAATAATGAGATTTTGTAGGTAAGTAATCATCAGCATAATTAAATGTTAAGCAGGCCATTAATGCCAGCTAGTCACGGTGTTTCCCTACACATGTAGCTAGTAAGAAGTCGAAGCTTATACTGTCTGGGCTGCTTAAAAAAAAATACTTACACAATTTACTTACACAAAGTGTCGACGAAGTCTATCATTTAAGTTTTGTTAGATTATGCTATGTGAGACTCGGATAGTAGATTATCTGCTAACTAGCTGTCCTACTTTGACACCCATCTGTCCTGCCATGTTGGACTCCATACGGAAGAGATTAAAAGAAAATCCAGGTTTTGTTATTCATGCCAGTGCTGTATTAACCCTGTTTACTGATGCTAGATTATGGTGTGATATAAATATGATACTCGATTTAACCCATGAGTTTGTGTTTATATACACACTGTTTTTGATCAATTAAATTAAATCTCCACAGCATAACTTGATTGTGATTGGCCTTTTATTCTGTTTACACCTGTTAAACATTTTGGTAACATATAATTAACCTGCCTGCAAAGTCTTTCACCAAGTTCCTACATCTGGATTTGTTGCCTTATAAAAGATTTCTTTAGCAGTCAGCTTCAGTGTGCTGATTAAATTGACAGCTCTAAGGTCTGGTGATTCAAGAGTGTGTTTCATATAGGATCTGCTCAGTTGCGGTTAATAGGATTAGTGATTGCAATATTTCATGTATATTTTATAAACACAAATTTTTCTATAAATATAGTCATTCGTTCATAATCAGGCCTTTCAAGCTTTGTTCAGAGGCTCTTGTGGAATCAGAGGAACACCAGGAGACACACCTTGACACTTTGGTGTCCAGGGGTTATTTACCATATTCAGCCTATTTACCTGCCTGATTCTGCTCTGACATCTCGGAGACCTGAAGCCCTAATATAATAATAATAATATTAATAAACATTTATATTAACGAATATTAATTAACTGTTATTTCTTTTTAAAGCATATTTTGTGTGAACTATCTCCACATTGCATGTAATTGCATCTAATTCATCCTTGTTTGTTACTTCTTTGCAGACTGAAGAACATTGCTGTGTGTATTTGCACAATGCCTGACAATTAAGCCACTTTTTCTTGTGTGTAAACATAAATGTGTTTCTTGTCACACATCAGGACAGAGGCCCTGATCTAGTGAGTGAAGTCCTATTCTCACAGTGTGCAGCATAAAGACTTAATTTACTTTTATTTTCAATTCAGTTCAGTCCACACTAGCTGCATACACATTAGAGAGGTCTTTAAGAAAAACTTTCCAACTGTAAATTCCATTGAAACCCACTAAAATAAAAACCCAAACTTTATATATGCCCTGCCCATGATTATATTTAAAATCATAATCAATTATACAATCTGCCTCACAAAGCACACCATAATACAGAGTTATGGTTCATTTGGGTCTGTCATGCTCCTCCTTAATTGTTTTGTTACAGCACACCTCTGTCACTTCAACATGGTGATGTAAATTGGAAAATTCGAAAAAAAAATTTTTTGAGACATTGGTGATAAAGAAAATATCTATTCATGTTTTTTCTGTCTCCTTTGGTATATTTCACAATCCTGGTTTGAAGAGCAAATGAGTCTCAGCAATGTGAACTCGTAAAAGTATCAATGTAAAGAAAAACAAAAAAGAAATTTGGCACCCGTTGGTAGGCTGTAGGTTTGAGCGATGTTGATTTGTCACTAATTGTAATTTTACATTTGAAATATTGGGAACCATTTCACCAACCAGAATTCCAATAAAGACAGCAAGATAAAAATTATTACAGGTCAGTGCCAGTATTTGCTAGCACCAAACTGGCCAGCAAACTGATGTAATTGATGTGTATTTACCTCATTAAACTCTGATCTGTAGAGTCTGTAATTTATTGATATTATATATTTGGCTATAACGCTACTGTAGTAACCGCTTCCCATTGGGGTTATAGGAGATATTTCTACTCCAGAAACTGGTTGACCAATCAAATGAGTAAACGGATGCTAATCTTTATATAAGCTAAAATAACAATGTGCCAAACTGGGTGACATTTTTAATGTGCACTACAGAAATAATTAGCTAGTTATAAATTTTTTTTATTAAACAGCAGATTTTGAGAAGTAAGTGTGTGTGTGTGTGTGTGTGTGTGTGTGTGTGTGTGTGTGTGTGCGCAAGTATGTAATATAAATATAACCTTTTTTGATTGATACATGGACTGCTCGATATACTGATCCTATCCTTATTGAAACTTTGCCATGAGATAAACAAAATGTAAAAAGAAAAGAAAAGGTAATTCATTAGATTTTTGTTGTTGAGAGTTTTTGGCACAGGATTTAGTGTGACAAGGCCTGGTGGCCAGTCTGTGTGCACTTCATCCCAAATGTGTTCATTGCTCTGTGCAGGCCATGTCACTACTTTTGTAAAAAAAATTTTGTAATTGACTACTCTTTGTTCACTTTTTGTGTTTTGGCCTCTTATGTTTAATAATTATGAAATTGTAATTTTGTAGCATAAAGTGATATCCTATACAATTGTGTGCGTTGGAGATTGGAGAAGGCCTACAGATGTCTGTGTTGGTCAGATTGGCGAAAGTACTATTATTCTAATGTACTGCATGAAGTGTAACCCCTGAGAACAGTTTTAAGTGTTAAAATAGTCGAAAGCCAAGAAATCTAATGGCCATCTCCTGCCACCATTATACTGTTCCTGATTTAGGACAGTCAAATTGTTAACCACTTAAAGGACCAGTATTCAAATACTGATATCACTGTTTGGTTATGCCTTACTTTCACGTGACATTTTTACGCAAAAATTATAATCTGATGCAGAGGACATTACGGTGGGGATGCAGCGATCGATTATTTTAGTAATTGGGCATTGTAACTGGGGTTGAAACGATTCGTTGAGTAATTCAAATAGAATTTTTTTTTTTTTGCCTCAATGCTTTGTTTAGTCCAGGGGTCACCAAAATTTTTTCTAAAAATATCTCACCATAGTGCCACTTACCAGTAAACTGCATCAAATTAATTTTGTTCAAATTAATTTTATTCTTTTTTAAATCACACTTGCATTGGTGTGAATTTGAAAATGACAATAATAAAATTAAGATGACTAGATATAGATGAATATCATTAATTATTATTAATAACATATAATTAAAGGTAAATTGAGCAAATTTGTTATTTTAGAACTTGTATGTTATTTCGACTTGTGTGTATCAAACTGGTAGCCCTTCACATTAATCGTTACCCAAGAAGTAGCTCTCAGTTTTAAAAAGGTTGGTGACCCCTTGTTTAGTCTATTTAACTACACACGGAGCGCTGTGGTTCCCCATGAATCATTATTACTGACTCGTCACCTGCTAAACTCTGGAGCGATCTGGACAGGTAAACCCTATGAAAGCCTGCCCCGTGTTTGCCTAGGATGAAGCAAAGGAGACCAACGGCTTCAAACTTTGGGCCAACAACATGGATGCACCAGGAATGTTGTATGTTTATTAGAAATAAACTCCAAATTGCAAGGAAAAAAGTTGGAATTGCAAGGAAAAAAAAGGCTGAGTTAGGCAACCTTTTTTTTTTTTTTTTTTTTTTTTTTTTTAACGTGGTGGAAACAAGCTTCTATACAACACACATGATGCTACTTCTGTGTTGTATAGAAGAATCGGGCCAAACAAAGCATACAAAAATATTTGTAAAACTAAACCCATTTAGTGCACTTAATTGCCATATTACATCAAAATACAAATATATAAAATGATCCCAAACTTAGGAAACATTGTCATTTTCTTTGGCCTGAATCTTCTCCTCGCCCCTTGCTTTTTTTCCTCCCTGTTCCTCCATTTTTTCATTTTGCAGTGTCTTCAGTGTTTACCTGTCCAGAGTTTAGTGGGTGGTGCATCAGGTATTATAGTCTGTGTGGAAACAGTACTCCATGTGTAGTTAAATAGTCTATATGCAACATTGAGGCATATAATATTAATAATTATATATATTTTTTAATTAATAATATAATTTTGTATTTGAATTACTCAAGCAATTTTTTCAGCCCTTCATCACTGTCATGTTGGGCATGTAAGGGCTTTTTTATATTGCTGTCAGTATCTGTGAACACACAGTTCCGCACAGGCGACTGTGTAGGTGTCTACCTTCAGATTTTTATCAAGGTTTGAACAGTATTGGATGGGCAGCATACACACCCACATTGAAACTAAAACGTTCATGGGCATAAGAGTAAGATTTTCTGCCACTTATTTTTGTGTTCCAAATCACTAATACCATTGTAATGAGCTCAGCTGAAAGTATGTTACTGAAGTGTTGTAGGAAAGTGTTCCCCTTCAGTTGTATTTCCACGCTTCACCACTAGAGGGAGATTCAGTTTACAATTCATAAGTTACCTCCGCGACATCACAGTGCACCGTCCTCCACCAAGAGCTAAAAGGCCAGAACACTGAGCAGCAGTCATCATTCAATCGCAGCAAGAATTGCACCACACACGATTAAATCCCTAAACGTAGAAAAGTTTGTGTTTTGAATCCTGTACCGTGTTTTTTCTAAAACAGTAAAACACTGAGTACAATCTCCGGATCAGCGTACACCGGATAAACTTTCTAACATTTGGTCCTTCGAGCCGGATAGTGTGCTTACAACAGGGATAGGATGTCAGAGCAACCTTCCTGCAAGAGCCTTCGCCAACGACGCAGAACCAAGGCCCCAGCCTATCTTAAAGAGTATGAGGTGCAATATCCTATGCAGCGTTCACATGGACAAGAAGAGGAGTCACAGCAAAGCACAATAAGGGATGAATCTAGTGTATTACCCCCCGATCTTAGTGGTTCTCTTCCTTCAACTCCACATGGTAATGGCATCGATGCAGCCGCTGGAGCTATGAGTGCTTCTTATTCAGATGTTGACAAACACCCGGGTAGGCCGTGGTTCACCACACCGCCTTTGTTGCAAGAGAATGAGGCTGCACCCACACCCATTAGGCACAAGTCGAAACTTCAAGATCTGGAGAGGAAAAATAGGCAACCACGTGAAGCTCAGATGGCCCTTCAGAAGGAAGTCCAACAATTACGGATCCTTTATAAGGATATGCAGAATTTAACAGTAGAGCAGCAGTCAGCTTTAACAGCTCCTCAACCAAGGCAGGTGAATGAGACTCCAGTCCCATTACCCAGAACCATTTATAGACCACCTGTAGCAGTGGTGCCCAAGCCATTGCCCTATATTTCATAGCCTACTCCCTGCGGAACCCAAGCGCCACTTAGAGATCCTTAGTCAGAAGCAGACACACATGCCTACAAGGCAAGCCAATAGCCTGATACCGTTTATAATCTGCTATATCCTTCTTCGATAGGGCAGCCTCAGAGTACTGTATGTCCAGAGACATCCTATCGGGGGCTCGCAATTAACAATTCCAAATTTCACCCGTCGTCACCCTGGCGAGTTCGCTCATTTAAAGTTAGCCCATGATAACATTCTCCCTGTTGATGCAGCTGAGCTCTTCAAGTATCAGGTTCTTTTAAAAACACCTGAGGTTTGAAGAGACGTGCCCAATTGCAGATTCATTCCTGAATTCCCCTTGGCCATACACAGACACTATGACTGCACTTACTGACTGATTCGGACGACCTTATCAGTTAGCTTTAACTAAGATGGCAGCAGTCATGGATGCTCCTGATGTTCAGCCTGGAAATTTGTGATTAGTGAAAGACTTTGCTTTCGTGTCTAGGGGAACAAAAGTTAAATAGAAAATTAGGTTCTCTTTGGTAAATAGAAAATGAGGAGCTGCTAATTAAGTAGCAGATGCACCAAATGTCTTTCACTTACTATAACGTTGCTTGGCATACACTCTTCAAAATCAGATTCTTGAAATGATCCAATATTAAATCACCAGCAATCAGTGCTTTCATGGCTATTAACACTTCTTAGAAACAATTATATATTAAAAAAAAAAAATTCTAATAATTAATCAGCCAGTCAGTTTAAAGAGTCCTTTCAAATTCGTAAATTTGATTTGTTCGGAAAATGGTTCTCGGTTTAACCCATGTTATATAATATAGTATGTTTAGCATAGAATACTGCTTACATTGTGTGAGCTGTAATAAACATTCACGGTTCCTTAGTTTGCACTTCCTTCTTGGTTTGTTTAGGTAGAGTGAACTATCAATGTGGAGCAGTTTTTTCCGAACATCAGTTATATGAAACTGCTATATTCAATGCAAAGTTGTCATGAAATTTGACTTGACCAATCTTCCATATAGTTTAAACCCTGAAGAACAGTTTGACAGGTATCTATACTGATTCTGTGTCTTGTTCAAATGACCATTGCTAATTAATCATGTGACAAAAGCACATTTAAAGATGTTTGTGTGGAATAATGAGTCAGCAGAAACCAATCCCCAAATAGTAATGTATAGAGGAAAAAGTTTTGTGTTTTGAAAACTTACCATGTGCATTTTCAAAACTGTTGGTTAGCTGAAAGAACTGTTTTGTAAGGACTGGTTTAAAGCAAATGGCAATAGTTTTGTTTGACTTTCTAGAAAAAGGCCAACTTTTGCTTAGTGAATCTGGCCAAGATTTAACCTTTTGCAAAATCCCATGTTAATGTGTATACATAGAGTTTTATAGTTAAAGTTATAGTGCCAAAAACAATTGCTGCTTGTTTGATTCAATGCTAGATCTGTGTGTCGCTAATATAGCCTACAGGGTGGATCTAGCCCAGACATGGGCAAACTACGGCCCGCGGGCCACACACCAAGTTGGGTTTATTGATCCAGCCCACCGAACGTGACCAAATTCTATTAAAGTAGGTACGGGTAAACATTGTTAAATTTACCTTTTCCTTATAATGCCCACGTTTCCCCTAAAGATGTCACACTTCAGCTCCATTGACGTTGTTTGCGTGCAATTCGTTCTTCTTCTCTTAAGAGAGCTTAATCTGATACTCTTTAAAAACTGCGACTGTTTCTGACAAACACCTCGGATCTATCCTGAGAATTGCCACAACAAAACTTACCCCAGACTTTGATGAACTGGCAAATCAACAACACTGTTCCTACTGAAACTAAACTTGAGTTTTTCTGCTGTGTTTATTGATGCACTGGCAAAAAAATGCACTTAATGAAACTGAATTTGCCAAATCTCTAATGTAATATATACATGTATGTATGTATGTATGTATGTATGTATGTATATGTATGACCCGGCCCCTCTGTCAAATTTTAGAACCCATTGTGGCCCGTGAGTCAAAAAGTTTGCCCACCCCTGATCTAGCCTGACAATGACCTCCATTAAATTTATACATTGCGGAAAAGATTAAACTTTTACTCCATATATTGCCTCTGATTTTAGACTGAATGTAATTACTGCTCCATTTGTTATGCTAGCTTCTTACGAAGATATCCAGATGTAACTACAATGTAAAAAGAAATACATTGGGCAAAAGACCCAATATGTTAGACAAAGTAAATTCTTTCTTCAAAACATCTAATTATTGTAAACCTGGTTTTCCATTGTCAAATAACCCCTTTAGTTTTCCTGCTTGTAAAGCTGTCTGAACTATATCTGATAATAATGCAGAGCACATGGATGGGTTCTGATTTTTTTTTGGGGGGGGGGGGGCAGGGACCCCTTACAGGGGAGAAACCTTTCCAAGGACCCCCTCTTAATTGTGACAGTGGATAAAGCTTATGATTACTACAATTTGTACTGTTAGAATTAGGGCTGCAACTAACGATTATTTTGATAATCGATCAATCAGATGTTTTTAGTTGTTTGTCCAACTGTGGGCTTTAAAAATAATTTTGTTGGAGTGGCTGCAACTTTAGCTATCGATTATTTTAGTAATCGAGTATTCTACCAATCATTCGACCGTTTAATTAAGTAATCGGATAAGAAGTACTTTTTCTTTATTAAAGCGCAATACTAAATCAACAAGTAATTTGTTTCCTTTTTTGAAAGTTACATTTTATTGCTGAAATTGCCTACAAGAATATTTGTGAAATTTAAACCCATTTAATGCATTTAATTGCCATATCACATTAAAATGCAAATACAAATATATAAATAAAAATAAATCTCATTACTTTTTCATTACATAATTGCAACTTTAATCCTTACAATTCTGACTTGATTTCTAATAAACATCCAACATTTCTGGTGCATCCACCGGTATCCATGTTGTCGGCCTAAAGTTTGAACCTTTTGGTGTATGAACGAGGCTCCTCTTAACCATCTGTCTTGTTCAGCTTTCTCCAGGGCTGATTGTTAGAGAAAGTTCTCTCCAGGGATCGGAGGCTTAGTTTGATACCATGTGATTTAATTGATTTGTAGCCCATTTAATTTTCAATGTGTAAAGCTTTCAGGCACTGCAGAGGGGGTGGCGGTGCCCGATTTAGCTAAAAAAAAAAATGTTTTATTGTAAGAAATAATGATGCAATTGCAAGGGGGAAAAAAGTGAGAATTGCGAGGTGGTGAAAAACAGATCATAGACTAACCTTGGCAGTTACAGCAGTCAAGCTCTTTAACTTGGAGTATTGCTAATTCAGCATCACTACAGCATTTTTAGTCAGGCTTAAATAAGAATACTTTGTATAACAACCATTCTCATTAAACTATTGTGTATAGTTGGTTACATTTTTTTTAAATGCTTTCTAATTTTGATCACTTATTTCTAAATAAATGTGTTAAAAATATAGTGTATATGGTAATTTTCTTTTTAGATGTCATGTACTCTATACATGCCATAGAACATAACAGGAGCTTACATTTATTCAGCTTTTAAAAAATCCTGTCTATTTTGTCGTTAGAAAAAAAACAGATCTTTTCTCCCCAACAGATATGTAACATGGTTGCAGTCCTTGATGTTATCACCAATTTGGAGAAATACCCAATCACTAAAGAAGCACTTGAGGTTGGTATATTCCCTACTGGCCTCTGTGAATACTGTTTGCAAAACATTTGGATATGTGCATGAACAACTAGCACTGTTATTAAAAGCATTAAAATGGGATGTTTGGTATCATCACATATTTTGGTACTGGGTATGACTGACAAGAAAACAGCAATGATGATGACTGGTATTTACACCCACAGTCATTTTTTTCGAGTTATTTACACCCACTAATGCTCCTATTTGTTTTGTTGTTGTTTAAAATGCTTTTTACCCCCTAGTGATGTAGTGACTGTCCAAATACATTAAAGCTGTGTTGACCACATTGCCTCTTGAATGCAGCATCCATTTATTTATAACAAATTATAATAGTTGGAATTGTAATATTTTGTATACAAGTTAAATTGACTGATGATCAGATAACTTTGATTTGCACTAGTTTTTTTACATCATGAAAGTATCTTGGTAAAAGTAACCTTAAAAAGGTTATCTGAGTAGAGAGTAACTTTCTTAGATATCTGGGCTATTCATTGTGCAATGACAAAATTTATAATGCACATTCCTTTACATTGTATGGCTTCAGTCATTATTATATACTTTATGATAAATCTGTTCTGTTAAAATTGTTTAAAGCCTGAACATTTGTTTTGGAACATTGAATTAATATGTTTAAAAAAAGTGTTAAAGCATTAGGGTAGCTCAGTGGTTGTCATTGTTCAATTACCAGGACCACCAAGCTTCCACTGCAGAGCCTTTGATGCAAAGCCCTTAACTGTTTGGCTGTATAAATTAGAAGATTGTAAAACTTTTTTTTTTCTCTAACCAAATTTTAAATTGTAAATCAGAAAATTTGCTTTGGTTATATTTAGAATCATTGCTCATGTGACGGTAATGTGATTTACACTTTTGCATTTTTAGTAATTACAATTTCTTTTTTTAAATGCAGGAAACCCGCTTGGGAAAGCTTATTAATGATGTCAGGAAGAAGACGAAAGATGAAGACCTTGCTAAACGTGCCAAAAAGCTCCTTCGAAACTGGCAGAAACTGATTGAGCCCAGCCAGAATGATGCTTCTTCTCGAGGAGTGCAGGGCACCCCAGGCTCAGCCAATGGCAGTTCTCATCCATGCCGAACGGACACACCTCCAGCTGTTCCCCCACCCAGCAAAAAATCTCCAGAGCTTAAAAACAGAATTGATATTCACAATACTTACTTGGCTACAGCGGAAAAGTCTAGAAACCGAAAACACAGGGGGGACCAAAGGGATAGTCCACATCCGCCCAGTAAAATGCACAAAACATTCACATATGGACACACATTTTCTTCCACCCCTCCATCAAATGGATATAGTGGCATCTCTGAGCCTTTCATAGAAAAACAAGATGATGCACCTTCTGATAGAACCTGCCCAGAACATCTTGACAATGACAAACAAAACAAAATCCCTGTTAATGCTGTTAAGCCTCATCCAAGTTCTCCAGGGCTTACCAGACTCCCCAGCACTTCATCTTTACTCAAAACTTCAGTGTTACAGCAGCAGTCAAGAACAGAAGGAGATGGAGGTGAAAAAAATTCAGTCAGTAGCCCCCAATTCTCATTAAGTCCATGTAGTGTAGCTCGGGAGACAGTGGCTAAGAGGTCTTCAGCTTATGCATCAAAAGGGACTTTGTTGAGCCCATCTCATAATTCTGCCCAAGTGCCCTCTCTTTTGCCTTTAACCTCTCCAAATCAAATGTCTCACGCTGATGGTCGTCTAACTCTGGATCTAGAGGACCCGGTTCCTTTCAACAGGTCTATTGCGAGAACCTCTGAATCACATCTTAACAGTACATCACAGGAGCCTTCAGAACTGTCCAGACACAATTTCTCACCTGAGGTTTCAAAAGCTGGTTCAGAAAGTGTGACCTTGAACAAAAAACGAAAGAAGTACAGGTCCAGGGACTACATGGTGAATCTTCAAGGCCAGGCCTCAGAGGACAGGACGAAGCCTGTGCGCTTAAAGGAGCGCAGATTGACTTTTGACCCAGTGACGAGACAAATCAAACCCCTCACTCCAAAGGAATCCCACCAGGAGGAGGAATGCCAGGGACCACCAATTTTCGAACCCCCAAGGATTGAGACCCCCCAACAGAAGCCACCCACGACTGCTCAAAATCCTTTTCAGCAAACAAACTGGAAAGAGCTATCTCGAAACGAGATCATTCAGTCATACCTTAGTCTTCAGAGCAATGTTCTAACGTCCTCTGGAGCTCAGACTCATGGTGCACACTTTTTCATGACTGAGTATTTGAAACAAGAGGAGAACGCTGTTAGAGAATTAAGAAAGACTCATGTTTTAGTCCCTAGTGGCTTGACCACTGAACTACCGGGTGTGAGTCGAGAGGTAACACATGAAGATCTTCGCAGAATAGACAAAGAGCATTGGCCAGGAGTAAACGGCTGTTATGACACCAAGGGAAACTGGTTTGATTGGACAGATTGTATATCTTTGGATTCTCATGGTGATGAGACCAAATTGAATATCCTGCCGTATGTCTGTCTAGACTGAGAAAACAGCTCTAATGGCTTTTGGTTTTCATTGCCCCCACTGTGAGTAAAAAAAATGTCAGAACAACTTTATTTTCAGTACTGAAGTTTTCTGATCATTGGAGTGAAAAGGGGGCTCTTTGGTTTTCTTAAATAAAAAAAGATAATTCAATAGATGTCCTGTTTGTAATGTGCTGCTACCAACAAGAATTTGCAAACTAGATTTGTAAATGATAGCTCAGAGTACCTGGGCTGGTTATTGCACAGTGTGTATAGGAGTCAGAGCACTAAGCAGTGCAGGTAAGAAAGCAAGTCAGAAACTTGTTTGGCAGTTACAAAAAAAAAAAAAAAAAGCTTTATGTGACTTAAAGAATAAATTATACTTTTTTTTTATCATGTATGCATCTATTTATTTGACTTGATCATTTTTTCCTACCAGAAGGTTTATCGGCCAAGATGTGCAAATATCTTTAAGGCTTTTCATCATCACACTTTCCTTTGTTTTTGGGGTTTTTTTTGTGATGGACATGCGGTGTGTACATCTCTCTTTCTCGTGCTAAACAATGCAGCCACCAACATTCCATATGTTACATTGTTCTCAGTTTATCCTGTGTATGTGATTTCCATGAGAGAGAAGCAAATCTATTTTTAGACATCTTTGATAAGAAAGAATAAAAGTATAATAAATATATTTGCTTAGATAATTATTCAAATATCAAAGAAATAAATATGTTTATTTCGCTTCATGCCACAGTTGAAAAGTGGCAGTAGAGAGTTCACCTCTCTTTATTTAATGACAATGTTTAAATGCTGGAAATGTACTCCTTACCATTCCTTTCGATGTTGTTTGCCTTACTGGACACAAACAGTTTCATTTCAAGAGCCTTTGGGAATGTAGAGTATTTTGATTTTTTTTTTCTTCTCCCCGCCTACCGCTTGTATGATTGTTTCTAGCCCTATTATTTCTCTCTCTCTCTCTCTCTCTCTCTCTCTCTCGCTCTCTCTCTCTCTCTCTCTGACAGTATATGTGCATTATCTGCATGTCTGTATATAGTTATTTCAGTCCATGTACAATGTTGCTAAGTGTTTGTTTAGTGAGATCACATTGAAAAATATGAGTGGTGATTCTTTGTTTTGAAGATCATTCACATTCATAAACGTGTCTAATTTAAGATATAGTTATATTGAACTCATGGTAATTCTTCCCTCCCTTTAAATTAAATCTGGTTTGTTTCATTTTCATAACATTTTCTAAAGGCAGTGAAAGTCATTTTGCTGCAGACTTGCAAACACTGTGTGCTCTGCTACTTTCATACCAATGTGCCTTTAATGTCAATAAAAGAAGAAAAAAAGAAATTGGAATGGCTTCAGCTAGCTTAACTTGAAAAGTACAACATATTTCTTAAAATCATGACAAAAATTGCAGGGATACACATTGTTTTTGAAGCAATGAGCTCAACCCTTGGTAAGGGTATAATGAATCTGCAATAAAACCAGATGGCAAACTACTCTGATCAATTAGTTGATCAATAATTTTGTTCAGTGTTCAACATGACTCGTTTGTTGAAAATAAATGATTTGATTGAACCTTGGCCATCCTGGTATCGTTTCTGTTAATAACCACTTGTTTTTCGGTTTTTTATTTATTATTATTATTATTATTATGGTAAAGAGCTTTCCAAGTTAAACTTTTACATTTTAACATTTTTGTGAATTTTTATGCAGTATATCTGTACTGCATGTATTTTACTATAGACTTTATCAATTACATTTTTCCCATCAGAATCTGGCTCTTAATCAGACATTTTCACAAAATAAAATACCTGAGTGGATCCGCTTGATGCTGTTCCACTGTTTTAGGTCGGTACTATATTGTCCAGTCCCGATTACTAATGTGTATATACTTTAGCTCTCTTATACATGCCTCCAAAGTTTTAAAGTTCTTTAGTTGCAATTATGCGGTGTTTATGCAGCATTATAATCCTCTCAATCCATCAGATTGTTTACAATAACGGGTGGTCAGTGCACATTGCAGGTATTTCTCTAGCTTTATAAACTCACTTGCATAATGATCACTAGAATGATTGCTGCTTTTGAAAGACTGTTCTATTCATGCTTATCTCGAGACAGTTTTGTGTTCTTCCAAATAGTTGAACAATTCAATAGTTTTGAATTTTTTTTGCCTGTTTTTCTGCTTTCATTTAATTTATATACGGGATGACCAAGATTTGCTTGGTAATGAGGAAATTACACAAATGGTTTTCTTGGCCAGTTTGGAAACCTAATTTCTAGTGCTCTAATGATTACCTCATTATTACCCACAGTGTGTGACCATAGAGATTTTTATTATTATTTAGGTAAGCCAATAAGCAGAAAGCTTTGTCCAGAAAGGCTCTTTATTTATTAGAAGGTACCTTTCACACTTTTCTACAGGAAGAAAAACAAAGCCTTGCATGTAAGTGCTGATTTTTATTTATTTATTTATTTATTTATTTTTATCTTTGGGGAATAATAGGATTTTTACCTCTAGTTTACTCATGCTGGACTTCTCTTTAACCTTGTCTTCAATAAACTTGAAAAATTTGTTTGAAACCCAGTTTTAACAGGTTTGTCTTAAAGCAGAAACAATCGTCACTACATTCAGCAACCAGCCCAGATATCTGGTCCCTTTACAGTAGTTAATGTGACAATTGCCATGGCTTGTGTTCATGTTACTGCCTCTAAATCTGTAAGGCCACTAGTGTGGCTTCGCATACTCGTATGACCCTTGGCAAAGCTGTACAACCAGAAACTAGGGTTTACAGACTTACTTAAAACTGAGCAGTTAAGAGGCTGGCTCAGGGGCCCAGAAGTGGCAGCTTGGTGTAAACTACCACCTCACCCACAGAATGTGTGTTGAGTCCTAGATTCTGGACAGAGTCCTGAACAAATTTTTTTACTCAACCTTGTCTAGTGCCTTTGATCATCTCGGCTTAATGTCATAAATCTCTTTGGCATGTTTTTATGTAGGTCTCTAATAAAAAAGCATTGCTATTTATGTAGTTTACTTAACATTTTAACTAGTGTGATTGCTCTTCTCTCTTCCCTGGTATCGAAATGTGAAATGCAATGCTGTGCAATGCAGGTCAGGTGCTGAAAAACAAGAAATCCTGGCTCACAATTAATATTCCAGTCCATCCCAAAACAAGATGTATTGGGTTTTTTTCTTTTTAAGTCCGAGCACTGTGCACACTATACTCATCAAGCAGTGGCTTTATGAACCTGTTTCATGACATGCAGGAATAGAAAAAGGTCTTCCAACAACTCTTGCCTCAAAGCTGGAAGCATACGGTTTTCTAAAATGCATTAAGATTACCCTTCACTAGAACTAAGCGCATAGCCCAAACACTGAAATATGGCCCTAGACCTTTATCTTCCTCTACTGAAATTTACTGTTGGCACTATTTAGTAGGTAGCATTCATCATTCCAGAGAATATATTTCCATTGCACAGATGCCGGTGACAGTGTATTTTACACCAAACCAGATGACGTTTGGCATTGCAAATAGTGAGTGTGCTGGCTGGCTGGTGTGTAGCTGCTCAGCCTTGGAAACACATTTCAGGAAGTTACTGATGCACAGTTCATGTGCTGCTGTTGGCTTCCAGAGATGGTTTCCAATCTTAGTGGCAGGCAATGCATTTTACACCTAAGCCTTCCATAGTGTCAAACCTGAATCATTCGACCTCTTAATATCATTATTATGATGACACAAATATTGAAACCATCTATATTATACAGAAAAGCAAAATTGTTGCATCACAAACAAGTATACAGCAAGAATGAATGCCCTTATTAAAGCAGGAAACATAATTAACAAAATTCAATCAAGTCTCCTTTTACTGCTGACACATCTGCAACGTGTACGTAATCTCTAGCAGAAACATCATTTATTATTCGAAAAAACTTCCTCTGGCGTTTCCATGCATTTTTGAGCATTTCTTTCTGTTTATTTTATGCCTGCTAGATGGCCCTCGGTACTGGTAACTTGAAGTATGATTGGTTAGAGCTATAGCTTCAAACAGCATGCACTTTACGCTCCAGGTACCTGTACTTCCTGACCCTGGCAACACATGATGTGATGGCTGAAATCTGAGTGGATAGAAACTCTAACATAGACATTACTGGAGGGAGCACAACTGAGAGAAAAACTATGAAATGAAGAGACTAGACTGGGAATAATCGAATACATATTAATAGGAAGAAAATATTAAAAAATGTAAGTCATTGATTCTGATAGTGTTTAGGCCAGCAGAGAATGCCTTGTTAGACCTGACAGCCTGCCACTGCTGGCACTTCAATAATTTTTGTATTGCCTCCTGCACATCTGGAAAGAATTGCTTACAAAACGCAAAAGAAAATTAACATTTTGAGAATAATTTTAAAAAATGCCTTATATATGTGGAATGTGACCGCATGATGGACGGTGGGACGCTGCCTATCCTGCACACAAATGGAATATTAAAAGAAAAAGAGACCATTTCCACCTATTTTTTTCCATGCTTTGATAAATGAAGCTCAATATCCTCATTTTCTTCAAGCCGAGGAAGAGCACCACGGACACATTATTTGCTTTGAGAATGTTGATGGACATGTAAATTGAAGGTCAGAAGGAGTTGCATTGTGTGTTTGTGGATTTAGAGAAAGCGTATGACAGGATGCTGAGAGAGGAGATGTGGTATTGTATGATGAAGTCAGGTGTGTCAGAGAAGTATGTGAGGGTGGTGCAGGACATGTATGTGTGTACATGTAAGTGTGACAGCAGTGAAGTGTGCAGTAGGAACGTCAGACTGGTTTAAGGTGGAGTTGGGACTGCATCAAGGATCGGCTCACAGCCCTTTCCTGTTTGCAGTTGTGATGGACAGGTTGACGGATGAGGTAAAACAGGAGTCTCCTTAGACTATGATGTTTGCGGATGATATTGTGATTTGTGGTGAGAGTAGGGAGCAGGTTGAGAAGAGCCTGGAGAGGTGGAGGTACATGTTGGAGAGAAGGGGAATGAAAGTCAGTAGGAGTAAGACAGAGTACATGTGTGTGAATGAAAGGGAGGGCAGTGGAGTGGTGCAGTTGCAGGGAGAAGAGGTGGAGAAGTTGCGGGAGTTTAGGTACCTGGGGTCAACAGTGCAAAGTAATGGAGAGTGTGTTAGAGAAGTGAAAAAAGAGTGCAGGCAGGGTGGAGTGGGTGGAGAAGAGTGACAGGAGTGATTTGTGATAGAATGGTATCTGCAAAAGTGAAAAGGAAAGTTTATATGACTGTGGTGAGACCTGCGATGTTGTATGGTTTAAAGACTGGCATTGAGTAAAAGACAGGAGGTGGAGCTGGAGGTAGCAGACCTGAAGATGTTGAGGTTTTCGTTTGGAGTGATGAGGATGGACAGGATTAGAAATTAGTTTATTAGAGGGACAGCGCATGTAGGACGTTTTGGAGACAAGGTGAGGGAGGCGAGATGGAGATGGTTTGGAAATGTGCAGGGGAGGGACATGGGGTATATTGGAAGAAGCATGCTGAGGATGGAGCCACCATGAAGGTGGAAAAAAATAAGGCCAAGGAGGAGGTTTATGATATGGTGAGGAAAGACATGCAGGTAGTTGGTTTGAAAGAGGCAGATGTAGAGGACAGGGGATATGGAGACTGATGATCCGCTGTGGCGACTCCTAATGGGAGAAACCGTAAGAAGAAGAATATCCTTAATATCAGAAATATCCTCAGCAGGGGGCGCCCTGCAGCAGCGACCCATCAGGAACCGGAAACCGGAAACAAGGAGATAAAGAAGAAGAGGCGTACTACAGTTTGCTAGCTTGTGGCTAGATTGTGCATTCTGTCTTATATGCGCTTCTTTCGTCTCGATTTCTTTTTGTATTCGCGACATTTAATCAGCCAGGATGTTTAACAGAATGACAAGTTTATGGATGGGGGATGTAAGTATCAGCAGCCTTTCTTCTTCACGGTTTCAACATGTGCTAGCAAACTTTAGCTAACCACCCCGCAAATAGAGGATAGCTACAAAGCTGTAGCACCTGAGGTGTTTTTAAACTAGCCTTGAACTGCTATAACGTACTGTTATTGCTTGTATTTCTTACCGAACGATTGACGATCTCTGTTGAACAAACCAAGCGATTTAGTACATTATTATTAGTCAGTTTGTTGACTTGTTGACCTGTTTAGCTATCCTTAGCACACACTGAGAAGCAATGTTCTTCAACAGTGTGCGATTACACCTCACTATCGTGTTTGAATGCCTTCGGGGCTTTTAAACAGCTTTGACAACCCTTACTTGATTTTATTGCATATCTTATTTCATTTGTATTGAAACTGTAGACTTTAATTTATTTGCAACGTTCATAATGTAAAGACTTTACTGGAGTGAAGACTCTTGAAGGACAGAAATGCTGGTAAGATGATCGTTTGAAAAGAATTGAATCAGAAAAGTAACAGCTTCTTTTTTGTGTACAGTTTCAATAATGTAGTTAAAGCAATAACGCAAAGGAACTGTAATAATCAATAGTTTGAGTCTGGTCCTGTGGGTCCTAGGGCTTGCAGTTTTTTTTTTACTACAGTTTAAGAAAAGACCTGTTCTACATGACATTAAATTAAAAATTGAAAAATAAATGACGCCCCCCTGTAGCGTATTTAATGACTATTTAATGGTTTTTGTATCATTTGGAAAATTGATGCACTTCTTCCAGGTTGAAAAGTCTGCACAGTATCCTTTACAGTAAAATTTTTGTTCAAAAAGCTAGCTGCATCAATATACTGTTTTTAATTACTTCTCACTACTTTTACTAGACTAAGATTGGTATTTGATGCTCCAGCAAAGCTGTGCTCTTCTAATATGTCAGAACTGCGGTAGTGCGAAAACTGTAAAACATTTGTGGAAGAAACCGTTGTTGATGCAGACTTATTCAAATAAATCTTATTTGTGTAAAACGTTTAACAATGGACGTGTCACAAAGCTACCAACTATATTTAAAACCAACATAGCTGACTTTATTCTAGCTAAAAATGACTGCTCTTTCCATTAGCTTTTCCATTCTTGGGGCAGTTTAAAAAACACTGACCGTAAATAATTATTTTAAGTTTTATTGTTGATATTGACATTTAAAAAGGGAAAAAAAACAGTTCTTTACTCCAGTGGATTATTATACTGTGTCTTGCAGTTAGACCCATACATGGATGAAAGTTTCATCAAGCAAGCATTCAGCACTATGGGTGAGACAGCCTACGGAGTTAAAATTATAACGCATCGGGTAACAGGGTAAGACTGTTTAAGATTTATTTATTTATTTTTGTGCCAGTCTTTTTACTTTTCTTTTTTTAATGCATTTTCATCATGATTATTCCACACAGAGGTTCTGCAGGCTATTGTTTTGTGGAACTGGCAGATGAAGCCAGTGTTGACCGGTGTGTGCAGAGACTCAACGGCAAACTTGTTCCAGGATCAAATCCGGTAGATGCCCTACTTTATGCGCTACTTTTATGTTTTATTTAAATGTAAAAAAAAATCTGTTTTTAACATGGATTAATTATAGATTGTTGATTCAGTTAAGCATGGCCCCCACCTTAAAGTTCAGACAGAATCTGCTAAACACAACTACCTCTGTTTTTTTTTTTGAATGCCACTTAAAAACAGTACAGTGACAAAGGTGTTAAATAATGTTAAATAAGGTGTTGATAATGATTCTTCAGTTTAACCTTAATAAAGCACTGCATTGTTGATTTTTCTTCTTAAAGAGGAAATGGAAGTACTTCGTTTTTATTAGTCTTAAAGCATATAAGGGGACATATTTTAATCTTTTGGCTTCTCCTCAAGTTCAAAGATTAATAAAGTCTTTAGATGATAGTGGGGTGTGTAAAAGCAATCCAAGCTTTGCTTTTTTATGCAATTTCCAAATCCAATTTCCTTTTTAAACTGTGAATTTTTGGTTAGGGGGTTGAGGTCCAGCTAGTACTATATATGGCACCACAAGATACATTTTATTTGAAACTTCTGATAAGAATCAAAATAAAATAGTGATCTGAATTGAACTGAGTTGCTTGATTGTGTTATCACAGGTTCAAGCAATTACATAAACGTTGTTTTAGGTCAGTTTAACAGTACTCGGCATTTCTTCTTTCAGCTTTGAAGCGCATACATTTAATCGGATTAGTCCAAACCTCTTTACTGGTGGTGTATTCAAGTACGATTCTATGTCTAAATAGTGATCAAGTCACAGAGTTTAATTTCTTTCCAAATCAAGGTGGTTGAGGCTGTTTATATAATGACTTTGTTTGAAGCTGCTGAATAAACTGGTCAGTGTTAGGAACGAATGGATAAAGCCTGTACTGAGTGATGAAGGTATGTAATCATGTATGCATTTTCTCTACTTTCCAGAGAAATAGGTCCCTTCGTTTCAGGAAAAGTTTAGTTTATGTACTTTAGTGATTGTATTGTTATTTAATATTTATTAATTTACTTTTAGCCCAGAAAATTCAAGCTGAACTATGCAACATATGGGAAAAGGCCTGAACCTGGGTAAGTCAGCACTTTTTCATTTGCCTGGTGTTTCAGTGCTACACGTGTACTAAACGCAGACTAAAATGACAAATTGGTTATTAATTCTTTTAACTTAAGTGCAAAACTCCTTACTTTCCTAAAATATATACTGATTTTTTCCCTGTTTCTCAGGCCAGAATTTTCCGTTTTTGTTGGAGATCTGACACCAGAAGTCGATGATTATCAGCTACACCAGTTCTTTCTGAAAAAATACCCTTCATGTAAAGGAGCTAAAGTTGTCACTGATCCCTATGGAAATTCCAAGTATGAACACACTTCACTCTGTTTCTGACTGATGCACTTTTCTTATTTGAATAATGTGCAGTGAAGAGAAACTTTTATTTTTCCTGCTTTCCCAAAAAGGGGGTCAGGCTATACATACCATAGATGTGATTTGCCTTTGTAACATCTGCTAAAACTATTGTTTTTCCCATATAGGATAAGCAAGAACAGCTCACAAATGAAGTGATGCTACTTCATGTTAAAAGTAAAAGAAAAGTTCTACTGTCAAATTAAATTTAAATTGTTTTTACCACTTTGAAAACGTTGAAATGTATGTTTTTATGTGTATGTATACATACATATATGTGTGTGTTTACGTGTGTGTGTATATATATATATATATATATATATATATATATATATATATATATATATATATATATATATATATACACATACATATACACATACATATATACACACATACATATACAGTACAGACCAAAAGTTTGGACACACCTTCTCATTCAAAGAGTTTTCTTTATTTTCATGACTATGAAAATTGTAGATTCACACTGAAGGCATCAAAACTATGAATTAACACATGTGGAATTATATATGGAATTATATACATAACAAAAAAGTGTGAAACAACTGAAAATATGTCATATTATAGGTTCTTCAAAATAGCCACCTTTTGCTTTGATTACTGCTTTGCACACTCTTGGCATTCTCTTGATGAGCTTCAAGAGGTAGTCACCTGAAATGGTCTTCCAACAGTCTTGAAGGAGTTCCCAGAGATGCTTAGCACTTGTTGGCTCTTTTGCCTTCACTCTGCGGTCCAGCTCCCCCCTAAACCATCTCGATTGGGTTCAGGTCCGGTGACTGTAGAGGCCAGGTCATCTGGCGCAGCACCCCATCACTCTCCTTCTTGGTCAAATAGCCCTTACACAGCCTGGAGGTGTGTTTGGGGTCATTGTCCTGTTGAAAAATAAATCATGGTCCAACTAAACGCAAACCGGATGGAATAGCATGCCGCTGCAAGATGCTGTGGTAGCCATGCTGGTTCAGTATGCCTTCAATTTTGAATAAATCCCCAACAGTGTCACCAGCAAAGCACCCCCACACCATCACACCTCCTCCTCCATGCTTCACGGTGGGAACCAGGCATGTAGAGTCCGTCCGTTCACCTTCTCTGCGTCGCACAAAGACACGGTGGTTGGAACCAAAGATCTCAAATTTGGACTCATCAGACCAAAGCACATATTTCCACTGGTCTAATGTCCATTCCTTGTGTTCTTTAGCCCAAACAAGTCTCTTCTGCTTGTTGCCTTTCTTTAGCAGTGGTTTCCTAGCAGATATTCTACCATGAAGGCCTGATTCACACAGTCTCCTCTTAACAGTTGTTGTAGAGATGTGTCTGCTGCTAGAACTGTGTGCCATTGACCTGGTCTCTAATCTGAGCTGCTGTTAACCTGCGAGTTCTGAGGCTGGTGACTCGGATGAACTTATCCTCCGCAGCAGAGGTGACTCTTGGTCTTCCTTTCCTGGGGCGGTCCGCATGTGAGCCAGTTTCTTTGTAGCGCTTGATGGTTTTTGTGACTGCACTTGGGGACACTTTCAAAGTTTTCCCAATTTTTCGGACTGACTGACCTTCATTTCTTAAAGTAATGATGGCCACTCGTTTTTCTGTACTTAGCTGCTTTTTTCTTGCCATAATACAAATTCTAACAGTCTATTCAGTAGGACTATCAGCTGTGTATCCACCTGACTTCTGCACAACACAACTGATGGTCCCAACCCCATTTATAAGGCAAGAAATCACACTTATTAAACCTGACAGTGAAAACCATTTCAGGTGACTACCTCTTGAAGCTCATCAAGAGAATGCCAAGAGTGTGCAAAGCAGTAATCAAAGCAAAAGGTGGCTACTTTGAAGAACCTACAATATGACATATTTTCAGTTGTTACACATTTTTTTGTTATGTATATAATTCCACATGTGTTAATTCATAGTTTTGATGCCTTCAGTGTGACTACAATTTTCATAGTCATGAAATTAAAGAAGGTCTGTACTGTGTGTGTATATATATATATATATTATATTATATAATATAATATCTATCTCTCTCTTTCAGACACCATTGTAGTATATCTTCTCAAGGGACAATACTATAGAAAATAAACTTGGGGTACTCATTATGCAGCTTGTATAGCAGTATAGATTTACAGTCCTCTAAAATTAACTCCACATATAGCAGTAGTATATTTCAAATGAACATGTCAACTTGTGTCCAAAGTGTCAATATTTTGTGTGAGCACATGGCGTCTCTCCACCTTCCATTTGAGGATGCCCCACAGGTGCTTCAATAGGGTTCAGGTCTGAAAACACACTTGGCCACTCAATCACCATCTTCCTCAGCACAGCAGTTGTCATCTTGGCTGTGTGTTTGGTGGTGTTTTTATATTGGAAAAGGGCCGTTTGGCCCAGTTTCTGAAGGGAGGGTATAAAGTTCTGCCTCAGAATGTCACAGTACATGTTGGAATCCATGTTTCCCTCAATGAACTGCAGATCCCCTGTACCAGGAGCACTCATGCAGCCCCAGTCCACGATTCTACAACCACCATACTTGACTGTAGGCAAGACAAAAATTTCTTGGTACTCCTCATCAGGGCATCGCCACACATGCTGGACACCATCTGAGCCAAACAAGTTTATCTTTCTCATCAGACCACAGGACATGGTTCCACAAGAGGCTTCCTTCTGGGATCATGGCCATGCAAACTGACTTGTTGCAGTGTGAGGCGTATTGTTTGTTTGTTTGTTTAACCTTTTATTTTTACAGGCAAGTCATTAAGAACAGGTTCTTATTTACAATGGCGGCCTGACAAGTGGAATAACCACTTAGGGAAAGGGAAGTAGGGCTAAAATAAATACAAAACATACATACAGGTTATTACATAGATACATTTTAAAACAAAATTATGTAGAAAAGCACCTGCATATCTTTTTCTTCTTTCGGTTGCTCCCATTAGGGGTCGCCACAGCGGATCATCTGTCTCCATACCACCCTGTCCTCTACATCTGCCTCTTTTACACCAACTACCTGCATGTCTTCCCTCACCACATCCATGAACCTCCTCCTTGGCCTTCCTATTTTCCTCCTACCTGGTGGCTCCATTCTCAGCATTCTTTTACCAATATAATTCATGTCCCTCCTCTGCACATGTCCAAACCATCTCAATCTCGCCTCCCTCACCTTGTCACCAAAACATCCTACATGCGCTGTCCCTCTAATAAACTCATTTCTAATCTTATCCACCCTTGTCACTCCCAACGAAAACCTCAACATTTTCAGCTCTGCTACCTCCTGCTCCACCTCCTGTCTTTTACTCAATGCCACTGTCTCTAATCCATACAATCTCGCAGGTCTCACCACAGACCTATAAACTTTCCCTTTCATTTTTGCAGATACCCTACTATCACAAATCACTCCTGTCACTCTTCTCCACCCACTCCACCCTGCCTGCACTCTTTTCTTCACTTCTCTAACACACTCTCCATTACTTTGCACTGTTGACCCCAGGTACCTGAATTCCTCCACTCTGCAACCGCACAACTCCACTGCCCTCCCTCTCATTCACACACATGTATTCTGTCTTACTACTACTGAGTTTCATTCCCCTTTCTCTCCAGTGCATATCTCCACCTCTCCAGGCTCTTCTCAACCTGCTCCCTACTCTCACAACAAATCACAATATCATCCGCAAACATCATAGTCCAGGGAGACTCCTGTCTGACCTCGTCCGTCAACCTGTCCATCACCACTGCAAGCAGGAAAGGGCTCAGGGCCGATCCTTGATGCAGTCCAACCTTCACCCTGAACCAGTCTGTCGTTCCTACTGCACACTTCACTGCCGTCACACTGTCCTCATACATGTCCTGCACCACCCTCACATACTTCTCTGACACACCTGACTTCCTCATACAATACCACAACTCCTCTCTTGGCACCCTGTCGTACGCCTTCTCTAAATCCACAAATACACAATGCAATTCCTTCTGTCCTTTATACTTCTCCATCAACATTCTTAAAGCAAATAAGGCATCTGTGGTGCTCTTCCACGGCATGAAACCATACTGTTGCTCACAGATGGTCACCTCTTCTCTCAGCCTGGCTTCCACTACTCTTTCCCATAACTTCATGGTGTGACTGATCAACTTAATTCCCCTGTAGTTACTGCAAGACTGCCTTTATGCTTAAAGATTGGTACCAGCACACTTTTTCTCCATTCCTCAGGCATTTTCTCACCTTCCAAAATCCTGTTAAACAATCTGGTCAAAAACTCCACTGCCATCTCTCCTAAACATCTCCACGCTTCTACCGGTATGTCATCTGGCCCAACCGACTTTCCACTCTTCATCCTCTTAATTGCTGCTCTCACTTCCTCCTTACTAATCCTATCCACTTCCTGCTTCACCAACTCCACATCATCCAACCTTCTCTCTCTCTGATTTTCCTCATTCATCAGATGCTCAAAATACTCCCTCCACCTTCTCAACACACTCTCCTCACTAGTCAACACATTTCCCTCTCCATCCTTTACTGCTCTAACTTGCAGTACATCCTTCTCAGCTCTCTGCCTGGCCAATCGGTACAAATCCTTTTCTCCTTCCTTAGTGTCCAACCTCTCATACAGCTCCTCATATGCCTTTTCCTTGGCTTTCGCCAGAAGTACTTTTCTAGCTGCCTCCCTCATCACTCCTGCTGTGGTTGCCCAATCATCCAACACCTCCTTAACACCACTGAGCCTCTGTCTGACCTCTTTCCTGAACCTCACACTACACTACACTTCCTCCTTCAGTTTCCACCATCTTATTCTTCTTTCAGTCCTCACTCTCCTTCTCTTCTTCTTCACCTCCAAAACCATCCTACAGATCACCATCTGATGCTGTCCAGCTACACTGTCCCATGCCAACACCTACAGTCTCCAATCTTCTTTAGGTTGCATCTCCTGCATAGCACATAGTCCACCTGTGTGCACCTTCCTCCACTCTTATACGTCACCCTATGATCCTCCTTCTTCTTAAAATAAGTGTTCACCACTGCCATTTCCATCCTTTTAGCAAAATCCACCACCATCTGCCCTTCCACATTCCTCTCCTTAAAACCATACCTACCCATCACCCCCTCATCACCTCTGTTCCCTTCACCTACATGCTCATTAAAGTCTGCCCCAATCACCAATCGTTCTTTCCTAGGTACACCATCTACCACTTCATCTAATTCACTCCAGAATCTTTCCTTCTCCTCCATCTCACAGCCAACTTGTGGAGCATAGGCACTGATGACATTTATCATCATCCCTTCAACTTCCACCTTCACGATCATCACCCTATCAGAAACTCTCTTCACCTCCACTACACTCTTACTGTACTCTTCCTTCAGAATCACCCCTACACCATTTCTCTTTCCATCCACACCATGATAAAACAGTTTAAATCCACCTCCAATGTTCCTGGCCTTACTCCCTTTCCACTTGGACTCCTGAACACACAGCATCTCCTCTCTATCATATCAGCTACCTCTCACCCTTTACCCATCATAGTACCAACATTTAAAATACCAACCCGAACCTCCACTCTCCTACACTGCTCCTTTCCCTGCAGTCTCTGTAGACGTCTTCCTCCTCTCCTTCTCCTCCTTCGGCCAACAGTAGCCCAATTTTCACCGTTACCCTGTCGGCTAACGATACCTGTGGTGGTCGTTGTTAACCCGGGCCTCGACCGATCCGGTATGAAATTCTCATTTGTAATCCGCATATTTGATTTGGCACATGTTTTCGTGGATGCCCTTCCTAACGCAACCCTCCCCATTTACCCGGGCTTGGGACCGGCACTAAGAGTGCACTGGCTTGTGCATCCATAATGGCTGGGTTAAAAGCAACTGCATATATCTGTGAACAAATATATGATATGATATTTTTAAAGGTTGAAATTGGCATGAATTTATCCAGGACCTTCCATGGACCTTCCGCTTCTGCAACTTCTAAAGCAATGCTGGCAGCACGTCTGTATTTTGAAGCCAGCTTCTGCACCTGACGCACAGAATGAGGGCTCAACTTCTTTGGTCGACTCTTGCGAGGCCTGTTACAAGTGGAACCCATCTTGGAAAATCCCTGTGTGACCCTGGCCACTGCACTCTAACTCAGTTTCAGGGTCTTACCAAATACAGAATTAGAATTGTTGCTCTACTCAAAGATAGCCTAGGCCATCTTTGTGGAGTGCAACCATTCTATTTCTCAAATCTAGGGTTAGGGTTCTTTGACATGAGTTGCCATGTTGAACATCCAGTGGTCAGTATGAGAGAATTGTACTCAAAGCACCAAATTTTAACTGCTCTAAAACAAGATACACACAATTGTATGGTCCTGTGATGCAGACAAAAAAATTTGCATGATTAATAGGACATATAGGGCATAGTTAAACAACGTACAGCTGTTATTACTTAGGGTGTACTCACTTTATTATACTAATTAAATTGAGTAATCCAAAAAATTGGCACAAATTAAAATGATTAAATAAAATTAAATAAATGAAAAGATTTAATTAGTTTACGCACGTTAGAACATATTTTGGTAAGACAGTGGGTTTTTTTACAATTCATATTTAATTTTATAAATATATATTCTACTTACCTGTTTTACTTATGCTGAAATATTTTAACAAATGTCTTCATTCCTTTCATCCTTCATTCTTTTACTTCCTCAATTTGCAGAATTTTGAGGATTTTCTCCTTTTAAGAGAAATTCTTGAACCTGGACATAAAACTAAAAAAATCCAAAGTACTAGCATTAGCCATTTCCTGATTAGTGCTATTGATTCTTTTAGCATTTTCATGAATGCCCAAAACAAATCTCATTTCCGATGAGTAGCCACAGTGACACTGCACTAACTCTAGTTTCTATTTTTTCAAGTTTGATAGAAATTATAATAATAATGAATGCATTCAAAGTAAGAGGTGGAAACTAAACAAACTTAATATGTTCCTGGGGGAACATAATACCGAAAATCTTTGAATACGTGTTCACTCCTGAGAGAGAGAGAAAGATATATATGTATATATAATGTGTATATGTATGTGTGGTTCAATGTGAAGAAACTCTTAACAGTGAATTTTTACACTTTAGTGTTGTTCTTAATGACACAGGGGCTACGGCTTTGTGAAATTTGGTGATGAAAGTGAGCAGAAGAAAGCCTTGGAGGAGTTTCAGAATGCGACAGGTCTGGGGGGCAAAGCTATCAGAATCAGTATTGCAGTCAACAAAAGGTAAACATGTTTTTGAAAGCAGTGACCTGCCAGTGGTTAGCTTGAACTGCGGTTGCACAAATCCAGTGATCTACATCTAGACTTTAGCAATGAATTCTAGTTAATACTTACTGGTCTGTTTATACTAGCTTGAGCATTTCTGTTTGTCTGTCTAGATAATAGTGTGTGCTAAAATCTAGGATTGTATTTTTGTAGCAACTTTTTTACTAAAATTATCCTTAAATAACTTTACAGCAACAAATCAAACAACTACCACAACCAGAGTCACAACTATAATAGCAATTACCAGCAGCAGTACTACCAGCAGCCCTACAACAATTACTACCAACATTGGGGTTATGATCAGTACAACAGCTACAACTATGGATATAATCCTTATGCAATGCCCCCTCCTGTTCCTCATGGGATGATGGGACCCCCTCCACCAATGGGAATGCCTCCCGTGCCCCCTGATGTGCAGACAACCACAGAGGTAAGCAGCTATTTATGCATGCATATGTAACGCTAATACAGTAAATGGAGATGTGACTACACTTCTAATTCACTCCTCCTAATTGCCATACTTGGCAGATATGACCTGAATATCATGTTACTACACATTCTGTGATTTAACTGCTTCTTAAATCTTTAGGGTTAAAGATTAACCCTTCTTGTTTGCAACGTCAGCAACCACTGTCCTCGTTTCAGGCTGTCTGTCCTCCAAAGCAGGCAATACTATTAGGCAATCATCTCCTCTCTAAATGGAGTTTTGAACTTGAAGGCTTAAAACAGTCTGTAACAAATAGGGATGCAACAACTTAAATTGGAAAGGAGTCTTCCTGCAGATTGGAACAATCTTTCTATCTACCCTACTTTACTTTTAATCTTTATTATATATTTTGTAGCAATCCCAAGATGCCACCGAAGAGGTTGAGGAAGAAAATGAAGGTAACTACCCTTTCTTTTGTATGCATGGCTTTTATTATATATTTGTGTAGATACACAGGTTAAGCACCAGTATGACAAGTTTACAGACTGGCACACTTTCTCAAAGTTTTCATCAAAGCATAAAGCTGCAGTGCTGTGCTTTTATATACTCTTGGGCAATTTTCTGCTATTGGTGTTGGTATTGTGTGGCTCAGTAATGACATAGACAAAGAATAGTGTCATTAAATGATATAATTACCTGCTCTTTGTTTTGCTGGATGGGGCAATCAGAGGGCAATCAGTCTCATTCAGTTTTGGTGCTAGCCAGGATTTTTGCTATACAGTCCTGTACAAGATTCTCATTAAAATGACAACTCGAGGACTAATGGTTGATTTTAGAATTGATCCAAACTGCATCAAGGTCACAGCAGGGCTAAACATTTGACTTTTTCTCCAATAACATCATTATTTTTTATTTATTTATTTTTTAAGTGTAAGGGTACATCTAGAGGAAGGGTAAAATCACAAGAAGGACTGGATTTGGCAATGTTGTGCATGGTTGGTTAAATATGTTTGTTTCTTGATATTTTACGTTTTCCTCCAGAGCCAAACCCCCCAGTGAACGTGGAGTCACTGAACAAGCAGTACATGGAGCGCAGTGAGGAGTTGTATGAGTCACTGATGGATTGCTACTGGCAGCCTTTGGATTGCATCACATCTGAAATTTCTTAATAGGACTTGTCCTGTGATTATTCACATCTCTCTTCTGTAATGTCAATGCCATTTACCAAACTCTTCACCTTTCAAAAAACACACTTGTTCTATTTCATGTGGACACTGCTTTATATTTCTCTGTGGGTTCAGGCTATTGTTTTGCTCATCATTTAAATAAAGATTGTTCTTTTTAGTACACTGATTTCAGTTTTGAACTCGCTGAAATAATGCAAATAAATGTAATCAATTTTGTACAGCATTTACAACATTCTGCGTCTCATACTTTAGGGCAGTAGTCCCCAATCCCCCGGCCGTGGGTCAATTGGTACTGGGCGAAAGAAAGAATACATGACTTACATTATTTCAGTTTTATTTATCTGATTCTGAACGATGTTTTATTTCTGAAAATTACCGGATTCTCTCCACCACATCTGTCTATGACTCCCTCTTGATGCATGTCATGATGCCTCGGTCACATGTCTTACCTCCATCCACTACCTTCTTAAAGGGGCTCTGGCCGCTAACACATAATACATTACCGCTAAATTCAAACCCCCCCCAAGCGAGCAAAATGAACAAAAAAACAAACGTCTTTGGAAAGTTTCTTTGCGCAGGGCAAAAGCCCGTGAAGAGACAGTAGAAGAGCATACGACTCCAAAGAAAATGTTTAACAGACAATACCAGGAGTCCTACTTTAAATATGGATTTATTGTAACAGGTTTTTCCCACGCACCAAGCCCGCTCTGACCGGCTCTCTAATGAGGCAATGAAGCCTTCAAAACAGCATCGCCACTTGAAGACTAAGCATTCTGCATTAAAAGACAAGCCTTTGGAGTATTTTGAAAGAAAAAAGTGTGAACAGGAAGGACAGAAGCAATTGCTGACTGCCACCACATAAACAAATTCGAGTGCACTGAGAGCATCATTCTTTGTGGCTAACCGTATTGCTATATGATGCTATATATGTTGGCGCGATGTTACGAGGAAGCTGCAAATAAATTTATTATATTTAGAAAATACCAGTTATGACGGTCGTATCATTTTATTTTGTTGTTTTTACCCGTCACACATTAAAGGCCGGTCCTTGAAAATATTGTCTGACAATAAACCGGTCCGTGGCGCAAAAAATGGTTGTGGACCGCTGCTTTAGGGCACTCATGGTAGTTATAAAAGGTTGTTTCAGCAGGGCTAATTTATGATTTTTTATACTCATCTTTTCTGAACAAACACAATTTTAAACACAACTAGTAAAAAAAGAATAACGGGGGGGTTTACTTAGTTAAAAAATAACAGTTTGTGTAGTACATGGTCATGTGCTTCTGCTAGTGCTTCTAAACGACTAGCCGTTTTTATTCACTAGCAAGCTTGTGTAATACGGTCTTACAATTATGGCATTTGGCAGATACCCTTATCCAGAGCGACTTACCGAGCAGGGGAGGGCTCAAGGGCCCAGCAGTGGCAGCGTGGTGGTGGTGGTGGGATTTGAGCTTGTGACCTTCCGATCCAAACCCCAATGCCTTGACCACTGAGCTACCACCTCCAGTCATTTTGAATGCACTCTAGTCTAAAAGTTATTTCATTTGTTTCTCTAAAGCTATCTAGAACAGCAGCATGGTTCTTTCAGTGAGTAGAGACCCTAATTATTCTGGGCAGTAAATGATCTGAAGTTAAACAGTGACTTTAGAGCTACTTATAGTATTAAATATATTGATGTAATTCACAATAAACTTTAAAACCCCCCCAAAAGTTGTCTTTGTTCTAGACCAGTAAAGAGATATGGACAAAGTAAAATCAGTGAAGTGTTTTATAGTAGAAAAATCTACAATATGCTAAAGAATATTACCATTCATAAGAAATTAAAGTGATTCTTAACACAATACAACACATGGCGATTACATTTACAAAAGAAGCAAATGAAAGGGAAAACACTGGAAAGCATCCAATCGTCAATAAATACTTAATACAGTTTATAACATAAATAACTTTTATAACAAATTTTATAGTTGGAGGTTTAACACTGTTAATTACCAGATTAAGATTCTCACATTGCTGGAAACAGGGTACTGATGTGTGAATCACCAGTGACCAGAATATAAGCACAGAGCCTGCCAAGAGGTTAAATATTTTCTCAAATTCAGCAGGAAAAAAAAAAAGCACAACTATTGTTTTCCTAAAGTTTCTTAAAGGTGGTGATGAGTTTTAAATAACCAACAAAAAAAGGATATAAAAATCCATCTGCTGCATAGAACCAGAACTGTGAGCCCAGTGTAGCTGATTCAGAACAGGATAGCTATCACTGATAGGTGGAAGTTGCTGTGTGTATTTAAAAAAAAAAAAAAAAAAAAAAAAGGTTTCTATAATGTTTACAGCTGAAACTGAAATCCGTCAGCAGAAAGGAAACTTGCTTTGAGAGGCAAATGTATAAACATGGTCAATACTGAGATTTGCAAACGCAGTTATTCAAAAACTGTCTTTCACATCAGGCACTTGTAAAAGGTGTCCGCTGTGTGATGAGTGAATATGTTTATTAAATCAGAAGTCATTTATCTTCTGCAGGTATTTTAGTATGGAGTCCATGCCCTGTGGGGAGCCCCACACTCTCTTTAGTGCCTCACACTCCCTCTCGTTGGCCTGCTCCAGGGCAGCTCTGTTAACATTCCGCACCAGCGCTTTGGATTCCCGCAGAACCTCCAGGGTTGCCGTGGTAGAAAGCAGAATCATGAAAATGAAGTAAAATAAAAAACAAAATGAAAAAAATGACTTATGGATGTAGATGTACTCTGAAGGTTAAAACTATTTGTCAGCTTTTAAAAAAAGATATGTGCGAGTGTGTATTAATGCCACTTGTGCATGACTAATGGAATGCATTAAAATAGGAGAAAGATATGAACTTGAGAGCATGCAGAATGTCACTGAATAAACAATTATGAAAACAAAACAAAAGGGATGACTTACAACTGAATTACAAGAGACTAGCTCTCTAATGCGTGCCATGACCTCCTGTGCGAAGGTCCCTGGCCAGAGCACCTGGGACACCAGGCCTTTCGCACATGCCTCCTGGGCGGTCAGCTTTCTGCCACTCAGCAACATCTCATTAGCCTGAAAGAGCAAATTATACGTATGTATTTATCTTTTATATGCAACTGAAAAGTAAAATCAAAATGACAATTATTTAATTATTTATCAAGACATCAGGAGTGAGGATGTGAGTGAATACCAGCTACATCCATTACAATTATCTGTACATACTGGTATTTTTACGGCACATAATTTATAGTAAGTAAATACATAGATTAAATAACTAACAAAATCTGAAGAGATCTAGAAAAGTTCCAAACCAAATGCAGTTCTTTTATTATACAACATATATAAATAAACATATAGGAATTAACTAATCTAACATTGTTGAAAATGTACACACACTCACCGATGCAACACCCATGATGTGTGGGAATGTCACAGAGGAGCATGCATCCGGTGTCTGGCCAAAGATGGCATAGGGGGTTTGAAACCAGGCCTTCTCGTTAGCCCAGATAACATCACAAAGTGGCAAGATGGAGGCTCCGAGGCCAACAGCAGGTCCATTTACAGCAGCAATAATTGGTTTCTTGAACTGGATAAATGTGTTTATAAATGCCCTGAAAATAGATCAGACAGACTTGGATTAAATCATGTTGTTTAGCAAATTGCTCAAGGCTTAATATAACTATATTTTGTTCCATTTTATAGAAAATACTGTACATCAAACAGTTGTAAAAATCATATGCATTATATTTGAGGTCAGGAGTCTGTGCAGGACACGAGTTTTTCCACAACAAATTTGACATAGTTATACTCTGGGATATATTCATGCTGGAACATTTCTATTAAACTATTATCATATTATAGCATACAAAGCCATATAATATAATTATATGCCACTTTATGGCAATAGCTTTAAGAAGTTTAAGAAATTTGTGAATTTGGTACTTAAGTATATAATAATACACATATGTTTGGCTCTTTAGTAAACATTAAAATATTTTATTTTAAGCACCATGATACATCTTTTAAACGTAGACACTGTTGGGTCAACAACACCTTATACAATCTACAGCATGCTTGTTTCTTTTGTTCTTGATACTTTAATAAAGACATTTTAACAAGCATTCAAATCTACACAAACTGCATTTTAGAGATGTGAAACATAAGACTGCACTTCTTAATGTCCCTTTTTCTTTAATTGCATGTGTTTCCCCCTTAGTCTATATTTTCTCTCTAGTGAACTTATTTTGTTTGAGTGTTTCACCAAAAGAATAACTCCTAACAGGAGTTTATGAGAAGTGCTGAAAAAAGTGTTTATGGTGGGCAAGTACTAAATTTGTGAGCAAAATATTTTAACAGTAATAATTTAGAAAACTGTAGTTGACAATGGTTTTTCACTCACATACACCAAACTACACTTTGCAGAACACGCTATGTACTGCTAGCTTGTTAGTTATTTAATAGAATATTATTAACTACAAATATTTCTATTTGCTTAAAAATGGATATACATACTGTTGTAAGAAACTGGGTCAAAGTAAGAAAAGAGGGGTGTAAAATTAACCACTAGCAGAAGTTTATTTGTACTGAATCCTCTTCCTGCATTTACCTGGCAAAAAAAGGTTATTCACATTCATTTCAATGAAAGGCCTTTTTCACCAGAAAGGTTTTATTTGTGTCTTGTGTGACCTTTCCTATTATAGTTGGTTCATGTTAGTTTCCTTGCCAGTGCTAAACCAGAATGCTGAATCTGATGAGACACAATAGTGCACTTTTTAGGCTTACTGGAGGTGGTAGCACAGTGGTTAAGGCATTGGACTCTGGATTCGAAGTTCAAATCACAACACCAAGCTGCCACTACTGGGCCCTTAAGGTGGGCCCTTCAATCAACTGCTCAGTTGTACAGTTGTAACCATCAAATGCTCAGTTGTACGTCATTCTGGATAGAGGTGTCTACCAAATGCTATAAATGTAAATTAGATGCGTCTCCATCGATGTTAAACTGGAAATGTCCTGTTAAAAACAACTTCCACGGCATCTTAAAAGGTAATCCTAACTTTAAACCTGTCCAAGAAAATGATCAAACAAGTGAGCGCTTGTTGCTGGCTCTGGTTCTATACTATGACTTTTGGGGAAACCAGACTGATATACAAAGTAATTCATTAAAAAAAATTATCATCGAAAAAACTTAAATACAAAATGTACGCTAGAAAACAGACAAAAATATTTCTAGAAGTAAGCAAGTATGGTGGTAGTGACTCAACCTTTAAATGCATTTTCAGCCCTTGAAAGCTAAGCTGTTCTAAAAACCTATATCTGAAGAGACTTACAAATAGTACTTCTCAGCTGTCAATATGTTATCATGTAGTTTAAAGACTATTTAGACTATAAGTCTTATCTTAAGACATTTGTCCTCTATTAGTCCCCCAATCAAAACACCTCGTTCAACAGGTACAAATCCAGTTTTTCAGCAAGGTCCTAAACCACCATGTGCTCAAACTGAATTAATTTTTACTGGCATGTAATTTTACACCTACATTATAAATATAAAACACTTTTATGTCAAGATAAACAAAAAATGCAAACAATTCTGTATCTATATTTTGTGAAAATTGTCGTTTATACCTAATGGTTTCAGCCATTTTGATGCTTTCTCTTTTGCGATCATCAGTAAGTCGTCTGATTAAGTAGACAAAATCCAAGCCGAAACAGAACACACTTCCAACTGCGCTCAGTAAGACCAACTTGCTGTCATCTGCTGATGCCGTAGCCATGGCGCTCTGAACTTCCTTCATCACCTGCAGCATTCAGGTGCCAGAAGCTTTATTCACTTGCTAGCAAAACATACTACAACCACATTTAACTTAATGACTGCATGTGTGATAGTAATTTGAGGAAATAATAGCAGATAATTAAATATGTAATACATTTATTGCATCTCCAGCTTGTCTGGGGAAATAATAAATACAAATAGTTCCACAGACAACCTGATATGACATTTCTGATGTTCGGCAACTACATGTAGTGTGTTTACACTCACGTCAGGATTTAGTGAATTGTTCTCAGAAGACTTGGTAGAAAACAGAATGTGTGTGAAGCCATCCTGTTTCTTCACAACAATGTCTCTATAACGATAAGCACTCTCCGTCTGACGAACACTGAAGCGCAGGCGTTTGTCGATGGCAGATCGTTCCTCGGGCCTCCGTTTTATTGCACTTGTTACCCCCGAGCAAGCTGCCACTCCTGCTGTGCCATTCTGTACACTGGCTGACCCACTGGCTGATGAGGCCTCCATAATTGTTGAAACACCTTTGACAAATTAGATCAATGGCAATCTGTATAAACATGCCAAATAGCTCAACAAAAATGTATACCAGTTACACATACATTAGTTATTTTCATGGTGATGGATGGTTAGATAAAAAAGGGATAAAAAGACATCTAAAGATGGCTAACTGACATATAGGAACAGACATCGATGAAAGAGGATTAAACGTTATTAATACTTAATGGAAAATATTCTTAGACCTCCCAACCTTGAAAGTGAAACAATGCATTGTCCTGCCTAAAAAGAAGTGGATGGAAGTAGTTAAAAAAAATCTCATTGTTAAAATGAGAAATGTTTAAAATTTCAAATTTTCTTCAGTCCAATATAGCAGCTCTTAGTGATGGGACTTAAACAAGGCATCATTTGTGCATTTTTTTGTCTGATATGTGGAATTAATATAAACAACTGTTATATTATTTTTTACATGAATAAACTCAATATTCAAATGCTCACTAATGGGAGATAAGAAAAGGTTCAAAGATTTCACAAGTGTCAACTTATTAACAGTTCAACAATTGAACAAGAGTTCGTGTGTCAATTTGTCACTTAATATATAGCACGTCTGCACAACGTGTGAAGGTTGGCAGGTCTGTATTCACCTTGGGAGTAAAATGTATGACTTTTATAGTTAGCAATATAAATAGATAAATAGATTCATACACCGATCAGGCATACTATTATGATCACCTGCCTAATATTGTGTTGGTCCCGGTCCCAGTCCCGCCTCCCCCTATCCCTTTTGCTGCCAGAACAGTTCTGACCCGTCGAGCATTAACAGTATCAACTTCTTCAGCAGTTTGAGCTGCAGTAGCTCATATGTTGACTCTGATCACACGGACCAGCCTTCCCTCCCCACATGCATCAATGAACCTTGGCCACAAATGACCCTGTCGCCGCTTCACCACTGTTCCTTTAACCACTTTTACGAGATACTGACCAATGCAGACTGGGAACAGCCCACAAGAGCTGGAGTTATGGAGATGCTCTGACCCAGTCGTCTAGCCATTACAGCTTGGCCCTTGTCAAATTCAAATCCTTATGTTTGCCTATTTTTCCTGCTTACAACACATCAACTTTGAGGATGAAATGTCCACTGGCTGCTTGATATATCCCACCCACTAACTGGTACCATAATAAAGAGCAAATCGGTGTTATTTACTGTACCGGTCATAATATTATGCCGGGTCGGTGTACGTCACAACAGATAGACATTGAAAAATATAGACAAATACATCTTTCACAGGTGACAATGTACCTTTCCCATTCAGTGTGCGGACTGCAGCAGGAGTGATAGGAACTTGAGGTGGAGGCAGAGCTGCCTGTGTTCTGGGTCGTGTGCCCATGCGTGCCCGCTCCTGTCCTGGCACAAGGACATGTCCGGCAGACTTCTCCTGCACAGCCACCTCAGGGGGTACAGAATCGGGCTCTTCTCCGCCCTGTTCCAGACTATGTGCTGCCTCACTGGGAGACTGCTCTGAGTCAGCACGGCTGTTCATCGGGCTTTTTGGCACTAAGATTTTGATTCCAGATTTCACAAGGTCCATACTACAGCGTAAAGTGCTGGAGGCAGGAGTGGATATAAAAGGCTGCTGTTGTGTGTCTGCTTTAGTGTCCATGTCCCTGTTATCCAGTGTGTTCTGTGGAGAGTGTAGTTGCTTTGTAACACTGGTGGAAGGCATGCTCAGAGCAGATGGGCTGCTGTTAGGTGGTTGAGGCCTGTTCATCTGCTTGCGAGCATTGTTGTTGGAGTTACAACCCATGGCTGTGCTGGGTGACCTGCGTGTAGAGCGCACATTGGGCGTGTCACCCTGTCTTTCACTGTGCTGCCGATTAAACTCATTTATAAACTCCGTGCAGCTGGTTAGATTTGCCTCAGGCTCCCAAGTGTCTCCTTCAAAACTATAACCCCTCCAGCGAACCAAGTACTCCATTTTCCCTTTCTTGTTTTTACGTTTACCAACAATTCTCTCAACCTAGACAGCATGAAAAAGAGAGGACACAAAATGTATTTTAAAATGCTTCTCCTAAAACAAAACTGAAAAAAATTAAAAAATAAACAGAAAGCTAATAGTGGATGCATCATCAGACAAATCACAGATGTGCCTTGAATTACAAAGTACTGAATTATTAAAAAAAAAATACTTTCAGGCTTAAGCATTATAATATAAGAAAAATAAGAATATAAAAAAATGTCCTTAGTAACAGTATTTGAAAACATACATAAATATGCTCTATGCATACAGTGCCCTCCACAATTATTGGCACCCCTTGTTTAAGATGTGGTCGTGGACTTCTAAAAATTCTCCTTTTTTTTAAAACAACATAGAACCCAAATGCAAAAAAAGAGAAAAATCCAACCTTTTATTTAAGTACATAACTTTGGTGGTAAAAAAAATCATACATTTAGAAAAAAAAAAAAACTTGAAATCATGTGTCCACAATTATTGGCACCCCTAACAATTCCTCTGAAAAATTTAATTGTTTTTTTTTTAAATATATTTTTCTGTAGTTGCTAAGGTTGGTCAGGGTATCTAGGGACTTTTAATTAGTAATTCATGATTTCCTGTTTCCCTGGGGTATAAATATGACGTGACAGAGGCCTAATTCTCTTACCCATTTGTCAACATGGCAAAGACAAGAGAACACACCATTCAAGTAAGGCAGATGTGTGTCGACCTTCATAAGTCAGGCAATGGCTACAAGAAAATAGCCACTCGCCTTAACTTGCCGGTATCTACAGTCAGAGGAATCATTAAGAAGTTTAAAACAACTGAAACAGTGACAAACAAGGCTGGAAGAGGTCCCAAGTTTATCTTGCCACAACGCACAGTGAGGAGGATGGTAAGAAGTAAAAAAATTAAGTACCCACAGAATGCAAAAATGACATTTCACAAGTCCAAAAAAACAACTCTAAAAAAGTGGAGCATGCAAAAAAAAAAACAAAAAAACGGAGTAAGGTATGGACAACATGTTCTCAAGACTAAAAGCAACAAACACTCTAAGTGGGTCTGGCGTAAAACAAAAGATGAGTATGCCGAAAAGCACATTCATGCCCACCGTGAAGTATGGTGGAGGATCTGTGATGCTGTGGGCCTGTTTCTCTTCCAAAGGCCCTGGGAACCTTGTTAGGGTGCATGGCATTATGAACGCTTTGAAGTACCAGGATATTTTAAATAAAAACCTGATGGCCTCTGCCAGAAAGCTGAAGATGGGTCGTCATTGGGTCTTTCAGCAGGATAATGATCCAAAACATGTGGCAAAATCTACACAAAAGTGGTTCAGCAGTCACAAACTCAAGGTCCTCCCATGGCCATCTCAGTCCCCAGACCTCAACCCAATCGAAAACCTGTGGGGCGAGCTAAAGAGAAGAGTGCATAAGAGAGGACCCAGGACACTGGATGATCTAGAAAGATTGTGCAAAGAAGAATGGTCAAAAATCCCTCTCTCTGTGTTCTCCAATCTTGTGAAATGTTATAGGAGGAGATTAAGTGTGGTCTTGTTGGCAAAAGGAGGTTGTACAAAGTATTAACATCAGGGGTGCCAATAATTGTGGCACACATGATTTCAAGTTTTTTTTTTTTTTCTAAATGTGTGATTTTTTTTACCACCAAAGTAATGTACTTAAATAAAAGGTTGGATTTTTCTCTTTTTTTGCATTTGGGTTCTATGTTGTTTTAAAAAAAAAGGAGAATTTTTAGAAGTCCACGACCACATCTTAAACAGGGGTGCCAATAATTGTGGAGGGCACTGTATATAAAATTTTTTTTTAATTTTTTTTTTAATTAAAGAGCAATACTAAATATAGAAGAGAAAATAAGACGGGTCTCTTGAAATTAACAAGCATTGTTTCCTTTTTTAGAAAAAAATTACATTTATTGCTGAAATTGCATACAAGAATATCTGTGAAAACTAAACCCACTTAGTGCATTTAATTGCCATATAAAATCAAAATGCAAGTTTGTAAATAAAATAAAAAATTAAAATTAAATCAGATTACGCCAATTATAATAATAATTGAAAAAGGAAATGCACTGTACAGTGTTTTAGTCAAAAATTATCCCAAACTGTCATTTTCTTTGGTCTGAATCTATGGAAGCCCATTTCTGCCACGAGGCTCCTCTGCTTCATCTGTCTTGTTCCTTCAGAGCTGATTGTTAAAGTTATCTCCAGGAAACGGAGGCCTAGTTTGATACTATGCGATTTTAGTGATTGTAGGCAATCTCATTTTTAATGTGTAAAGCTTTCTGTAACTACAGAGTGAGTGACACTGCCTGATTGGCAAGAGAAAAAAAAAGTCAGAATTATGAAAACTTTTTTTTTATGTGGTGGAAACAGGCTTCCATGTGAATCTTCTCTTTGCCCCTTGCTGTTTCCTCCCAATTTTTTTTTTTTTTCCATTCTGCAGCATGTGTTAACCTGTTCAGAGCATGCGTGTAGTTAAATGAACTAAACAAAGCAATTATTTGCCTCAATGATTTTTTGTATTCTGAATTACTCATCGTTTCAGCCCTATTTTAAACACTGTACAGTGCATCCAGAAAGTATTCACAGCACTTCACTGTTTTTCACATTTTATGTTACAGCCTTATTCCCAAATGGATTAAATTCAATATATTCTTTAAAATAAATAAAAAAATTCACAAGTATTCACAGCCTTTGCTCAATACTCAATAGGTTGAATAGGGAGCATCGGTGCACAGACATTTTCCAATCTCTCCAGAGATGTTAATTCGGGTTCAAGTCTGGGCTCTGGCTGGGCCACTCAACAACATTCACAGAGTTTCCCTGCAGCCACTTCTTTTGTTATCTTTGCTGTGTGCTTAGGGTTGTTGTCCTGTTGGAAGATGAACCTTCACCTCAGTCTGAGGTCGCCCTGGAACAGTTTTTTTTAATCAAGGATGTCTCTCACTAGTCTTCTAGATCCTGCTGCTGAAAAACTGGTATTGGCTGGGTGATGCACGGTGCCTGGTTTCCTCCAGACATGATAATTGGCATTCAGGCCAAAGAGGTCAATCTTTGTTTCTCATGGTCAGAGTCTCTTTCGGGTACCTTTTGGCAAACTCCAGATGGGCTGTCGTGCCTTTTATTGAGGAGTGGCTTCCATCTGGCCACTCTACCATACAGGTTTGGTTCTTGGAGTGCTGCAGACATGGTGGTTGTTCTGGAAGCTTCTACTCTCTCTACAGAGGAATGCTGGAGCTCTTTCAGAGTGACCATCGGGTTCTTGGTCACTTCCCTGACTAAGGTCCTTCTCCCCCGATCTCAGTTTGGCTGGCGGCCAGCTCTAGAAAGAGTCCTGGTGGGTCCAAACTTCATTTATTTACAGATGATGGAGGCCACTGTGCTCATTGGTAACATCAATGATGCAAAATCTTTATGTACCCTTCCCCAGATCTATGCCTCGATACAATCCTGTTTTGGAGGTCTACAACAATACAGGTGAATTCTAATCAAGTTGTAGAAACATCTCAAGGATGCTGAGTAGAAACAGGACACACTAGAGCTCAATTTTGAGTGTGAAGGCAAAGGTTGTGAATACTAAATGTACGTGTGATTTTTTATTTTGCAAAGATTTCAAACAGATTTCTTTCACATTATCATTATTGGGTACTGTTTGTAAAATTGTGAGGAAAATATTGAATTGAATCCATTTTGGTATAAGGCGGTAACGTAACAAAAGGAGGAAAAAGTGAAGCCCTGTAAAAACTTTCTAGGTGCACTGAACATTAATATTGAAGACATACAAATCATGAAAGAACATGTATGGAATTATGTAGTAAACAAAAAAATTGTTAAATAACCCAAAGTATAATCTATAATTTTAAGTCTTTAAAGTAGCCACCTTTTGCTTTGATGACAGCTTTGCGCACACTTAGCATTCTCTCAGTCAGCCTTGTCAGAATCAAGATAGATAGCTAGATAGATAGATAGACAGAGATATGTGTCATTGCATAGTACAGGTAAACAGCAACTAAATGCAGTTTACCATCTACTAATACTACTACTTCTTTCAGGCTTCTCCCATTAGGGGTCACCCACAGCGGATCATCATTCTCCATACCCCCCTGTACTCTACATCTGCCTCCTTCAACCCAACTACCAGCATGTCTTTCCTCACCACATCCATAAACCTCCTTCTTGGCCTTACTCTTTTCTTCCTTCCTGGTGGCTCCATTCAGCATTCTTCTAGCGATATACCCAAAGTCCCTCCTCTGCACATGTCCAAACCATCTCAATCTCGTCTCCCTCACCTTGTTTCCAAAACGTCAGTTTAGCATCATGAGACTCAGTCACATGACAGGAGACACAGTCTCCTCCTAAACAGTTGAGGTTAAAATATAATGTCGGTCACTTGAACTCCAAAAATCATTAATTCAAATTGGCAGATTCTGAGGCTGGTAATTCTAATAAACTTATCCTTTACAACAGTGGTCGCCAACCTTTTTTGCACCACAAACCGGTTTTATGTTAGACAATATTTTCACGGACTAGCCTTAAAGGTGTGGTGGATAAACACAACAAAATAAAATGATATGACCAGTATAAAAACTGGTTATTTCTAAATATGATGATAAACGCGAATCCACTGTGTTGTTTTTTGTTCATTTTGCTAGCTTGGGAGTTTAAATTTAGCGGTAATGTATTATGTGTTACCGGCTGGAGCAGCCCCGTTAAGAAGGTAGCGGATGTAGGTAAGACATGTGACCGAGGCAAGCATCTTGACATGCATCAACAGTGAGTCATAGACAGATGTGGCATAGAGAAACCGGTAATTTTCCAAAATAAAACTGTTCAGAATCAGATAATAAATAAAACGTAAATAATGTAAGTTATGTATTCTCTCTGTGCGGCCCGGTACTATGTGACCCGGGGATTGGAGACCACTGATTTACAGCAAAGGTAGCTTGTGGTCTTCCTTTCCTGGGATGGTCCTCATGAGAGCCTGTGCCATCATAGCTTTTGATGGTTTTGGGGGAACACTAAAAATTTTGAGATTTTTTAGATTGACCGACCTTAATTTCCTAAAGTAATGATGGATTGTTTTTCTCTTTACTTAACCGAGTATTTTTTACCATAATAGGGAACAGTAGTGATAGTGGCAATAATAGGGCTATTGACTCTGTACTCACACTTTCCTCTGCAAAAGACTGTGAAACTGTGAATGGAATACCATTCCAGGGGACTACCTCGTCAATCTGATGATAGAATGCAATGAGCGGGACTTCCGCGTTATTACTTGTAATATTTTCAGAATACACCATATTTGATTAGCAAATCGAACTTGTTGCATCAAATTTTAGTTTTTGCTGGTCTACGCCTCTGGAATTTTTACTTGCAATAAGCAAGTCTACAAGGACAGGCGGAAAACAACAGACTCAAGATCATAATGATCGGGCCTGTAAAGAAAGCAGTTAAATGGCAGATAACGAATCCACAACTTTGCAGCTTACAGCTGAAGTCCTAGTTAAGAAGCTTGAAAAATTCTAAAAAGACATGACTGTGGAATCCGTTGCACTTCTAAATAGTTCCCTGGAACCAATTAGGTTTTCAACTGAATCGTTTGTTTAACAGCACAGGCAGCTACGATCAACGAGTTGGAAACAGGTCTCTCAGAACACAGTGACCAAATAACTCAGCTCGAGCATGATGAAAAGCTCCTTCAGTCAAAACTGATAAGCACTGAAAAAGAAAACACTTCTCTTAAGGATAATATAGAAGATTTTCTATCTCGTTCGAAACGAGATAGAAAATATACGGTTACCCGGAAGACATTAAAAAGAAGAACGTTTCTTAACGTTTGAAACTAACGGTTTCTGAGCTTCTTGACGACTGCGCAGCAGAACCACCTGAGCTGTATCGTGCCCACCGCAGTCTCCGATCTAAACCTAGCGCAGGTGAACCTCCACGGCCGCTGATATAATTTTACTGATACATTAGGTAAACTGTCATGAGAACGGGCACAAGATCAAGATGTACGAGGACTTCAGCATAGCGCTGGCGAGGAAAGGAGCGGCTTTTAACAAGATCAAGAGCCTGCTTTACAAGCAAGGAGTACGATTTGGAATGTCATACCCGGCTTGCCTCCGAGTGAGCTGTAACGGCGTGGAATGGATCTTCAGCTCTCCTGAGGCAGCGGAGTCGTTTTACCAGCAGAACCTTCCTAACTAACTCTGAGACTAATGGACTAATGTGCATTTCCATGAGGAGTTGGTGATTTCTGCAGGTTTAAGCTGTGGTAAATAACTTTAAGACAGTTCTAAGTTCCCACTCTATCTTAGTGAAATTGCACGCAAGAAATATTAGTCTGCAACATCATGAGTACCTCCTTTATTTTGATTGATGTTGGTCCTGCATCTCTACTATATATACAGGTTATGTGTTGCACATTAATGAAATTATTTGGTTAACGGACATAAACGGCATGCTTTTTTGCCCTTGATTTCGGCGCCTTCCTGATGCGGAACTTTTGTATAACGTGTTCAATCTAATATTACCTTTCTATTTGCTTGTTTCATGAATTTTTTCCAATATTGTTTATTTAAAGTTAGTTTTAAGCTGGGTGTAGATTTAAGTTATAGGAGTTAACAATTTTACGCGGGTAATCGGTGGTGTGAACGTATATTCTGGTCTCTCGTTGCGTTTAGAAATACGAGCTTCAGAGTTGTACATTTTTGTCGCAGTCAGTGGCCTAGATGAACCTCTTAGCTTGGGAAAGATTTCGATCATGAAAAACAACAATGCTCCTTTCCCATTATGGCTTCACTGACAAATTCTTTAAAAAGTTTTCTGGTCTGCTATCCCCTATGTTATTAGAGCTGTACAATCACTCCCTTGACCAAGGTTTTTTATCACCATCTCTGAACCAAGCTTTGATCTCATTAATATAAAAGAAAGACAGGGACCCTAAACTTTGCGGCAGCTACAGACCAGTTAACCTAATCAATAACGATGTTAAAGTACTAAGTTTTAGCCAAACGTTTAGAGAATCATCTTCCATTGATCATATCAGATGATCAAACTGGCTTTATACTGGGCCATCAGTTATCGTCCAATATACTTAGACTTTTGAATGGAATCTTTAGTCCATCCATCAAGGCCAGAAATAGCTCTCTCTCGATGCAGAGAAAATCTCTTTCGTTGTGAAGAAAGCTTTTGACCGAGTGGAGTGGAATTATTTATTCATGGTTTTACAAAGATTCGGATCCAGATTCATCTCATGGATTTGGTTGCAGTATCCAACTCCCTCAGCTTGTGTGAAAACTCTGAAACGTCCTCGTTTTTCGCTTTCTCGTGGCACGTGGGAAATTCGTAGAGGAGAAAGGGAACACCACGTATTACTATATGCAGACGACATAATGCTATATGTGTCAGATCCTCTTAAGTGTATGGATAGTATAATGACTCTATTGAATGAGTTTGGCTTTATTTCAGGATACAGGTTGAACCTTGATAGAGTTTTACCCCATAATTGGATTGAAAAAACAAATTCCCCCGGATATGCTCCTCTTTCCTGTCTTTTGCTGATTTTCGGTATTTGGGGGTTCATATATCAAATTCATTAGTCACTGCATAAGGAACATTTTACAAAATTAGTGGACCGTATTAAAGTAGCATTGTCCTCAGCATTGGAATAAATTTCCATTATCTTTAGTAGGCAGGATTGAATATCCTACCACGTATGCTTTGTCTATTTTAAACTGTTCCCATTTTTTCCCCCAAATTTTTTTTAATGAAATTTGATGCCATTATATCCTCATATGTCTGGGCTGGGAAACCCCCACGAGTAACAAGGTAAATTTTTTAAAGAGATAAACGGGATGGGGGTCTTGCCTTTCCAAATTTCCTTTTCTATTACTGGGTAGATAATATCCAGAAAATAAATTTATGTTGTAATTCCTCTGATATTAATTGGTGTATGATCGAAGCTAACTCCTGCACATCATCCTTTTTATCTGCATTAGTTTTCAACCCTATTTTGCGACCCCCCCTCTAAATACCCCACTAATCCAATTGTACTTTCCTCACTTAAAATCTGGACAGTTCCGACATCACTTTAGATTAAAAACAGTGTCCACTTACGCACCTATTTGTGGTAATCATCTTTTTGTTCCTTCTACTCTGGATTCAACTTTTGCTCAGCTCAGGGGGAGGGGCATGTTACTATTTCATAATTCGTTTCTGGATCACACGTGTGTGTCATTTAACAATTTGTTGAGTAGATTCAGTATATCCAAATCTAATTTATTCCGTTACTTTCAGCTACGAAATTTTGCTAAAGCATATTTTGTATTTGGTCTGTATTTGTGCCCATTTGAGTCTTATACAGTTTAAAATTGTTCATAGAATCCATTTCACCAAAGCAAAATTTTAAAAACTTTCTTTAACAGAAGATGACAGGTGTAATAGATGTTTGTTGTCCCCGGCAGATCACACTCATACATTTTACACCTGTCCAAAACTGAATTCTTTCTGGTCTTCTTTCTTTGACACATTGTCAAAAGCTCTTAATGTCTCTGTGAAACCCTGCCAATAATTGCAATTTTTGGAGTATCTCCCGTTGATGGTTTATATAATAAGCGCCATGCCAATTTTATTGCTTTTGCCTCACTGATGGCCAAAAGACGAATACTGCTTTCATTGGAAATCCTCATGCCCTCCTGGTAATTTTTCTTGGTTAAAGGACCTAATGTCTTTTCTACAATTGGAACATTTTCTACATTTATTTTTCTCTATCCATTTTAGTTTTTGTGGGACAATTTGGGTTGGGTAGGGATTAGGAGGATGTTCTGGTTATTTACATAACTTTATTTATTATTATAGATGCATGTATGGGAAAATAACAGGTTGTGTTATGTTTCACATATACTATGTATATTTAGTTTTTTTAAGAACCTGTATATTATTTATTTATATATATAAAATAAGAATAATGCAATGAGTATGGACAGCTAAATGTAGCTGTTTTGGATAAGCTTTATAAAAATATATAATCTGGGGTTGTTTAACAATTTTTAGTTCACTACATAATTCCAGATGTGTTCTCTAATAGTCTGGATTTCTTTAGTATTAATGTCCTATCTTGAAAATAAGAAAAAACACAAAGAGAAGGGGGCATCCAAATTGACTTTTACTATACTGCGTATTACAAGGCCACATATCTGTGCTTTTTGCTGCTGCTAAATAAATAAATATTCATCACCATAAATAAGGACATTATTGAATTATTAAAATATTATTTAAAATCATCAGTAATTTCTCAAAAAAAAAAATTATTCAACTATCCCACAATGTCTCGAAGTTCACAGGAAGAACTTGCTTATTTTATAATTCTACAGCTGTCTTGCTTGTGCTACTTACACTGTACTTTAAAAATAAGAATTTTACTCAAAGTTGGCAACAGCTAAATTTGTGATCGGATGCTGGCTTAAAATATTACTAGCAATATTACTTCTTACTCTAAATACATCAGTCACAAGTCAAACAGTAAACAGGTAGAGGGAAACTGTCTTACTAAAATATGAAAAAGATCAGTTCGAAGTACCCACATGTTACATATAAATATATGCTAAATATGTTACTGCAAATCATGATGATGTTGGTGGCATTTAATGTTCTCATTGAAAGTATTTCTGTAGTATGTCATTTCCAGTGTACTCAGCATGAGTGGCTTTGTATGAAAGTACTTCGACTTAAATGCTTAATTCGTCGATTCTATGAATGATGGAATAATACATGTATTATGCATATGGTATATATACACAATATGGTAAATGAAAAATAGGAAGCTTGTACATCCCTGCAAGATAAAATAGCCATTGTAAAGTCTAGCACTGTAGTTTTCAATAAATCAATCTATTATACAGTACTTTGATCATATCTCATGTGAAACCTCCTACACAGGGTGAAAACTAGCACAGAACAAATTTTACAATGTCTCACCAAACCACCGTCTTCGTTAGACCTCTCTCCCGCCACAATCGGTATTTACCTGGCACATAGCACAGAAGATACACACTGCATGTCATTAGCTTCTGAGAGGATTATAGGCTAGTGTGTCTGTGTGCCACATTTACCCACAATCCCCCTCTCTGCACCACAACACATTATAAGCTGTAGTGTTCTTTTAAATGAGACACTTTAAATAATGGACATGCTTTCCCTTTACCATGTTTTGACAATAGTGTACAGCATACTTTTTGTCAAAAGTGAGTGGGTCAGCAGAGATATAAAATACCAGGATGTTACAGAGCATGTTGCAGCTTAAGGCAGGAAAGTGACATAAGCTACATAGTGACTGACAGAAGTGATCAGGACAATACAGTCAATAATAATAAGACATAATACTATCTACTACTATCATAATACGACTAAAGTTTCAGGACTGATCAAACTTTGATCTTCTTGATAAACAATGTAAGCACCGATGTGCACAACAGATCATCATTTAAGAAGTATAACTAAAAATAGAAATTAAATTAATAGATAAATTAATAAATGTAACCCAGTATCACCAACACCACATACTTAGTCACAGTTCTTTAAAATAAGATGTGGTTTTCTTTTTTCTTTTAGTCAAGCATGAGAAGAATCACTTAAGCAAAGCTGGCTTTTCCTTAAAATAAATAAATAAATAAATAAAATTCACCAAGGTCTCTTATAACCAAAATATCTAGGGGATGTGGTCATTCTTTTGTTTGTTATATACTCTTTTGTTTCAATATATTAAACAAATAAATAGTTAATATATTCACCTGAATAATCTATATATAATCAAAGACAAAAAAAAAATTTGTATAAAGAATTATAGTTCTTATTGAGTTTGCAGGAAACACTCAGCCCTACAAACACTTTCACAAACCACTAAAATACACCCCAGCGAACTTAAAAAGGTGTATTGGGAAATAATTTACTACGACATTAATATTATACATACATGTAATAAAAAGTAGGAGAGCCATCCTGGTCATATAAAAAAAACAAACAAAGAGGGAAGTAGAAGGATAGAAGAAAGACACTCGATCACTGGGGAATCTTCCACATGTTAAGTGCTGTATCTTTATTATTCCAACACATTTCTGACATGTACAAGTTTTTACTCATGAAAGGGAAAAAAATTGTTAAGACTTAAACGCATGTTTCATGTCAGGCACATCTCCATCAAGTACAACAAGACCAACAATAAAAAAAAATAACAGGTACTCAGGAAGCAACGTGTAGGCGCTACGAAACAACTAGCTAGTGGGCTAACAATCCACCCGAACACTGCAGGACATATCTATCGTCTGTGATCCAAGAAGCTTCTAAACTCAAACTAAGTCTCAGTGTCGAGCGTGATCGCGATACTAAAGGTAGTATTGTTCGTAAGAATTGTCTGTTATTTGAGCAGGACTTACCTCATACAGCTCCTCTGTGGCCATCATGGCCTGGTGATACTCGATGCTGGAGTAATCCGACTGGAAGCCTTTCTCCAGTTCAATTCTCTTTCTGGCCTTGTTCTTTCCAACTTTTCTCGCGGGACCGTCTTTACTACACGCCAGCGCGGCTTCTCATAAAACACCATACGATAAGATCTGCTCCAGGTTAATAATAACAAACTTAAAAAACTGAGTGTTTCTAAACTTCGGAAGCTCTGCTGTACAAGACAACGCTTCGGAATCAAAGTGGCGAGGTCACGTGGTCATGACGTCTCTACGTTTGGTCAACTGTCGCTTTACTTAATAGCCAATCAATTTATTCTGGTTACTACAGTAAACACATTTTCTTTTACATATTTAGATTTGGACATTAATGTATTTTTTTAATGAATGTGTAAAGCTGCCAAAACCATAGCTGGGATTTGGCTTGTAGCTGGGACGCTGTGAATCAGTTTTATTTCTTTAACATTTTACTGTTCTCAAAAAACAATATTTAATAATGGGATTTTAATAAATAAAAAAAAAGGGATTTTATATGTCGTTTGCTAACATAATAAAAAATAAATTACATATTATACTGACAAGAGACGGTGGCAAAATAAATATTTTCAGATACGTTCAAAAATCAGCCCAAATGAATACAACATATTGGGTTTTTTTTTTTTCCAAAAAAACAACAACAAGAAAATACAGTTAAAGCTATAATAATTAAAACAAAAAATGTATGTATAATGAAATATATTTCATAGTGAGTTCACAGGAAATATCAAGATCTATGAACAACCTCTACAATACACCTCAACAAACCTAAAACGTGTATTAGAATATAAATAACTACAATATTAATATTACATATACATTTGATAGATAGATAGATAGATAGATAGATAGATAGATAGATAGATAGATAGATAGATAGATAGATAGATAGATAGATAGATATTATACTGGTGAGATTATCAATAATGTTGCATTGTGGCCAAAAAAAATCTTGTCTACATCAGTAAGTTCTAACTCAAACGCTAACCATTTCAAATGCAAAAAACCTGTAAATACCCATGATATATTTACATCTGTAAAAACAAAAAACAAAACAATAATATAATAGTAATAGAGGTAATAATATAATTATCGTGGTGGTTCTTCTGGGCCAGCAAGGCCTTCTCTGCTAACTTACATTTTAATATTGCTCCATGAATATAGATAAAATTATTCTTATAAATCTATACTCTTCATTTCATAGCGTTTCTCTAGGGGGTGCTGCTGCAGGTAACAGGGCCACCTAGTGTAGGCTTATGTTGGCATTTCTATCCATTCGGATTTCAGCAGCCACGTGTTGCTATAATGCCAGCAGAAATGAACAGCGTGAGATCCTGGTAGATTCAAATCCATGCTGTTACTTACCAATCAGTTGCGATTTAGCCATTCTACACTGGTAAGAATGATGTGTTGGATTTACTTAAAATAGATCTGCACAATTTTTGCATCACACTTTTTAAATAAATTCAACTTGAAATGTTATGTAAAATTAACAAGAAAAACTTGTTCTTAACTCATTCTTCACTTAAAAACTTCAGAACACCAATTGAATCTACCAGGTAAATACAATTTGTGTCAACTCAACATTGTGTCTTTAACATTAAATAGGATATTTATTTAAGATGAGACAACTTAATATTTTATTTTAGACCTAGAACTACTGAACTTTTCTACACTGGTAAAAATGGTGTTGGATTTACTTAAAATATTTGCACTATATGCACTATTTTTGCATCACTTTTTTTTCTTAAAGTAAATCTTTGTTATCTTGAAGCTACTGAATAAAAATGGTCTGTCTATACTGCTCTAAAACATTAAACATAAAATGAATTAGTATAAAAGAGCATTTTACTTAAAATAAAAAAAAATCATTTTATCTGAAAAATTTTGCAATATTATGCTAAACGTCTTTATTTTAATGAAGAAGCCTATTCATCAAAGAGTGAATTATTGTATAAAGTTTGACACTGTCAAGCTCCAGTAAAGCTTGTTGAAAAATATGTAAATGTGTACCTGAGTTGTTTGGGTTAACTCAGAATAATTGCATATATTAGTCCAAGCAGCAAAGCACAAGCCTTCGCAACACCTGCCAACCCCACCAGGACCTCTAAGCACTATCTCAGTCTCTAAAGGGTCATCCATGGATCCAGTGTATGTAATGATCCTCAGTTTCTGCTGTCCAGTTCATCCTCATGTGTATCCTTAATGAAGAGAATAGAAAATGTGTACTGTACTGACTTTCAACATTACTTTGTATGATTCAGATTGTTTTAGAGTGGTAAAAATATAACATATAAATAACACAAAATGAGAGAATATTTTATAAACAAAAAAACAAAACATGCCTTATATATTTAATGCATAAAATTAATCTGTTATAGTCTAGGAATTCCTTTTTGTGTAATCGAGAGACAATTATTGCCATCATTAAGTAATTTAGGTTTGGAGCTCAACTTTTAAGGTGGTGGATCTCAAATCAAATCAAATACAATACAATAGAGGATTAAATGTATTCCAGATACTCACCCTTTAACGTCTGAGAGAGGTAAAAACAGTGAATCAAAACTTTTTTATATGGTTACACATAAAAGCACATGTATAAGAGACATTGTTTTGACTTATTTGTATTGATAGTGTAACCACTGATGGCAATTGAATTGTAAAAGAAAATGTATTTAAAAGTGAAGAGACAAATGCTTTTTGCTGAAGTTCTGATAATATATCCTACACCACAACAATGATATGAAACATACTGCTAATGCAACATGTTTTCTTAAGCTAATTGGGAAATTCTGGAATAGCTAAGTCAGTCACCTGATTAAACATGCCTTTTATATTCAAAAGAAAACTTTTCTCCATTGGGCTCATGTTATCATACATGAGAGAAAAAAAAATAGCTTAATAGTTTTTTCGGGACATTTACAAGACAGACATTTAAAGAAAAGCTGGACATCATTAAGGAAGGTCAACTTAAACAGTTCAAAACAGTTGTTAAACTTTTTTATAAACCATTGCACAAGTATGCATGAAAAACCTGGGGTCATTTTATGAGGTTAATGTTGATGCTTCTACTTAAGATTAAGTATGCAGATGGCACAGCTGTGGCTGCAGTTAAAGGAGACTTGCTGAATTGTGTTAATTGTGTTTCTTGCTTTAGTAATTCCATTTTTTTTCACTGCATGAAAAACCTGTCTGTTATGCAGTACTCTGTATACTGAGTTTGTGTATAATATTGATGTTTTTTATAGATGTGGCATCATAATGAGGTATTAAGAGGTGGGTTAATTTAAGTAGGACACCACTGAAGGCCTAATTGTGAAATGCACAGCTAATGCACAGTCATCAAAAGTGTGAACTACTTTTAAAGATGCTTCACTGTTTTGAAGAAATGCACAATAGTTATGCTAGGGATTTGTCTGGAAAGTTTTTCATTGCAGAAATGAAGCAAAAATCTTCTACAACTCGTTTATTGAATGCTATCAGAAATTATCATCCTCTTACTAAGCATGGCATGCCAGCCCATATGGAGAGAGCTGGTGTGCAGTGCTAACAGACTTCTGCATAGTATTAACTCCATATGCACCATGAGTATGTTTTCATTGTCACGTTTGCATTTTCATTCATATTATGTTTCCACCAAGTCTTGTGAATTATCATTTCCTTTACCTGTCTGAAGTTTTTACAGTTGTTTTGAGTTTGCCCTTTCATAAATTTGTGTTCAGAAATCCCTTTGTTTCCAGTGTTTCATTTAGTTCTGTAAAATACCAAGCCATTTATTTTCATAGTTCCTAGTTTCAAGTTTCATGGTTTTGATCTTGCTTTTGGTTTCTTGCTCTCGTTTTGCCAACATACTATTGTTCACTGATTGCTTTACCTTTGCCTCTTTCTTGTGCATGTTTATGCCTACAGATTTGATTTATGTCAATTAAATGTTCTCTCAGCACACCTCTGCTATTGCACATTCCGAGCAATATCACTTGTACAAAATCAGTAACGCTTGCAGTTGTGCTCATATTCATGCTTTCTTGCTATTGTGATACTGCTTACGTAAAACTGATATTATAGAAACACATTCAATTTATTGGCCATTTGTATTAATTTTTGTGACAATGTCTGACCCAGAACAACAGTAACAAAATATATAAAATGATAAACTTATAAACTTATAAATCAAGCAATGCATCTGCATATTAGTGAGATCCCCGCAGCTGTGGTCCTGACCAGTTTTTAAATAAAGGTCTGCGTCCCCTTAGTTTGAGACTGAGACAAGGCAGAGTCAAAATTAGTTATGGAACAGACTTGCAATTAGTGTTTGGGACTCAAACAGGGTTTCAGTGTTCAAGTCTAGACTGAAAACACATTTATTTAGTCAAGCCTTTTGTCAGTAGGTCTTCCTCAGGTCTTATATTTTGGACTCCATAGAGGAATGATCTGTATAGTGTCCTTAAATATTTAAACAATATATTTTTTGTTTAAATAAAAACAATAATAACAATACAATAAGAATGCTTAACAATCTTTATTTTCTCTTTTTCTGTCACTCCTCTCTTTGTCAAGTAAACATGCCCCTGAGGTTCAGTGAGCAGTTTTCCTTTCCTTTCTTCTCTTTGGACCTGCCTGGTTCATCCCAAGTTCTTCTCAATTGGAGATCACTCTGTGCAGCCTGGGTATGGGTCTACATCTACAGCCTAAATATACATGAAGCTGCTGAGGAACTCAAGAATTTTGAGAATTGATTCGGACTGTATACTTCAATGGCTCAGGACCACAGGTTGCACGAACAGTTCTGCATTTATGCATCTATTACTACACACCTCTACAATGGAATTGCAACGAATGGTCAATTGATGCCACCCAGATGAGGGTGGGTTCCCTTTTGAGTCTAGTTCTTCTTAAGGTTTCTTTCTCATACCATCTCAGGGATTTTTTCCTTGCACAGTCACCACTGGCTTGCTCATCAGGGATAAAAACATTATAAGGATCTACCTTATAGGCAATAAACTTACACACTCTTTTATATAACCTCATTACCACTTTATCTGTGTAAAGCTGCTTAGAGACAATGTCCAAATTACAAAGCGCTATACAAATTAAAATTAAATTGAATTTAAATTAAATGAGCTCGAGACAGAAACCAAAGCCTAGATGAAGGTGTCTATATGTTTGCATAAGGCCATACTTAACAAGGTATCTAGTATTATACAGCCACCTTATTCACAAATGTATCTGGTTTGATATAGCAACAACTGTTAAGGATTATGCAGATATGTTTATGCATTGTAAAACCAGCTTGGGGAACTAATAAAATACAGAATTATATAACAGTGGTAGTATCCAACAACCAACCAAAAAAAGTCCACCAGACCAGACAGGTTAAGCCCATTAAAAAAAAAGCTCAGAAAGAATAGCGTGTTTACTCCAAGACCTAGTACATACTTCCATTTTAAAGAGGAATTATGAGAATAACAGCAGCCAGGTGCTGCAAATCAAATGATCATCAGCCAGTGTGACTACTTTTCTAAAAGATGCAGTTTTATCAGTTTGCTTGTCTGGAAGCATTCAGATGTGTGTTAAGGCAGATCCAAGGAGGAATGACACTAACAATTTAAAGTCCATCATTCTACATTGAGGGACATAATTCACAAGTGGAAACATTTAAGACAGCTGCCAATCTTCCCAGGAGTGGAAGTTTACCCAAAGGTCAGACAATGCAGTGCTCAGAGAAACTGCAAAAAAAAAAAGAAAAAACTGCCAAAAAAAAAAGCTTCACTTAGCATGTTATTTAGAAAAAGTCCTAACAAATATGGTTTGTTTGGAAGTATTGCCAGGAAAAAGCCTCTTCACTCTAATAAGAACATGGTAGCATGGCTTATGTTAGCAAAGTTTGTTCTTAGTACAGATGAGATGAGAATGGAGAACACACTCCACAGAATGAAGAAAAAGGATCGGCATTCTGCGATGCTCTGATAAAATCCAGACCTCAACCAGTCTGAAATACTGTGGCAGAACCTTAGGAGAGTTGAGTATAAACAAACGCCTGCAATCCTCAATGAACTAAAGCAAGGCTGTGAAGTGGGCCAAGATTTCTACAGAATGATATGAAAGACTGATGCAGTCATACAGAAAATTATTAATTCAAATTATTGGACAATAAGGCACAAAATGATTTAACATGGTCTAGTGCAGAGATGCCCAAATTAGTGCACACAGACCAAAGTTAGCTTATGGTGACCTTAGATTTGGCCCACCATGCCACATACATGGGTCGGGGGGGTATTTGGAAAAGCCCTTGAAAAATAAGAACCAGCTTAATGCGTCTTATTAGATGTCGCTTAGGCATTGAACTCTATTGCACAATATATTTGATTGTTTCTCATTGTACAATATGGTTCACTGAAATAAAACTACATTAGTTAAGCAGATTACAGAGTAAGGTTTTCTATTTATTTGTTTACATATTATGAAATTACTAGAGGAACCATGGCAACTTTTAATTTTATTATAATATTTGGTATAATGCCACATTTATTTTTGACCTACAACCCATTATAGGAAAACCTTTGGGCACCTTTGTTCTAGAGTGTCTTATTCCATTAATAGCAAAGCAAATTGTGAGGGATTTCAATATTCAATTTATTAATGATGATAAAGAAAACACTGTCTTTAAAAATGCAGGTTTTGATTTTATAAAAAGAAACCAGAAAGTACATTCCTCTGTACTAAACACTTTACACTGTTGGGAAACAATGCAAAGCACAGTGACTTTTACAAAGCACATAAATATTTCCTAACATAAGTCACCACATCATTTATGTTGAACATCCATTAAATAAATCTGTGTATGAGCTGTTGCTGTTAGAATGAGTCCGATAATGTAAAGCATAAAATTAGAATTACTGTCTGAGCCAAATACAAATGATATTTTCTGACAAATTATAAAATCTATTTTATTTATTTGAATAGTGCTTTTAACACTGCATATTGTCTCAATCCACCTTTACATTTATTTATTCAGCAAATTGTACAACAAAAATATCTTTGTTGGAAAAGGTATGTAAACACTTGTATCAGTAACATATGACCATTCTGAACAGCAACATCTTTGTAAATATTTCTGGGTAATTGATCAATTTTGCACATTGTGTTGAAGGAATTTTGGCCCATTTATCCTTACTAAACTGCTTTCACTCACTGTTGTTTGTGGGCTTCTTTGGATAAATGCCTCTTTTTATGTCCTTCCATGACCATAACCTTGGGTTAAGGTCTGGTTAAGATTGGTTAACCAATCTTCTGTGACAGGTGCTCTACAAAATCATTACTGTATATAACTGATTTTCTGTAATCATACAAAACAAAAATGAGATATATTAAAAATAATATACTGTGATGCTCAACCTCAAATAGAAGGGCACAGAACAGCACCATGGACAGCACTGCAAATGTTAGCGCCACAACACAGACCAGATGCATGACACCATGTTAGGCCTTATGCTCTTACAATACATTTTATGTTCTCCACATTATATATACATTTTTACTAACATTTTATTAAACATTTTCAATGCTCCAAACCAAAATCAAGTTTGGAAGTGTTTGTGATTTGTTCATGAGCCATCTAATAACTATTCTGAAATTTTTCAAAGACAAATAGAACAGAGCAATGAAGAACTGGAGCAGCAAACTGCGTTGCATTCTCCATACTTCTTACAATATATTAATTCAATGGTGCATTTATTTAATAGAAAAGTGAAGGTGTTTAGCTGACATTTGAAATAATTAAAAGAACCAGATAACAGAGGGTATACATGAGAATTTGTGATGGAATTTAAAGACAGAGCAGCTTATAAGTACAACCAGGAGCAAGACTGAGAAGGGCTTGTGAAAGAAGGGTCAAGAATATATTGAATTTATATTGAATGCAGCAAGAACCTGCTGCCAAGCAGACGTGGAAGTAAAGGTTTTTATATTGTGCTTAAATACAACTGCAGTAAAATATAGGATACCTTTTGTATTTCTACTTGTACAAAAACATTTGCTTTTGAATATAATTATCAAAGTTTCCAATACTGATAATGATCATTTATGCATGTTTCATTTACTGGGCATCATTCCTATTTCTATTGACACAGGCATACAGTGAAAGTACCCTTACAACAATGAAACTCTTGCAAGGAGTGTGGGATTATAGCGACAGGTTCTCATTTAGTGAACTTTGTGTTCACTATAAAGTACTGAGTAATGGCATGTTTTTCTAAAATGTAGTAAAATGCAAGACATTTAAATGTAAATTCCTGAAAATATTTTATAAATATTTTATATTTTATAATATACACTACAGAAATGTACAGTAAAAAAAAATACAGAAATCCTTCTATAATGTCCACCACTGCTAAATAGTGAAATTGTTTCACTTTATCTTTGTGTGGTAATCAGAATAATCAGCTTTTATTTTATTTTTTGCATTATTTGTAGTCCTGTCTAAACACTTAATTGTGAACCCTTCATTGTCGACCTTGAGAAAACAAATTAATAGTTTGTATGTAGTTAAATGCTATTGTTGTTCTTTACCAGCTGGATTTATGCATCTTTAAACCCCTCACTCTGAAAAATGTTTCTGCTATGCAGAACATAGGTTAAATTTTGTAATAGTTCTTTTAACAAATGGACCATAAATTAATCCTCATACATTATTTATATTTATAGTAGAACATTATAAATTGCATGAAAATGTTTACTGGCTTGTCATCCTTTCATTTTTTTATTCCTTTTCTCTCTCTCTATTTCAGAGTTTATAGGGAATGGAAAAATGTTCCTTCGGTTGAATAGTGCTCTAATTTCCTCACATGGCATGACCCTGAGCATGACACACAGGGAAAACTTGTCATGCCCAGCACTGGATACTATTTGCTTCTTGTTTGCATAATGTTGAAAAAAGAAACCTTTTTCCTGCTCTCACTGCCTGCTTTGCACTTCTCCTACATTACTCTGCATTAAAGAGAGATGATTAACGATTTACCTACAGCAATGTGAATGCCCCATAAAACAGATAATATTGTTTAAATCATTAGACAAATAACTTGTAGCTTGCAGCACTGCACTTAATTTAATACTCTTTAGAACATGTTTCTCATATCAGTAATGTAATCTGTTAGCAAGATAATATTTCGCTATTTTTGTAGTTTGAATATTAAAATACAACAGAAGTTTGATAAAAAAAATTCAACAAAATCTCATTTCTATACAAAAGGTCTTCTAGTCATTTCTTAATGTCAGAAATATTAAGTAGAAGAAAAAATATGCCTTTCTCTAACACAGGGCAGTTGATCAAGGTGGACAGCCATCATGTGCACCAGTAGCCATGTGCAACCAGTAATCCTGGTTCTTGAAGCAAACAAAATTGTAGAAGTTCTCTCCCCCCTTGAGGAAGCCATGTTCGTTCGTTCCCCAGCACACAGGGCTATCCACAAAGCCATGCACAGTGAACGAGACCCAAGCTGCAACCTCTGGTTCATCAAAATATTTTCTGGATGATCAAAAAAAAATTGAGAATGTTTAACAACGTTCATTAATGATTTTGCATTACATAATTTCTATGAATATATGAAAAACACAACCCAATAAATTAAATTATACAGCAAAGAAAATTACCTAAGTTCTTGTAAAAGTGCAGCAATGTCTTCAGGAGGAATGAGTCCAGTTACTGTGCAAAGCAGGGCCTGGCTTACAGAATTACATGGCTCCGGACAGACATATGTGGATAGGAAACTTGTAGCTGAGTTTTGACTGCAACATCAATAATAACACTTTTTACCCATTGAAAGGAATTCCACATTCAACAAATAAATCCAAAGAAGAAACAACTCACCAACTGATATTCAGGTTGACTGCCCCAAGCCAGTCTAGGAAGTGCTCTGGGGTACATGAAAGACTCTTTCCCTGAAGATCTGAGGACTGAAGTGATGGGCACAACAGATCTGTCAGATTCTGGGTATTAAGTGTAGGCCTACACTTTTCGTAGGTGTACTGAGACAGGAGAGCCTTCAGATAGCCATCTTGGTCTGAGCATGAGAATGACACAAATCAAGCACGCACACAAAGATTTTCTAATACAATCATTAACAAAAATTGCCTAGACAATCATTAGCACTAATGCTTTATTTAAACAAAACATTTGAAACACTAACTGCACTAGAAAAATTAAACAATACGCAAATAATAACAAAAGTAAAATGGGATATGTGGATGGAACCGGTGAGTACTGTAAGGGTCATGTTCTTTGACTTCTTCAGTACTTTTGAGACCATCAGGCTGGCACTTCTTGGTAAAAAAGCTGACAGTAATGCAGGCTGATGCGCCCCTTATGTCTTGATAGTAGACTACCTGACTGCAAGACCTCAGTATGTAGTTTACAACACTATATGTCAGAGAATGTGATCAGCAATCCTGAGGCCCTACAGGGGACAGTGCTATCTCCCCTACTTTTCACTGTCTACACCATGGACTTTAGATAACAGATAGAGACTTGCCATCTTCAAAGGTTCTCAGATGACTCTGCAGTAGTGGGATGCATCAGTGACTGATGAGAAGGAGAACAGTACTGAAGTAAAGAAATGCGTCAAATGGTGTGAGGACAACATTTTACAGCTACATTTGGCCAAGACAAAAGAGATGGATGTGGCCTTTAGAAAGAGGAAGACACCTGTGATTCCTGTCTTCATTCATGGCATTGGTGTGAAGATGGTGGTGGATTACAAAATACCTGGGGTTTTTATATAGACAATAAACTAGAATGAACTAAGAACACGGAGTTACTGTACAGGAAGGGCCAGAGCCGCTTCTATTTTTTGAGAAGGCTGAGGTCCTTCAACATCTGCAGGACAATGCTGACTGTTTTATGAGATTGTTGTGGCCAGTGCTCTCCTGCATGCTGTGGCATGGTGGAGAAGCAGGCCGAAAGTGGCAGACACTAACAGACTCAACAAACAGTATGTTCAGTGTCAGACTCGTACAACCACAATGCACCACAGAACATTTCTGCCTGTGGCCATCAAACTAAATAACTCTGCCGTCTGAGTGTTATACAGCTGCTCTACTATATAGATGTTATACAATAAAGATCATATAGATATAGTTATTTTTACAGATTTTCATTCCACACATATATTGTTAATTATGTGCAATAATTGGTTTGAAAGAGGCAGATGTAGAGGACAGGATAGTGTGGAGATGGATGATCAACTGTGGCAAACCCTGTTTGTGCAACATGTGCAATAACCTTTTTAACTATTATCGTAGTCTGACTTTTCTGCCATCTGTTGTTCACTGCTGCTACAATTCCATTTCATTTCACTCAATATATATAGAATATAGAAATTTAATTATTCTCTCATTATTCTGCTAATAATCCCAGCTTCAGTGTGTCTGCAACCTCATGTTTAGTGCCCTCCAATAATTCTGGCACCCTTGAGAAATATGAGCAGCTTTCCAGCAAAGGCAGTCAGGTATTATTTTGATATCTGTTGATATTTCATTGAAGATTTTTGTTAGGATCTATGATGCCATGTAACCTAACAAAATGTCCAGGTCCTCTGGGAAAAAAAACCCAAAACATTGAAGAGCCCCCACTATATTTAAGTGTGGGCATGAATTTAATCTCTATATGACTACCTCACTGTGTGTACCAAACCACACCTTACTAAAAGCTCTATTTTGGTGTAATGTGACCAAGGAACCCGATACAATTTGAAGTTCCATTAGTATCTGGCAAACTAGAAATGCTTCAATTTGATTTCGGATGAGAGTACCCTTCCCTTAATTTTGGAAACATTCTGAACCAAAGATGCAACTAACTTCTGCAATTTTCTAGCTATGATCTTTGGGCATTTTTGCCCACCTGAACCATCCTCCTCACAGTGTTTGAGACAATACAGACACGCAAATCTTAATGATTGCCCTGCTAGTGGAAATGAACATGTATAATGCTTTTGCTATTTTCTTATAGCCACTTCCAATTTTGTGAAGCTCAACAAACTTTTACCACACATCACAGCTTGGTCTTACGCATTGTCATAAGAATTTTAATAGCCTATTTTGCTCATATTTACCAAGGGTGCTAATATTAGTGGAGAGCACTATATACATAACTAAACTGTAGTTAACACTTTCTGTTAGCAACTTTGTTTATGAAGAGCAAATTAAAAAGATGCAGTGGTTGCCTTCATTCATCACAGAGGAAACACCTGCAAACTGTTGAGTAATGTGGGAGAACTAGCAGGAGAAAGGAAATAGTTACTAAACCGGTGAGAAAAATAGAAAAACAAATATATAAAATGTATCATCATAATTAGCAGCAAATGAAAGTGTTACTAAAACTCTAAATGCAATGCAAACTTTAGAACTGTGTGTCAGTGCTGGGCCTTTTACATCAGCAGAAAAGGAAATGTAGCACTTATGTTTGTGAGTGATTATGAGTTTTTTTGTAGGGCATTTAGCATTCCTGTAAAAGACAATCAACCCAACAAAAGAAAACATACAACATATAATTTAAAGCAATTGGTTAATTAACTAAATCATTTAAAATCCCTTCAATAATTTATAGTCAGCCATCTTTTACACAAATCTTAAGTATTACTCCATAATCTAAATCTTAAAAGCAAAAATTCCTTTATCATAAGAGAAAGGGCTTTAAATTCTAAAGTTAGACCAAAACCATTCTTATTATTGTAAATGTGAAACTGAAAAATAATTTTGGCTTCTAATATTATTTTCTAACTGCAAGCATGTAGGATTTTAAATAAAATCTTAGCTCGAGGTTAAGTAAAAGATTAATTATATGTACAATTACGATTAATGACGTAAAAATTATTCGAAGAGGATATGTTTCTCAAAAGGATGATACACTGGTGCTGGTGCGACTTTATACTCAATCTTAGATTTTCTTATTTACGTGGCACTAAAACTCCGTCAAATTATCCTGTAGGTCCCAATTGTTCTGCAGAAACTGATATTCATGTCAGTGAACACATATCTTAAAGGAATATAATTTTTCAAAGATATATTACAAACCTGAACGGCTATCTGTTAAAAGAAAGTCACATCTCAATGAAACTCTTTCTTTCAAACTTAGCAGAACTTGCTGGTATCGCTTTGCACCAGGCACCAACGATTTATCGGTGAGGTCCACAGTTACAACTGCAAGTATAGAAACGTAATAAGTAAAAATTTACATTAAACTATCAGATTCAGATAGCTTTGAAGTTTTTCTCTATAATTTAGATGATAAAACTTTTCACCGTATCTCATGGGCTTTCTGTGATTGTATAGTGATGGTTTTCCCTCCAGGCCAAGCTGCTCATACGTGTCCTTATCAATAGACAATATTAATTTTCCTAAAGAGAGAAAAAAAAAAAAAAAGATTCATGACAGAGTGCACCAAGCACAGTATAAGGGTCAGAGATGAAGATGTAGAGGTAAAAGAAAGTGATCTATTGCCTCATTTACATCTAGTCATAAAACTGCACTGCAAATCTCTTTGTATTGCTGTATACTTAATAATGCCCATACCTTGTACATATGTATTCAGACCGCTTGCAACAACATTTGAAAATTTGCTCCAGTGCCTCTAATTTCTCTTGATTGTTGCGGAAATGTTTCTACACCTTGACTGGAGTCTACCTGTGGTAATATTAACTGGACAGTATCTGAAAAAGCACACACCTCGCTATAGAGCAGGTTTTTGATTTTGGCCCACTGTGAATTTGAGTTTGACACCCCTGCTATAGAGGGTCTAACATTTGACAATGCATTTTAGAGCAAAAGCCAAGCAATGCGGTGAAAGAACCCCCTGCAGAGCTCAGAGACACCGAGTGTTGCAAAGCACAGAACTGAGGCAGGCTACAAAAAATGCTGCACTGAAAATTCTCAATAGCACAAGAAAGGACATTACTCATAATCTCACACTCTCATGGTAGTTCTCACTCTCTGGTGTTTTGTATGGGTTCTCCTCTTTTGAGTGTGGTTCCTCTCAATTTTCTTCCTCATAACATCTAAGAAGTTTTTCCTTGCCACAGTCACGCCAATCTGACTGAGCTCAGAAGATCCTGTTTGGAGATATGGCAGTGTGGCTAAATAGAAAACTCTCCTGAGTGCAAAACCCATAGAAGCTTGCTTGGTGCTTGCCAACAGGCACCTGGAGGACTATCAGACTGTGCCGAACTTGAGTCTCTGGTCTGATGAAACTGAAATGTTTGGCCTCAATTCTAACTGTTATGTTTAGAGGAAACCAGGCACCCCATGCCATCTGTCAAGAGTGGCTTCAGGAGAGTTCTGACTTAAACCCTATTGAACATCTCTGGAGAGACCTGGAAATGGCTGTCCACCGACAGTCCCCATGCAACCTGGCGCAGCACGAGAGGATTTGCCATGAAGAATGAAGAGAGAATCTCCCAATCCAGGTGTGCAAAGCTTGTTGAGTCATACCCAAAATGACTCGAGGTTGTAACTTTTGCCAAAGCTGGTTCAACTAAGTACAGTGGAATGCCAAAAAGCGTTGAGATAACCGATGATCGAGATAAACAAAAAAAACAATATGAAGGCAATATATTAACTTGCTTGAAATTTCTTTATGTACATAATGTGCGTTAATAAATGAGATTGTACATGCACGTTTTTTTTGTTTTTTTACTCAACAGTGTTGCGGCGATTTGTTTGATGAAGGCATGCTACAAAAATGTACATACATGTTTGTTAACTGCCAGGAATCCACCTGCCACGCCCCCTTCGGTGGCTGTCAAACCTCCGCTTTCTCTGAAGCTCCCGGCTTCAATCGTGCACATTTAGCACTCATCACCAGCTCCTATTTAAACCCCTCACTTCCACACTCTCACCGTCCGTTATTGTTGGTATATGTTGGTTCACGGCGGTCGTTGTTATCGCCTTATGCGTGTCCCGGTACGTGCCTTCCCACTCGGACACTCGCACTCTCTCAACGGCTGCGCTTTTCTTCCCAAAACGCATTGCGGATTCCCCCGATCCTGCCGTTGTTGATTCTATGCTTTTGCTGCTCATCCCACCTTCTCCGGTGTGCTGTTCAGCGCACCCGTGGATTATATATACACAGACTGCCTCTTTTCAGTTTGGGACTTAGTGGACCGCGCTCCCAGAGCGCACCACCGGAATATTCACTTTCAAGGCGAGTGTTTGTGTTTGGCTTTGCCCTGTGTTGCAATAAACTGTTTTGCTTTCACTTCGGCTTTCGCCTCCCGTTCATCGCATAACATTTAACAACAAAAGGCATATGTGCACCAACTAACAGCAGAGATTTACCAGTATACAATACAAACCACCGTCAATTCTCGATACAAACCTTTATTATATTCTCCAACATTGCAAACACAAAGATCGCTCACAAAATCACCAAAAAATGTGCAGGGTGTAGTTCGTTTTTACAAAAAGCTAACCAGTGTCAAAATTAAATTCTCGAGTCATTTCACTCTGACACAGCTCTAAAAAGTGTCCTACACCTGTAGCATCTGTAAGGCTTGATTTTTCCGCCACTTCCGCGAGTTCTTCTGTGGCTGCACAGCACCGATCGAGATAACCGACTTTAGGTGGCAAATTTGTCCCCAATTGTGCTCGAGAAATTAGGGTTCGGCGACATAAAAGAATCGACATAACCGATTAAAAAATGCTAAGACAAAGCGAGAATTTGGCGGTTCCACTTTAAAAACGTCGACTTAATAGGGTTGGCGAGTTAACCGAGGTCGAGATAAGTGGGTTCGACTGTACTAAGTAAAGGGTCTGAATACTTATGCAAGTGATAATTTCAGTTTTTATTTATTTTTTTAATTTACAGACATTTCTAGGATTCTGTTTTCACTTTACCACTACGGGGTGCCGAGTGTAGATTAATGAATTTCAACAATTGTAGTATCAGGCTACACCTTAAAATTGGAAAAAAGTGACAGGGGTCTGGCTGCTTTCAAAATGCACTACATATATAGGTTTTAGCCATGCACCAAATAGCTCTCTGGGCCCCAGATTATGGGGCAGAGATTTGATTTGAAATTTATGGCTTTAGTGATTATTTTGGTTGAAACTTAACTAAATCAAACAAAATACCAGCCTAATATTTTTCTATTGATGAAATGGATACACGTGTTTTTAATCATACTTACTGCCTAAACAAGCAATAACATTGTCTTCATCAAGTCGGGTTTTGTAGGAGAGTGCATAAAAACTGCCTGTGAAAACAGAATGCAAAACATTCTGGAAAGAATCAACAAAAAAACAAATAAACATCATGGTAAAAACACTGTGTCCTTACCTTTCTTAATTATTTCAAGCATGTCCTCTTCCAGAAATCTGTAAACGGGTAGATCCTGAACAAAATAATATGAGCTGAAATTACCGATTACCTTTGGGAAATCAGCAGGCAGTACTTCACATTCAGGTATCAGCAAAGAAATCTGTAAAACAATATATTTTAGTAATAATTATTACTCATTTAGCTCATTACTACAAAAAAATATATATTGTGTTCGAAGAAACAGACAGACAGACAGTTGTATGCAAAAAAAAAAAAAAAAACCCCTGACAATGTCCATGATTTTCATTTAGAAATATTTGGGTGTTTGGATCAGCAATTTCATTTTGATCTATCAAATAACTGAAGGACACTAATATTTCAGTAGTGAAATGAGGTTTATTGGATTAACAGAAAATGCGCAATATGCATCAAAATGAAATTAGACAGGTGCATACATTTGGGGCACCCCAACAGAAAAATCACATCAATATTTAGTAGAGCCTTCTTTAGCAGAAATAACAGCCTCTAGACTTTCCTATAGCCTGTAATGAGTGTCTGGATTCTGGATGAATGTATTTTGGACCATTCCTCCTTACAAAACATCTCCAGTTCAGTTAGGTTTGATGGTTGCCGAGCATGGACAGCACGCTTCAAACCACCCCACAGATGTTCAATGACATTCACGTCTGGGGACTGGGATGGCCATTCCAGAACATTGTACTTGTTCCTCTGCATAAATGCCCGAGTAGATTTTGAGCAGTGTTTTAGGTCGTTGTCTTGTTGAAATATCCAGCCTCGGCGTAACTTCAACTTTGTGACTGATTCCTCAACATTATTCTCAAGAATCTGCTGATATTGAGTGGAATCCATCCGACCCTCAACTTTAACCAGATTCCCAGTACAGGTACTGGCCACACAGCCCCACAGCATGATGGAACCTCGCCCAAATTTTACTGTGGGTAGCAAGTGTTTTTCTTGGACCGCTGTGTTCTTTTGCCGCCATGCATAACACCCCTTGTTATGACCAAATAACTCAATCTTTGTTTCATCAGTCCACAGCACCTTATTCCAAAATGTAGCTGGCTTGTCCAAATGTGCGTTTGCATACCTCAAGCGACTCCGTTTGTGGCGTGTGTGCAGAAAAGGCTTCTTTCGCATCACTCTCCCATACAGCTTCTCCTTGTGCAAAGTGTGCTAAATTGTTAAACGATGCACAGTGACACCATCTGCGGCAAGTTGATGTTGTAGGTCTTTGGAGGTGGTCTGTGACCGTTCTCACCATTCTTTGCCTCTCCAATATTTTATGTGGCCTGCCAATTCTGGCCTCAACAAGAACTGTGCCTGTGGTCTTCCATTTCCTCTCTATGTTCCTCACAGTGGACACTGACAGCTTATATGATGCGACCTTTTAGCACCTCCTCACAGTTTTTCCATCCAGCCTGTTTTAGTGGGGGAAGTCTTGAAGGAACTGACTGCTCTGGACCCCAATAAAGCAGCTGGGTCAGATGATCTTGCTGCTTTTTTTATTCAAATTGCTGCCCCTGTCATTGCGGCTCCATTAACAGCCCTAATTAACCTCTCCCTCTATACAGCCGAGATTCCACCTGCTTGGAAAGAAGCGGTTGTGCTTCCTCTCTATAAGGGCGGTGATCAGGCTGACCTGAATAATTACAGGCCAATTTCCATCTTACCATGTGTCTAAAATTCTGGAAAACCTTGTCAATAAACAATTAATCAATTATCTTAATGTGAACGGTATCATCTCCGGGGCACAGTCTGGCTTCCGATCAGGGTATGGTTGTGTTACAGCTACCACTAAAGTGCTTAATGACATTACATCTGCATTAGATAACAAACAAAACTGTGCTGCTATATTCATTGATCTTGCAAAAGCTTTTGACTCGGTGGACCACAACACACTTATCCACAGACTCCGCAGCATTGGTGTCACTGATCACTCACTTGTTTGGTTCTCAAATTATCTTTCTCAACGTGTTCAATGTGTAAGATTTGAAAACCTTTTCTCCCATTCTCTCCCAGGTCACCAGGGGTGTCCCACAAGGCTCCATCCTTGGTCCCACACTTTTCTCAATTTATATTAATAACATTCCCCAGGCAGTTGGTAATTCACTCATTCACTTATATGCCGATGATACAATCCTTTATGCCATGGGTCCCTCCCCTGATGCTGTTCAAGCTACCCTGCAACATAGCTTTCACCAACTACAGCAGTCTTTTACACAACTCAAACTCACTCTCAATACCTCTAAAACAAAAAGCATGTGGTTTTGCCGTAGGGGTACTACGCCTCCTCCTGCCCTTAACATCACCACCTGCAAGGGGGATATTTTAGAACACGTCACTGCTTATAACTACTTGGGCATCTGGTTGGAAACTTCACTTTCTTTCTCTATCCACATATCAAAGCTGCAATCTTAGGTCAAAGCCAAGCTTGGTTTCTTTTACAGAAACCGCTCTTCCTTCACCACTTCTGCCAAACTTATTCTTATTCAAATGACCATTCTACCCATGTTAGATTATGGAGACACTATATATAGGGTTGCTTGCAAGTCCACCCTATCAAAACTTGATGCTCTTTACCATTCTGCTATCAGGTTTGCCACAAATGCTCCTTTCAATACACACCACTGTGCTTTATATTCATCTGTTAACTGGCCCTCCCTTCACAATCGCCATAAAATTCACTGGTTCACGTTCATTTATAAGACCCCTCTCGGCCACTCACCTCCTTACTTAGGTCACTTGCTGCAGCTAAAGCCTGTCACATATAACACCCGGTCCTCACTTAATTTTCAATTAAGCATTCCTAAAACCAACTCTGCGTTTGGTCTCGCATCTTTTCAATCTGCTGCCGCTCGCGACTGGAATGCTTTGCAAAATACCCTCAAACTGGATAAATTAATTCCAATTTCAACCTTTAAAAATATGATATATTTGTTCACAGATATATGCAGTTGTTTTTCTACATAATTTTGTTTTAAAATGTATTTATGTAATTGTTAATTTTGTATGTATTTTTTTATGTTTTGTATTTATTTTAGCCCTACTTCCCTTTCCCTAAGTGGTTATTCCACTTGTCAGGCCGCTATTGTAAAGAAGAACCTGTTCTTAATGACTTGCCTGTAAAAATAAAGGTTAAAAAAAATAATAAATAAATAATAATAATATCTCTGCGATGTTGAATGTTGAACAATCTTTGTTTTCAGGTCATTTGAGAGTTGTTTTGAGACCCCCATGTTGCCACTCTTCAGAGGCGAGTCAAAGAGAACAACAACTTGCAATTGGCCACCTCAAATACCTTTTCCCATGATGGGATGCACCTGTCTATGAAGTTCAAGGCTTAATGAGCTCACCAAACCAATTGTGTGTTCCAATTGTGCCATTTTTGCACCTGTCTAATTTCGTTTTGATGCATATTGCGCATTTTCTGTTAATCCAATAAACCTCATTTCACTACTGAAATATTACTGTGTCCTTCAGTTATTTGATAGATCAAAATGAAATTTCTGATCCAAACACCCAAATATTTATAAATGAAAATCATAGACATTGTCAGGGGTTCCTAAACTTTTGCATACAACTGTAGATAGATAGATAGATAGATAGATAGATAGATAGATAGATAGATAGAAATAATTTCTGTATCAATTAAAATTGATCAAATTAAATAAATATTAGGTGTGACTACACTTTAGCTTTTAATTCTTACATTTGCACAAACACAAGGACTTTGTGGGATCAGAGTCAGGTGTAGAATTAACCAGTTATACCAAGCAGGTGCTAATGATACATTTCATATGTGGGTTGAAACACAGTCAATAACTGAAACAAACAGCTGTGTTGAGTGAGGAACAGCCAACTCTGATACTAATGTGAGGTTGTGGAAGACAGTTTTATGTCACAGGCCATACACCATAGAAGGACTGAACACAGCAACAAGACACAGTTAGTTATACTGCATCAGCAACGTCTTTCCCAGGCAAAGTTTTCAAAGCAGACTGGGGTGTTTCAAACACAAAGAAATGGGCAATATTGAAGACCGGAGACTTAACCTAGAGAAGAACAAGGAGTACTGGGACTGATGGTTTGGCCTCTACAGAGCCCTGTCTCTCAGCATAATTAGCTCGGTCTTGCTTTCTATGACAAGACAGAAGGATTTGAGGCCGCCTAAATCCACAAATTATCTGTGGTTAGTTCTTTAAAACGTTTGGAAAAACCTACCTGTCGAATTCCTTCAAAGACTATGTGTAAGTGTACCTAGAAATATTGATGCTGTTTTGCAAGTAAAGGGTGGTTACACCTAAAATGTATTTAATTTCGATTTCTTTAGTTTTTCTCTTTCTATTTTGTTAATTGATAATGCTTTCAGAAATGTGTTGTGAATTTCTCTTACAACATTTTAATCACATTTTTACATCAAGTCTGGAACATAAATTTAAACATTGCCCTATACGGAAGCAAATTAACTAGAATATGATATACAACGCTGAACTGTAAAGTCGAACAATTGTATTTAGAGAGATTTCTTCCGTAGGTTTTAAACAAAGTTTTGTAAAGCCCCGCTTAGTGTTGTTGAACAGCTCTAAAAGCAGTAGTGTGGTTATGAGCTCACCTTATAGTTGAACCAGTGTTTGGACACGTGCGCTTCATGGCGTGATGCTTCATTCAAGAAGTTAGACTTTTCACATACTAATAGGCTCCTCGGACATTTCTCCAAGTGTGTTGGCATTTTTAACAGAAATATATATAATAAGTGTGCTTTATGAAAGTAAACAAAAATAACTTAAATCTAATTCTGTGTTAACATCTCTTTCGTCCGCTTTTCATGTCGATTGCCAAACGGTAAAGTGCATCGCTACTGCCACCTACTGCACCGGAGAAGCATAAAAATAAATCAGCACACCGAATCTAGAGTAGGGGAGTATTCCAGAAAGCAAGATTATCTTCAACTCACATATACCCTGAACTCTCAAACTTGCTTACTTTGGGTATGTCGGTTCCATAATACCTGTGATGAATTAGGTTAATCTACCTCCCATTGGTAACCCAGAGTTAATGCGCGCGCACGGCGAGTACGAAAAGACATTTTCAATGGATCGCCGATTTCAGGCGTAATCCACGGAGGAAAAAAGCGAACTACGCCTTTGGGGTTAAACGAAACACTAGACCGACTCATTGTTTCAATCACACACTAGACTTAATATCTCAGAGGTCACTTAAATAGATATTTTACCTTTAGAGGGATATCAAATCACAAACCATTACATCATACTGTACACACTGCCGTTATCGACTTGGCAGCACTATTGTTCCGACCACTAAGGGCAGATTTATAAGTAACCTGCCTGATCTGTTTTAACATCTTTCTATGCCCCTAAATGCTAATGATCTTGAGATAATGCCAAACAGCATAGGCGCTATCCTCACTAACACATTAGACACCGTTGCCCCCTTCCGAAAAAAAAGGTTAGAGAAAATATTTTAAAAAACCTGCACCATGGAATAATAGTCACACTCATGCACTCAAGAGAGCAACCTGTAATCTGGAGAGAAAATGGAGAAAAAAAAATGTGATAAAACATGTCTGTTGGATCCCGGTCCAACTAAATTACTAAAGGATCTGTTACATACAGCTGGTGATCCTCTACTCAATATTATTAACTCTTTACTATCTTTGGGTCATGCCCCTAAACCCATCAAGTTGGTATTTATTAAGCCTCTCATTAAGAAACTTATTTTGGGTCCAAATGAACTATCAAATTACAGACCCATTTCAAACCTTCCGTTAATGTCTAAGATTTTAGAAAAGATTGTGTCTATCCAATTATGCTCTTTCTAACTAGAAAACCGTATCTTTGAAAAGTTTCAGTCAGGTTTCATGCCCCATCATAGCACAAAAACTGTGCTAGTAAAAATAACTAGCAAATAACATGTTTTTAGCTTCAGACCAAAGCTGCATCTCTCTGTTAGTTTTACTAGATCTTAGGGCTGCATTCGACACTACAGACCATCACTTTCTCCTAGATCGCTTACATAATTACATAGGCATTCAGGGACAGACATTAAATTGGTTTTAATCCTACCTCTCTGATTGTTACCATTTTGTAGATTTAAATGGACATCTATCAAGGCTAATGCAAGTCAAATATGGGGTGCCACAATTCTAGGACCCCTGCTTTTCACAATATACATGCTTCCCTTGGAAAATATGGTTAAGAAGGCACGCAATTATCTTCCATTGTTATGCTGATAATTCCATGCTATTTATATAAATAGCCAAAACCAGAACTGAGTGTGTTAAAAAAATTAAAAGATTGGATGACTCATAACTTTCTATTATTAAATTCTGATAAAACATGAGATATGGCTCATCGGTTTAAAAACCAGTACACAGAAGCTCCAGCAATTCAACTTGCATTGAGCAGGATGTACTGTAACTACTAGTTCAACAGTAAAAGACCTGACAGTTATTTTAGACAGCAACTTTTCTTTTGAATATCATATCTCCCATATTACAAAAAACGCCTTCTTTCACCTTAGAAATATTGCTAAGCTAAGAAAAATGTTACCTACATCTGATGCATAAAAGCCAGTCCATGCATTTGTGACCTCCAGACAGGACTATTGTAATGCAATACTTTAGTCCCGAATGAAGTTCTCACAAGGTTGAAAAAATATGACCATATAACCCCAATTTATCATCCCTACACTGGCTACCTACTAAGTTTTGAATTAAATACAAACTATTGCTTCTTACCTACAAAGCCATAAATGGTTTAGCTCTCATCTATCTATCCAGTTTTCTCATACGTTACAATCCGTCACGCTCTTTGCAATCTCAAAAGTCTGGACTTCTAGTAATTCCTAGAATACCAGTCCGCTAAAGGCGGTAAAGCATTCTTACATTTAGCTCCTAAACTTTGGAATAGCCTTCCTGACAGTGTTCAGGGTTAAGGCACACTCTCCCAGTTTAAGCGTAATTTAAAGACATATCTTTTTTAGCAAGGCCTACACATAACAGATCACATCACATCAGATCAGATCACATCATCTTGTGCTCCAGTACATCTGATCAAACACAAATAATCAACTTGTGCTTGTAAATATTATAAACAGCGGCTATGCTAATTCCTCTACACTGCTTCTCTTTATCTATATATTCCAAGGCATCCCAGAGGTTGCGCCAGCTCCAGTTGTACCCAACCTCATGAAGATTATAGACCTTCAAAGAGTAGATGCCGGCCCTGCAATTATCCTAAACCATTTAGAGATTTACTAGGTACATTTGGAACTCACTTCATATAGAGTTTGGTCATTGAACTTATTTGAACATTTAAGGCTCTGGCATGAAGGAGTTTGTGTTGAATCTATGATAATGATGTCAGACGTTAAGCTATTTTATGAGTTGCTTAGTAGCTCCTGGTTCCACAATGTTAACTGGCTGTATAAGACTGTAGAAAGGATATTACTCATAATGACCCAAATGATGATGGGTTTCCCTTTTGAGTCTGGTTCCTCTTAAGGTTTCTTCCTCATACCATCTAAGGGAGTTTTTCCTTGCCACAGTCACCCCAGGCTTGCTTATCGGGGATAAATACTCATAATATCACTTATATTACATGTTTTTGTTCTAGAATTCTTGTGCTCTGTAAATCTCATTTGAGGTAATGTCCATTGTGAAAAGCGTTTTAGAAAAAAAACTGAACTTCCATGAAAGAGTTGGAGGATTTATGGTGGCTTACAAAAAATATAAGCCCATTATAACTAAAAAAAATAAATAATAATAATTAATACTTCTGCATAAGCAAAAGGAAAAGAGTAGGCTTGGCAAAAAAAATATGGACAGAGTAACATTTATTTGTACATTTAAATAGGCTATTTTTGTTCTTTTGGGCATGTTTTTAAAATAAACAAGCATTTACTTTTTGGGCTCCATAAATATATTAATATTACTGTAGTAAATAATTGGCTATTAATATTAACACACCTGATAAAACACAAAGGCACTGTTTAAGTGCAAGGCATACTATATGTACTGCACTACACACAGTTGCCTTTCCCTCATGCTCTGCATTGCCTATGTTGTTAAAAACGAAGGGTAATGCACAAAATGTACTCCTTGTTAAGCGCTGATCCATGATGTGTCACATTTGATATGTATGATTTCAAAAGAATAAATGAATAAATTAACGATTCTTTTGAAAACTGGTAACACTCTTGCAGATATTTATTTGGATATGAAGTTTTGGATATGTCCCTCGATGATGTACCTCCCCTTAAGACCAAAATGATCAGGGAGAAACAATTAGCACAGTGGTATAATGATCATTCTTGCACCTTAAAACAGACTACTCGGAAACTAGAACGTAAATGGCGTCAAACAAACTTGACGGTATTTTAAAGAAAGAACCCAGAGCAAACTCTGCCCAGATATTTTATATTGTTCTTTCCTTCGAAGTATAGCCCGGAGTTATCCTTTAAATGTAAATTAAATGTAGGAAATGCGACGAGAACAAAAGGCTGGGGGATACCACTCTCTAGGCGGAGGTCAGCAGGTGGTAATCACCGGTATTCACACCTTTGCTGGCGCAAAGGGAGAACCAGAAGGTACCACAGACATGAGGGATCTCTGGGATAAGAGACGACCCACCACACCACCGTCAACAAACCTGAGTGAACGTGTGAAAGTAAGGGGACGACAGCAAACAAATATGCCAGTTCACCAAACACTCTATATAAATGATCTGCACCTTTATCTAAGAAAAAATCTACTGATAAAAGGCTAAATAAATACGTTTTTAACCTCAACTTGAACACCCCGCGACTGTGTCTGAGTCCCGAACACTGTTTGGAAGGTTGTTCCATAACTGTGGGGCTTTATAAGAGAAAGATGCAGCTAGAAGTAAACTTTCCGAGTGAGCATCTCTGGATGATGTCTCTGTCTTAGTGTGTACAGCAGTCAAAAACCTTGGTGTGATTATTGACCCTAGTCTTTCTTTTGAGGCTCACGTGAATAATATTACCAGGAAAAATTAGAAATATGGTGTCGTTACAGGATGCAAAAAAAACTAGTTCATGTTTTTGTTACATCTAGATTAAACTTCTGTAATGCTTTACTGTCTGGGTGTTCGAGTAAGTGCATAAATAAGCTTCAGTTAGTTCAGAATGCAGCAGCAAAAGAGTCCTCACCACATCCACAAAATATGACCACATCACCCGTTTTAATCAGTCTACACCGGCCTCCAATTAAAGCACTTAACAGTCTCGTGCCGCAGTATCTGAGTGAACTTCTTTACCAATCTGATCCTCCACACCTACAAATGGTGCAGGCTATTTGTTGGTACCTCAAATAATGAAGACTACAGCACGGGGCAGATATTTCTCTTATAAAGCTCCACAGTTATGGAACAGCCTTCCAATCAGTGTTTGGGACTCAGACACAGTCTCAGAGTTGAAGTCAAGGCTCAAAACATATTTATTTAGTCTTTTATCAGTAGATTTTTCTTACGTAAAGGAGCAGATCTGGAGGGAGCATGGATATAGAGTGTTTGGTGAACTGGGATATTTGTATGCTGTCATCCCCTCACTCTCAAACGTTCACTCAGGTTTGTTGATGGTGGTGTGGTGGGTCGTCTCTTATCCTAGAGATCCCTCATGTCTGTGTTAGCTTCTGGTTTTCCTTTTTAGTTATGCTGCCATAGCGAGTCTTGCCGGAGTCCCCAACTACACAGTGTCCTTAATTTCATACAACAATAAGGACACATAATAATCCATATCCTTCTCTTCCTGTCACCCCTCTTCTCTTCTCCCTCTCTCTCACACTGATTCAGGACTACAGTTTGCTTCTGATCAGCATCAGTGTACCCTGCAACATTGTATATCTGCAATATTTGGTGCAACCCAGATGAGGATGGGTTCCCTCTTGTGTCTGGTTCCCCTTCTTATGCCTCTCCTCCTCTCCTTATGCCATCTCGGGGAGTTTTACCTTGCCACAGTCGCCACCGGCTTGCTCATCAGGGACAAATTTACACTTTTAAAGAACATCTCATTCATTTTTATCAGCACATTATCTGTGCAAAGCTGCTTTGAAACAATGTTCATTGTTAAAAGCGCTATACAAATAAAAAAGAATTGAATTGAAAACACATTGATACATGGTTTTATCTCCCTCTCACGGAAAATATTTCATATGATCTGTGCTTCCACATCCACCGAATCATCTTTAAATGGGATTACCCCATCTTTCCATGCTTTCGTTCTGGGACTATGTGGACCTCAACCCTCCAGGGTGTACCACAGATATCTCTCTTCTGACTTACACTGGATTGCCGTGTATGTATTTGTGTGTTTCACTTTATTCATTAAACCAAAGGGAACTGTGCTCCGGCCTCCGCCTCTGCCTCCGTTCATTCGCAGCATGACACAGAGGTTCCTAAACCACATACGTTGCTGCCGAATGATGCTAAGTATTTTACTGTTATTGATCTCTGTTTAGCCTTTTTTAGTGTTCTTCTGGCAGAGGAAAGTAGACATTTGTTTGCCTATACATATGCAGGAAAAAAATATGCGGTATACTAGAATGCCTCAAGGTTTTAAACATTCACTGCATGTGTTTTATCAAATGCTAAGACTGCTGGATAGTGTGTTATTTAAATATGTGGATGACATTCTAATTTGTTCTTTATCTTTGGAACAGTGCCATAAGAATTATATTACAATATTAATGAAGCTTGCACAAGAAGGACACAAAGCCTCAAAGACAAATTTCCAGTACTACCAAACTCAGGTGGAGTTTTGAGGCAAGTATTGTTGCACATGGTACCAGCGCAATAGCTCCAGCCCAGTTAGAAGGCATTAGTAAGGGTCCTATGCCCCAAACAGGCCAAATTATTATATTTTTGGGGATGACAGGGTCTAGTGCAAACAGCAGGTCAGCATGATTTGTATGCATATCTTATGTGAAATTTTAACGTAAATTAATTTCAACTAATTAAATTAAAGTGTGATTAATGCAGCGTGCACTTTTTTTTTTTACCATTTGTATTAAAAATAAATAAATAAATAAATAGAAATGAGGCGAAATTAAAACCTGAAACACAACACACATTTATTTACGGCATCCTTTCTTTTTCTCAGATATAAAAAGAAATAATAAACTCCACCGAATAATTATTTTTAATCAATAAACATTTGTTTTACTGATGCACAAAGTCTCAAATCAAGCACCAAAATCCGCCCTGCACACATCTGGCAATTAAAACTGTCCATGTGGAAACACAGCAAAGTTCAGTTTGGTGTCCTGATGATTTACGTAAATTAAAACACCATAATTACTTTAAAACTTGGAGCTTAAAGCTTATATCCTTCAAATAACTGGAATTTCACAAGTCTATTTACTTACAGAAAAAATGAGCCTGTTCAAGAAGCAGACACACAAAATCCCATTGTTCCAGAAAATCAAGTCTACCTGTGAGTGTTCAAAAGGAAAGTGGAACGTGCCTAAAAGAAAAGGCCCGTACACAGTGGTGAAAGCTACAGTGTAGGCACCACTTTGTCATGTTTTTTCCCTTTTCGCCGCTAGTGGCCGCTATTGTCACACTTCTTCAGTTTTCCCACCTCATGGACTTTTTAACAAGCTCATTTCCTTTGTTCTTTAAACCAGCCATTAGGGTTACACAAGCCAGTGCACTCTTAGTGCCGGTCCCAAACCTGGATAAATAGGGAAGGTTGCATTAGAAAGGGCAGCCAGCGTAAAACTTGCCAAATCAAATATGCAGATCATGAATCACAATTTCATACCAGATAGGTCGAGGCCCAAGTTACCAATGACTGCCACAAGTATTGTTAGGCAACTGGGTACCAGTTTAAATTGGGCTGACCAACGGAGGTGAAGGATAGAAGGAAGACATCTACAGAGACAGCAGGAAAAGGAGAAGTGTAGTAGAGTGGAGGTTAGGGTTGGTACTTTAAATGTTTGTAGTATGACTGGTAAAGGGAGAGGCGTAGCTGATATGATGGAGAGGAGAAAGGTAGATATGTTGTGTGTTCAGGAGATCAAGTGGAGGGAGCAAGGCCAGGAACATTGGAGGTGGGTTTCAACTGTTTTTTTATGGTGTGGATGGAAAGAGAAATGGAGTATGGGTGATTTCTGAGGGAAGAGTTTAGTAAAAGTGTAGTGGAGGTGAAGAGTTTCTGATAGGGTGATGAACGTGAAGCTGAAAGTTAAAATGGGGGGGATGATAAATTTCATCAGTGCCTATGCTCCACAAGTGGGTGGTGAGATGGAGGAGAAGGAAAAATTGAGCGAGTTTGATAAAGTGGTGGAAAGTGTACCTCGGAATGAACAATCGGTGATTGGGGCAGTCTTTCATGGGCATGTAGAGGAAGGGAACAGAGGTGATGAGGAGGTGATGGGTAGGTATGGCCTTAAGGAGTGGAATGTGGAAGGGCAGATGGGGTAGATTTTGCTAAAAGGATGGAAATGGCAGTGGTGAACACTTATTTTAAGAAGGAGGATCATAGGGTGACGTATAAGAGTAGGGTGCACACAGGTGGAGCATGTTCTATGTAGGATATGCAAACTGAAGAAGAGATTGGAGACTGTAAGGTGTTGCCAGGGGACAGTGTAGCTAGATAGCATCGGATGGTGGTCTGTTGGATGGTTTTGGAGGTGAAGAAGAAGAGGAAGAGAGTGAGGACTGAAAGAAGAATTAGTTGGTGGAAACTAAAGGAGGAAAACTGGAGTGTGGGCTTCAGGAAAGAGGTCAGACAGGGGCTTAGTGGTGGTGAATTTGTGCTGATTGATTGGACAACTACTGCAAAAGTGATAAGGAAGACAACTAAAAAGGTTGATGTGACAATCGAAAATAGAAAGGAAGACAAAGAGACGTGGTGGAGGAAGGGGGGGATTCAGGAGAGCATAAGGAATAAGAGGTTGGCAAAACAGAATTGGGATCGACAGAGTGATGAGAAAAGTAGGCAGGAGATGCGGCAGCAGGTAAAGAGGGATGTGGCAAAAGCCAAGGAAAAGGCATATGAGGAGCTTTATGTGAAGTTGTACACTAAGGAAGGAGAAAAGTATTTATACAGATTGGCCAGGCAGAGGGACCAAGCTGGAAAGGATGTGCTGCAAGTTAGAGCAATAAAGGATGCAAATGGAAATGTGTTGACTAGTGAGGAGAGTGTGTTGAGAGGATGGAGGGAGTATTCGGAGCAGCTGATGAGTGAGAAAAATTTAAGAGAGAGAAGGTTGGGTGGTGTGGAGATGGTAAAGCAGGAAGTGGATAGGATTAGTAAGTGAGAGCAGTGATTAAGAGAATGAGTGGAAAGTCAGTTGAACCAGGCTGAGAGAAGAGGTGACCATCTGTGAGCAACAGTATGGTTTCATGCCAAGGAAGAGCACCACAGATGCATTATTTGCTTTGAGAATGTTAGAAGTATAGAGAAGGTCAAAAGGAGTTGCATTGTGTGTTTGTGGATTTAGAGAAAGCGTACGACAGAGAGAGAGAGGTGTGGTATTGTATGAGGAAGTCAGGTGTTTCAGAGAAGTATGTGAGGGTGGTGCAGGACATGTTTGAGGACAGTGTGACACCAGTGAAGTGTGCAGTAGGAACGACAGTCTGGTTCAAGGTGGAGGTTAGACTGCATCAAGGATCGGCTCTGAGCCCTTTCTAGTTTGCAGTGGTAATGGACATACGATGTCAGACAGGAGTCTCCGTGGACTATGATGTTTGCGGATAATATTGTTATTTGTGGTGAGAGTAGGGAGCAGGTTGATAAGAGCCTGGAGTCGTGGAGGTACGTGCTGGAGAGAAGGGGAATGAAAGTAAGTAGGAGTAAGACAGAGTACATGTGTGTGAATGAGAGAGAGGACAGTGGAGTTGTGCAGTTACAGGGAGAAGAGGTGGTGAAGGTGGAGGAGTTCAAGTACCTGGGGTCAACAGTGCAAAGTAATGGTTAGTGTGTTAGGCAGGCAGGGTGAAGTGGGTTTAGAAGAGTGGCAGGAGTGATTTGTGATAATAGAGTATCTGCAAGAGTAAAAGGAAAAGTTTATAGGACTGTGGTGAGACCTGGTATGTTGTATGGTTTAGAGACAGTGGCATTGACTTAACAACAAGAGGTGGAACTGGAAGTAGCAGAGCTAAAGATGTTGAGGTTTTCATTGGGAGTGACGAGGATAGGCAGGATTAGAAATGAGTTTATTAGTGATGAATTAATTAGAGGGACAGCGCATGTAGGGCATTTTGGAGACAAGGTGTGGGAGGAACGATTGAGATGGTTTGGACATGTGCAGAGGAGGGATATTGGGGTATATTGGTAGGAGAATGCTGAGGATGGAGCCACCAGAAAGAAAGAAAAGAAGAAGGCCAAGGAGGACGTTTATGGATGTGGTGAGGGAAGACATGCAGGTAGTTGGGTTGAACGAGGCAGATGTAGAGGACAGGGGGGTATGGAGAAGGCTGAACCACTGTGGTGACCCCTAATGGGAAAGGCAGAAAAAAGACAAAGAAGATGTTTATTTTTGCTTAGCCACTGTATTCCTGCCAAGTTCCTGCTTATAGTTTGTTTTCTCTGTTTTGCCCATGTCTTTGTTTAGATTTCTGTTGACACTTTTTTAGGTCTGTATAATATTTCATTTGTTACTTTGCTAAACCTTTGCCTAGTTATTGTTTGTTCTTACATTGCGAGTCATCAATTGTTTTCCCCTTTTTGCTTTAATAAATTCCCACATAATAGCTGGCTCTCTCTCCGCACTTGAGTTCATCACCTTACCTGTGTCTCTTTGGTGAGAAATTAATCTTTCCTTGTGATGACCCCGGTCTGAGCCCTGGCCTGACACACTTGGCATCATCTGTTTTATTGCACGAGAGTGCTAAGGGCGAGACCACATGAAAAAGCAATGGGTGACATAGGTGACGCTTCTAGACAAGAGGATGAAGCACCAGATGAGGGAGAGGTACCAGAACCTCCAGTTCAGGCTGCTGCTGAAAGGTATAAGAGTGACACTGAACATGCTGCTGATACTAGTGTGCCTGATGTGTCTGACGAACCTCAGCATTGGCCTAGTGGCCTGGGGAGGCAAAAAGATGCTGGAACAGAACAGTTGTAGATATATTACTTGTTGTTGTTTTGTTGTATTATATCTGTTCTCAGATCTGTTTAAATTATCACTACCATTTAACAAATGGCAGTGATGTGGGGCCCTCCAGACACAGATAATCAGCTTGTGGACTCTCCAGAGTCAGCTGGACATCTAAATTTCGAGTGGCTTTCACGGAACTATAGTAAGTAATGAGTTCCTGGATAGCAATAGGATCTACGACTGGGCAACAGGTCTAGTTGGTGAACTTGAGATAGAGGGTGCTGTAGCCATAGTACCACAGTTTACTGCAGCAGAGCACATCAGTGGTCGATTAAGAGGGATGGTGTGATTTCACAGGAGGTTATAGTTTTACTGAGTGAGGACATCAGTGATTTGACTTTGGAAACTATACTACAAGATGGATAGTGACTAAGCAGACATAGGAACGGTTGTTTGGTTTTTAATTTATGGTTCTTGGACTCTGGACTGTGCAAACTATTTTTGGTTTTTGGATCTTGATTTTTGGTGTGTGGTGGATTTTTCTTTCTTTTTTTTTAACGCTTTGATTTATTTTTTATTTTTACTTACTGTATTGTAAAATTTACATACACTTGACTACATGCTACTGTTTATAGATTCACAGTGATTTATTACATACACACACATGCACACACACATCCTATACATGTTCCTACACATATACATTTAAATATATGTGTATAGAAAATTTATTGTTTATTGTTTCTTCATGTTGAAGGTACTGGATGAAAGGATTTTTGACTCAACATTTGATTTTGACTGCATTACTGATCATTTATATGCACTTATTTACTTGATTATTACAACTTTATGATATGCCTACTCAAGATACATTGAATATTTTTCTGAATATAATTGTGTATTCAATCAGTTTATAATGATGTGCATGTCTAATTTATTAAAGATGTTGGATTGGCCAAAGGTTGGATGCGAGTGTGTACAGATGCAGGTCTTTGTTAACATGTAACATGCACAAACTGGCTGATTAAAGGATCTTTTAATCAAGTGTGGGGGAAGATGTTTGGTCCGGACTTCTGGAAGAGAACAGTGTAGAGGACTAGTAGTATTGTACTGGGGGCCACTTGACCCCATAGGTTTGTGAAGAGAGGACCAGACCTCTTTACTGTCTTCCTCCTTTGTCAAATTTTTATGTCTAGGTGTGAGGCTTTTTTTAAAAATCTTTTTGCAATTAATTAGTATATCCAAAACAAGTGATTGTAGTGTATGAAAGCATCAGTTTAAGTGAAGCAGGTGTTTTAGCAGGTGTTTTAATGTGTTGACTTCATGTTAGGAGGGCATGTATGGGCCAAGGCATGCACCATGCTTTTGGTACTTTTTGAAAGGTAGAGATGGGTGGGAACGACCAAGGCCCGGACTGAGAGACCTGCGGTGACTTCATGTTAGGAGGACATTGACGGCCCAGGGACCATAATTATTTTTGACACTTTAAAAAAAAAATTTAAACAGAGATAAATGGAAGCAGGTGTTTCGTGAAAGTGTGGGAACGCATGTGTTTAGTGTGATAACTTAATGATTAAGAGGTCACTGATGGGCTATCTGATGGGACCTGTTCCATGACATTAGTTACATGTAATTTTTTATAAATTTTTTTAGATGGATGGAACTGCCACCATTAAGACATTGGCTTTTTTTAGAGAATCTAATTATTTTAAGATAACAGTGGCGGATGAGATCAGGGTTGGACAATAAAAAAGGATGGGTCTTATCAACATTTTTAAAAATAGTATAACAAGGCTATGCAATTATCCATGAAACTGTCTGACGCTTTTTTCTGCTGAAATAAAGCATGATTCTTTGACATCACAAACCCCACCATAGTGCATATAATCCAGGTTAACGAATTATAGATAAATCAAATTTCTTCTAGCTACTCCATTGGTTCCTCTGCAGCAATTTATATTATCGTACATTTTTATTTATTTTTTTACTTGATCAGTGTTTGCATCGTTGTGAAATTTTAAGTTATATTAACTACAGATCTCTAATATTTAATTGTTATACTTGGTTGATAAGTTAAATGTCAGTTTACCTTATTTTGGGCTTGAAGTGTCATAGCTATGTAAGCAAAGCGAGACAATGAGGTTGGTTGTGTTTAACAGGTTTAACAGTTTAACAGCGGGTAAGGCCAATAATAACTGACATAAACGGACTTTGACACTAACAGCTGAAGCTAAGAATAGGCAGAGCAGGAGACCTGGGAAGAATTAGGTACAGTACAATTCCTAAATATAGCAAAATGGAGCCTAGTGGCTGGTTGAGAGTAGTGGGGGTAGTAATGAAGGGAACATTCCAGAAACAAATATAACACAAAAGACACTAGCAAGCGAGGCATTGACACGCATTGAAGATTTGAGCACAAACTTTAAGAATCAAGAAAAAAATGTGTAGGATCAATCTTTAGAATATATTTGACTACACTTGGAAGCTATAATTTTTTTTTTACTGATCACTGTTAAACAAGACCTTTTTGATTTCCTCTGGTTTTATTGCTTCAAATGTTTCTGAACTCTTTACTTGTGGTCATAACAGACCTGGTGGCTGCACTGCTGGGCAATGTATTATTTCGCCGCCATTTCCATTTGTTTCTGTCAGCCGTTGTCATGTTTGGACCCTTGATGAATTTATGGGTATCCCACTATAGTGTTTTTGCGAAGAGGAGCCATTATTTATACAGGTGAGCTGTTTGCATGCACACATCTTACAACATAAACAAGTGCAATTATTGCGGGAGGAGTTTGCATACAATAAATGCTTATACAAGAATGTGTTTCATGCCACCAATTAGCCAGTTCATAAATTCTCAAAACCAGTGTTGTTAAAAATGTTACAGTATATAATTTTCCAACTATAGAAATATATAAATACAGACTTAGTTTGTTTAGTGGTGAAACTACTAATGCAGTGTCTTTTCAAAGAAAGCCAAAGAAGTATACATAAAAGACAAGAGCAAGAGAATTTGGTTTGAACATAATCCAATGACAATAAATACACAATCCCACTATACTCAAAATGCAATAAGGTTATTCAGTGTTACACGAAAAGGTGTGTGACATAATAGACGTTAAAAATATTTTATTTTAATTGTACTAAAAAGCACTAAACGTACAGAAGGTTAGAACAACAACAACAACTATGCTGCAGCACAAAAATAGACCTTACCATACATTGTCCTAATACAAAAGTTAAAAAATATTGTTTTTATTTATTGCAAAGTAGAATGTAATGTACTTGATTATAGCTTCTAAATTTGTCTGAATAACTCTTTAGAGCAGTTGCAGAATAATTCTGTTCTAATTAAATAACAAGCTTTGAGTTTAATGGGTTATTAAATGTAAGGAGTTTAAAATGGTGCTTAAAATATTTGAAGGCAGTACCACTAGTTCCCAAGCCATTTAGGACAGAAATAAAACACATTTATGATCATATGTTGAAGCACTCTGATTATAGCTTGATCACTGAATCATAAATAAAAAAAATTAAATGAAAAATCTTGATGCACAGTGATGTGATAATATTAGACTAAATAAATAAAGACTGTAATTCACAACCTGTTTGCAATACAATTTATGCTAACATTTTTATTAAATGGTTTTTTTTTTTTTTACATTTTTGTTTTTTTTGCGGTTTATTTTATGACCTCTTCCCCAGTTTCCTTCATGTAAATTTATCAAACTATATTTTCTCTAAATGTTTGTACAAATAAGTCTACTTGGGCTTTTTGTTGGGCTTTTGTTGTTGTTTTGGTATGTTAAATGGAAACCTTACATTTTAAATATTTTTTAAAAGTTTAAAGTTTTAAAATTGTTACCCAAATGTACATTTGCTACTAATTGATATTTGCTGTCTTGCATTCATATACATTTTGCAATGCCAATTAAATTGTTCTTTGTCTTTAACAGAGTTTTTCTGCGTTCAGGATGGGGTTGGACCTGCATTTTTGTTGGCTCCTTCATCTTTCTTCTGTCTTTATCTGTGCAACGATCCTTGACACTCACGCTGCGGCATCTCTCACGGCTGGCTGTAGCAGGTGGGCTGTGGCTGGGCTTCCGAAAGCTGCTTAGCCTGTTGGAGAATGCCACAGGAAGTTGCTATGAGCCCCTAAGTGGAGCTCATGAGCATGCTGTAGGGGCTAATGAAGAAGGGCAGCCTTTGTTGTTGTTACGGGAGGGTGAGACAAAGGCTGATTGCATAAGCTATGGCATGCTATGGCGGGGTTATGAGGTTTCTGAGGACATCTTTCTGCTTTCTTTTTGTTGCCTGCTGCTGGCCGAGGAGATGGCTGTATTTGGGCCCTATTTGAACCTGGGTGGGATCTCTGGAGCACCCCTTAGAATTCTGTTCTTATTCTGTGCCCTTTTGCTGAGTCTATGGTTGTTTCTACTTTTCTGCCTTCTTGCTTATTTTCCTCAATTCCCAAACCAGCTTTTGGGAGGAGCTTTGGGTTGCCTGAGCTGGAGGGCAACGTACCAGGGATGGTACCATCTAGGACCAAGCTGGTACTGTCCTGGAAGGCCTGGGGTGGGTCTTCTAACAACATAGGGATAAATAAAATTGTTTAATTACTTTGGGGTAAATATGCTTGAAGAATTATTAAATAAAGTTTAATTTTCAAAGTTTTGAACTACCTCTGTTTCAGGGATTTTAATAAGTCTGATTCAGTTACCACATCTTAATTAAAACAGTCACTAACAAGCTTTCTTCAATTTTATTTCTCAAACTGGTTACATAGTCCCTAAAATAAAAAAGAAGGCAAAGAGAACTGTAAAAAAAAATATATATATGTTCAGATCTACAAGGTAAAAGGAAATTTTGACTTGGTGAATTTACTTCATTGATATTTTCTGGGGGTTTTTTTGAAGCCAGTAAAATATAAACATCTAAAAACAAGTGTTAATTTTATGGTCAACTTGCATAAAAATAAATAACTGTAAATAAAGATGAGAATGTCCCTTTTTTATTGTTTGTTTTATATAAGATTTACATATTCTATTTAACACTGCCTTCATGTGGGAGTATACATTTTTTGGTTATTGGTATACCTGGACACTGGTGCTTTTATATGGAAACCCAAAATAAAAAAAATAAACCTACTTAGCTATCGCAAACACTTATGCAGAAATACATATGGTAATCAATACTATAGTTGCAGAATATACTTATTCACAATCATTATTTAGCATAAGTAAATGTCAAGTCACCAGTAGTTAGAATTGAGAATATTCACAGGGCAGTGGATTCATCAGTTTTAGAAGAGCAGACTAGAGGTGTGCAATATAAAAGAAAAAAAATAAATAAATAAATAAAATAAATCTATATATTTTTCATATTTTTGTGATTTTATTGATAATGAAAATTAAATATTTTGCTGAGTGCGTTATTGTATCAATTTTGATATTCCTCATATTCTGTGTGGTCAGTTAACAGCAGTGACAGTGAATAATATTTTCCAATTAGTTTCAATTGATTTTACCTTTCAAAGCATTTTTTTAATGCATCATATTTTGAGTCAGATTCTTACATTTAATCAGCTAAGTAGTATAATAAGACATTTTGGATGTTAGTATACAAATTAAATCAGTATCAACCAAATTCATCTTTGCACTGCAGAAGAAACAGAAGCTGAAGTGTCTGAAGTGGCATTTAAATGTATTGACACACTGTTAAATGCAGCTTAGAGGGACGTGTATTGATTTAAACTGCAGTTACAAATGCATAAATAATGTTTTGATATTTGAAACATAAGACGTTGAACATTGATATTTGAGAGTACTAAAAAAAAGAAAAGATACTTTAGACGTGGAATTAAAACAGCCAGTAGGTGGCAGCAAGTCGTTGTTAATAAGTGAGACATTGCAATTTAACCAAATCATTTAAACGGGTGATTTATTCATTATTTTTGTTGGCGAAATAGAGCAAAAAAAAAAAAAAAAAAAAAGAGAAGAGGAAATGTGGTGTCTAAAACCAAGTCTTTTAATATTAAACGCTTGTTTATTGAACTATTGTATAAAATCAATATCACATTTGTAATCTACTTGTAAGCTGATTTTGGAGAAAAAAAACCAAATGAATATAAATGAATGAATACATTTTCTACCCCAAATATTGAATTTTGTGATTATTCTAAATTGAGTTTAATAGACTGGATCATGCAGTGAAAGAACACACTGTAAATGCACACAAGTCTAACCTACCAGAATTAATCATGTATACGTTCATTCTGTATGTGTCTTTTGTTTGAATAAACAATTTTTTGTTATATGTCTATATATAAATATATAACATACACCTCTTAAGCAAACTAGAACTTAAACTTGTGCATGCATAATTTTTTAAAACAAACTTTTAAAAGTTGTAAACCCCATTAAAAAAAATAAATGCACAAATTCTAAAATTTGCAGCTCAATACCCAAAACAAACAACTGTAACATGTCTACATTTTATTATAGAGAGGACATAATCATGAAGGACCCCATTCAGAAATTTCATTATCTCCCCCATATACACAGGGATTCCAACATTGCTTTAAAAAAAAAAAAAAGCCCTTCACTACAAATCAACCCCTTTTGTTTACTTATGATTTACATAAACAAGATTCATGAATACAAAGGTTAAGGTTCACTTATAAAGTCAGCTTGATATGCCAATTTTTGCAATCAGCCAGGACTGCTGATATTAAATGCTTCACAACTCAAAATGTAATAAATCAAATTTTCTTATTATACTTCTTTATTTAGATAAACAAAAAATTAGGTTTCTTAAAGCCACACTATTCCAGTCCTAGTGTGATTCAGTGTGTCAGTGATTTCCTTCCTTTCAGCATTCTACGTAGAATTACTTCAATGCCACCCTGTGTGCTGATCCTTTTAATCCAACCATGAGTCCTTTTTCGCTTAATGTTGTTTGGTTGATATTCGGTGCCTCTTTTCCCAGTGCGGACCTGCTGGTAATGCCAGGGTGGTGACTGAAAGACCTCATTTCCATTCGTCTTAGAGATTAGTGTTCTTTGCTCACCACCCATCCATGATGAGAGCAAAGAGCTGATATTCCGCAGTTTGTTGCAACCGGAAGCTGCACCACTGTGACTAAAATTATAAAGAATAATCAGACTTAATATTACACACATGCATAAGTGTGTGAAACCTGCTTAAAACCAGTCTAGACAAATTTACAGTCAAGAGTTTTTATATCTTCATAAAAGACTATGAAAATCGTACAATGCAAATCTTTTACATTTATGGCATTTGGTAGATACCATAATCAAGGTTGACTAATAAAAGTAATTTGAAGATTCCATCAATAAATATATTATGATAGTGGTTCATTAGGACTAAAGGCAGACTAAGTGAAAACCATCAGTCTAAAATCTGTTAGAAGTTTCTTTTGAAGAAGTGCTAATTTAAGTACTGCTTTAGTCTGAACAGCACCAATTGCCCAAACACTGGTTTAACTGGTAGGCCATCTTTAAACAGCAACCTTATTGCAACAAAACAACAAATAAAAGCCTACATCATTGCATTACTTATGGTATTCTAGTTTCCTTTCTACTGGCAAGAAAAGGGTGTTCTTCAATTTAACCTGTTTTAGCACATTGGGCCAAAAACACTAAATGGGCCAGCTATGAACATAGTATATGCATTCTAATGATTTTCATCACCAAAAAAAGTTTTTTTTGTCAATTCTTGTCTCTGGCTGAAAATCGAAGTGTACATCCATCTTATGGTGGATTTTTCAGCAGCATGAATCAGAATCTTGCATTACCGATTTGATTGATAGATAGATAGATTAGTTAGATAGATAGAGAGCGATAGATTCAATATTAACTTCCCTATTTTTATTTTTACTCGCTTTGCGACACTCAACACCGTAAGATGGCAGCAACCAGCCTTTAAACCCACGAAGAAGAAAACGCACGCTTTGCTCAGGATTTGTCCACAGAAATATAAACCAAGATTTAACAAATTGTGTTTGAACAACTAACATAACATCCATTACCAATACTAACTAATACAGGCTGTGTTAAGAAGAACATATACATTTATTACGCGATATTAGATCGGTAATAAAGAAAAGAAACCGTTTCGACCCCAATGACATTCCGTGAACACGATACCCAATGTAGTAGTAAACTTAAGCAATCTAAACAGTCTAATGTGTATTACGATTTGTGTTACGTGTACAAGTAAGCAATACTTAACTCCACAAGTTTAATATTATGTATAAACACGTCACACACTAGTTTGAACCTGTTTTATGTGCCCATGCGTGAACTGTGAATCGGATGAAAGCGTTACATACCGACATAAAATAATCGTTCCAGACAAACGCACACATGATCGTACGATGTTCATTTCGTTCAGTAATATTATATGCAAAACAACACAGCCAGACACGCGAGAGAACTGTGCCACCTTCTTCTTAGTCTGCGTCTTCTTCTGGAGGTTTTTTTATGATGGTGATCAGACCAATGAAATGTTAATTCCTGTCACCTTTTCCTTCGTCATTGGCGGTTCGGATTCTTACATAGAGAATTACCGCCATCTACTGTTGGTAATGGGTAAGAAACTTATGTCCCTCCGCAGACCTACCAGGGTTCGAGCTTTCAATACTTTTAATATAGTTTTATACATTATTTTATTTATTTTTACATAACTTTATTATTTTTTATGTTTATATTGTCTTACTTTTTTCATGTTTACATGTTGGACAGTCGTAAAAAAATTATTTCACTACATGTTGTACCCTGTATGAATGTGTACGTAAAAATAAATGAATAAATAAAAATCTGAATTTGAATTGAATTTGAGAAACATGAAAGAGCTCTTGTTATAGGAGACTCTATTCTGAAGCACGTGAAATTCACCTCTGATCTAAAGATAGGATTGTTGAATATTAGTTCTCTCACTTCAAAAGCGCTGACTATAAACAAAATTATTACCGACCAGGAGTTTAATTTAATGTGTTTGACAAAAACGTGGGTTAAACCGAATGAAAATCTAGCATTAAATAAAGCTAGCCCTCCTGGGTATAGTTACATACACCAGCCCTGCCTAAATGGTAGTGGAGTAATCAACATTAATTAAATCTCTGTTGGACCCCGCAGAGCTCGACTGGGCTACTGAATACCTAGAATTAATGTTCTGTTACAGTCTTGATGATGTAGCTCTCCTTAAAACCTAAATGATCAGGGAGAAAAAGTTAGCACTGGGGTATAATGATTATATGGGAACCTTAAAATAGATCACTCGAAAATTAGAACGTAAACGGCGTGAAACCATCTCGGTTAAACATGGTTAAACTTGGTTAAACATGCTCCTGAGGTATCAGTGACCTCTGTTCCTGCCACTCTGCCTCTGGATGGTGTTTTCTTCGATTGGACGCCAAACCCATTTAATGCATTTAATTGCCATATTACATCAATCACCTATAATGCTGAAAGTGGAGAGGAAGTATAAGCTCCGCAACAAATTCTCAAAGCTTGGGATTGAATTCTTTCTTATTTTCCTAACTGTGAATTAGCTGCTGATCTGTAGGCCATACATACATGATCTAGTATTGCTCTTACCATTGTTATATAAATTGTTTTTAATGCCATTCTATCAGCTCCCCACTCACTTCCAGAAATACATCTTATCACATTCAAAATCTTTTTACATTTATCCTCCATCTTATTTATGTGTGTACTCCTTGTAATGTTCGTATCAGACCATATATAAAAATCTTATCTGGGGCTGTCAAAATTAACACGCTAATGCAAATTCATTTAACAGCACTAATTTTATTAACGTGCAAGAAATGCTACTCCACCAAATAGTAATTTCATTAAGTTTCATTAATTAAGATGCTTTTTATCAGCTATCTGATTAGTTTGCATAAATTATGAAAGTTATGCAGGTCTGGATGTTAATTTAGGTAGGGAATCAGCAATAGTTCTAACAATTGTTTCAAAAATGTTAGGTGAGTTACAAATTGGGAAATATGAAGTGCATTAGTGGCCTATTTACAATACATAACAGTAGATAAATATGGGGTATGAGGTCCATATATACAGAGGTGTGGGTGAATAATGTACAAAAGATGCAGTAGGTAATAATATATATTACATATAGTAATATACAATATACTGCGCAAAGATTATGCATAGACAGACATGTCAGAAGATAATATACTCAAATGACATGATATAGTTATGTACAAGTATGAATGTATGTATGATACAGTATATACAGTATAAATATGGATGGAATGTTCAGTAGTGCAAATGTGAGTTAAGGATGGTGTGAAAATAATTGTGTAGTGGATAAGGAGTGCAAAATACACAGAAAGTAAAAATGCAGTATTGAATCAGCTGTTTAGTGCAGTAACAGCCACAGGGAAAAAATTCTTTAGTCAGTTTGTGCACGCTCTGAGGCACCTGTAGCGTCTGCCCCTCTCCCTTTGCAGACAGCGTTTATTGTAAATGTTCTCCAAGGTGGGAAGCTGAGTGGCGATGATTCGATGGCCAGTTTTCACCACTTTCAAAGGGCTTTATGACCCGAAGCAGTGCAGCTGCTGTACCACACTGAGATGCAGTTAGTGAGGATGCTCTCAATTGTACAGCGGGACTTTTTAAGTCTCCTCAGAAAAAAACAGAGACCAGGTTCAGAGACCAGGTGAGATTCTCAGAGATGTGGACTACAAGGAACTTAAAGCTGGGTAGCTCTGGGCAGCTCTGTTGATGTGAATGGGAGCGTGAGTATGATTGCTGGCTTGTTTATAATTCACAGTGATCTCTCTTGTTTTCTTCGTGTTGAGTTTCAGGTTATTGTCCCCACACCATGCTGCTAGGTGCTGAATCTGCTCTCTGTATGCATCGTTACCTCTGATCAGGCCTACTACTGTGGTGTCATCTGCAAACCTAACAATGCTGTTTGAGGCATTGGCAGGTATGCAGTCATAGGTGAAACGGGAGTATATTTTCATTTTGAGTTTCCCATTCCTGTCCGCATCCCAGAGCTTTTTCCCGAGGCTTTTCCCAGTTTGCAAGATGTCCCAAGTTTCCCGCCCCTGCTCACGTCCCTTTTCACAGCTCCTGGCTTTTCCCAAGCCCTGTAACTCCTCCCGGAGCTCCAGAATCACGAGAGTACAGTAAGTTCTTTTCCCTTACATTCTTTCAGACATTTAGCTGTCTAGTGCTTTCAGTTTATGCTTAAGCCATGCATTCTCCAGAGGTTTTAATTAATCTTTCTAGCCGGGTATTTCTCGAGGTTCTAGTTCCAGGTTCTAGTAAATTTTTCCCCAGGTTTTTTTAAACTATTTTTCTCTCTGGGGTTTTCCTGTAATTCTGCTGTGACAGCTTCCAGGTTTCTTTCTATTGTTTCTATAGTTTCCTCCTGAGTTTGATCCTTCCTTGTTCTCTCTCTCTTTTTCCAATAAAAATCCTGACTGAAACCCCCTGTCTCTGAGCTTGTCTCTGCAACTGGGTCCTTCCCTCACCCTATCTCTCCTGCCTGTGGCCCACAGCCAGTGTTTGCGCCACCACTCCTGACAGAAAGACCAAACCACTATGGATGCTAGACAACCTTGGTGCTGCCATCCAGCAGCTGCACGAGCTCATCAAAGAGTTCCATGCCCACCAAACTGACTGTCCTGAGAAGAACGTCAGAAACCCTTCCTAAAGGGGGGGTGTCCTGTTAGGGTCTGTAAGAAAAAATTATGAAGACAACATGATGATTGTAATGAACAAGTTTATAACAGCGTAGCAGTGACAAAATGCATAAGGAACTTTGGTTTCAACTGAGTCAGAAAGAACGCAAAACAAACGCCCAAATATTTTATATTGTACTTCCCTTTCAAGTTCCTCCAGAACTCTGGTGCTACATAGACAACATAAAGCTACATAACAGGAAATGCAGACCTAAGGACTAGTAAGTGTCCTCGCCACATAAAGTGCATTGTGTGCAACCTGGTGCAAACAGTGCAAGACACACAGTGCAAAGGCAACACAAGACAGTGCAAGACAACACAAGACAGTAGACAACACAAGACAGTGAAGGACAAATACACAAAACATAAATAGCGCCGCTATTATATGTATACATATATATATATATTATATATTATATTATATAAGTATACCTGCTGTATATTACACAGTGCAGTGTGTAAAAGAGTACTGAGTATGAAAGTGAACATTGTAATTAAACAAAATGTAAACAAAATGGTTTGTGCAAAAAAGCTATAGCAGCAGTCAAAAAAAGCATGTAAACAGTTTGTAGTAAAGAGGTGATATAATATGGGCATGGATGTGTTAAGTGAGTACAGTTGTGTGTTTGAGTCCGGGTTGTACAGATCAGTCACACAGTTGAGTGTGTGTGTGTGTGTGTGTGTGTGTGTGTGTGTGTGTGTGTGTGTGATTGAGTTTTAGTTCAGCTCTGTGTTACAAAGCCTGATGGCTTGAGGGAAGAAACTGTTGCACAGTCTGGATGTGACGGCCCAATGCTTCAGAACCACAGTCATTGCTACACAGTCGTGAGTCAGAAGAGTGAACAGCAGTGGACTGAGCACACAGCCCTGAGCTGCCCCAGGGCTCAGTGTGGTGGTGCTGGAGATGCTGTTTCTGATCCAGACTGACTGAGGTCTACCAGACAGGAGTTCCAGGATCTAGATACAGAGGGAGGTGTTCAGGACCAGTAGGCTCAGCTCCTCAATCAGGTGCTGAGGGATGATTGTGTTGAATGCTGAGCTGAAGTCTATGAACAGCATTCGTACAGATGAGTCCTTGTAGTCCAGGTGGGTGAGGGCCAGATAAAGGGTCGTGGAGATGGCATAGTCTATGGAGCGGTTTGGACGATACACGAACTGCATGGGGTCCATGGAAGCTGGGTCTTGACGAGCCTCTCGAAGCACTTCATCATGATGGGTGTGAGCGCGATGGACGATAGTCATTGAGGCAGGAGACTGTAGATGGGAACAATGGTCATTGTCTTGAGGCACATAGGAACAACAGTGCTGTTCAGGGAGATGTTGAAGATGTCGGTGAAGACATCCGTTAGATGTTCTGCACATTCCCTGAGCACTCTGCCAGAAGTGTAAATAGGATTTAGCTTTTAAACGTAAATTAGGTGTAGGAAATGAGTAAAGGAACACATGGCTGGGTGATAACACTATCGAGCCGGAGGTCAGCTGCCTCTCCCAGACTGATTAAATTAAGACTATGATCAAGATTTAAATTCCACACTAAACTACATAACTACTTTAGTGAAATTTAAGCCGTTTTGCAGATGAGCTTAATTTGATATAGCGTGGGGTGGAATCTGGGTTGGGGCAGTCTATAATTCATACATGTCCTACACTTGTTTTCCCCCTGGTGTATTTCTTTCCCCATTTTTGTTAATTTCCTCTTCCCCCTCTCCCTCTGCTCTCCCCTCCTTCTGCCTCTCCCCCTGCTTCTCCACGTGTTTCCTATAATACTGTCTTTATTTAAACATCTTCTGTCCCGCGTGCTGTCCTGACTGTTTTTATCTAGCCCCCTGTCTCCGAGCTCATCTCTGCAACTGGGTCCTTCCCTCACCCTCACGCTCCTCCCTGTGGCCCACAGCTACTGTTTTTGCCACCACTGCTGACAAATTTCCCATTAAAATTTTAGATGCACTGTTAAACTGTACAGTCTTCTCCCTTTCCTGTTCATCTTTAAAAGAATTGCATTTTTAACCCCGCCTCCATCTAGATTATTTTTATTTCCTCCATAGTTACTCCTAAAGGAACTTTATTTAATACACGATACACCCACAACTTTTGTCATACAATCTTATAATATGCTTTCCCACTGTGTTTAGTTTAATGGCTTTGTTTTTCTGCTCTTCATTCTTGTAAATTATTAGTAGAAAACACATTGCAAGTGATCTGAGACCATTCCTCCATATAGAATTTTTACAGATTGTTGAATTTTAAGGTCCATGCTGGTGAACTCTACTCTCTTTAGTTCACCACACAAGTTTTTTATAGGGTCCAATTCAGGGCACTGGGGTTACCATGGCACAACCTTGATTTTGTGTGTCAGTAAATTCTTTTTTTGTGTCGATATTTAATGTACACTCCCTTTCAAAACTTTGGAAACACTTAATCTTTTATCGTTTTTGAGAAACATGCATGTTCCTTTTGCATTTATGCAACAAACTACGAAAAATATACACAAGACCTGAATGACTGGAAGAATGGTCTGTGGACAGTTGAGTCAAATTAGAACTTATATAAGACATAATACAGGAGAAAAAAATATAGCCAGGCTGCCTCACACCCACAGTCGTAAGCAGCAGGGAAGGTTCAAAACTTATTCTGGGTGACAGGAATACTGAACCTTTTGACAGCCATTGTATATTTTGGATTAAGCTTTCTGGCAGGGGCAGTCAGGTGTTTGTTTAATATCTGTTGATATTTGATAAAGTCTGTGATGCCATGTATCCTAACAAAAATGTCCAGGTCCTTTAAAAAACAGTCTCAAAACATTATAGAGACACTGTGCGTTTAACTGTGGGCATGACATATTTTTCCATATAGCTTTGGCTAAACCCACCTTTGGTGTTTATTACCAAAAGATCTTTTATCATTTCATCTAACCGTAAAACCAAATCCCAAATGAAGGTCCAGTAGTGTTTGGATCTACAGATGCAGAAACTGATTTACATTCTGGCAGGCTTGAAATACATACACTGTGCACAGCGCGCAAAACAGGGTTCCGAAAAGGAAAACCGCATACCTGCAACATTCTAAATGAGTTTTTTTAACTGTTGCTGCTGTGATTTTAACATCTCTCGCAGCTCCCTCAACTGATTGAAAATGCCCTTGCACCTTATACTGGATGTCATAAACCATTGGAACTGACTGACTTCTACCCCCTGGCATTCCCTCCGTTTCCCACCTTTTCCCACCAAATCTCCAGTAAGATAGAGGCAGGTTGGCAGAGAAATAATTGTAATAGTTTTTATAAGTAATTACTGGGTTCCCTCTTGTGTCTGGTTCCTCTCAAGGTTTCTTGGTCTGCACATCTCCCTTATTCTGGTCTGCACATCTCCCTTATTCTTAAAAATCGGTACCAGAACACTCCTCGTTCATTCCTCACACCTTCCGAAATTTTGTTAAACAATCTGGTCAAAAACTTCAATGCCATCTCTCCTTAACATCTCCATGCTTCATGCTTGTTTTTTTATGTAATAACATCTGATATAATTAAGCAATATCACACGTTCAAGAGAGCTTTCACAAATATGAGCATGACTGCAAACATGATATTGATTTTATACAAACATAAATTAATAGATAAAAAGATATATATAATAAAGTTATTATTAAATTACAAACATTTTAGATGCATTGGTAAAGGTTTTTGCTGTATTTCAACAATGAGATAAGTATTTATTTGCTCATGAAAAACAAAGAAAATTCATACACATAGAATTTTCTTATTTTCCTTGTCTTGGTCATGATTTGGCTTCACCCTGCCCTGGTCTTTATCCTGTCTTGGTCTCAAATCCTCGAAATATTTTCTTGGTCCAGGCATACTCTAGTCTTGGTCTTGGTCTTGGTTTATGTGGCCTTGACCATAGCATTAAATTTGAGTTTAGAAGAGGCTTTTTTCTTGAAGCCCCTTTCAAACAACCTGTGGTAACATTGAATTATAGTTTTGGAGAATTGACCCTAAGATGCAATTACAGTAAGTTCTGTAATTCTCCAACTGTGATCCTTCCAGTGGTTGGACACACATCCTCTTCCAGGTTCATATTTCCAGTTGCCTGGAACTTAATTATATCCCTGTGAAACAGGATGTTATGATTGAGCAATTTCCTGTTTTTACCCAATATAAATGGGAATATACTTCAGATGTATTTTGCTCATATGAATTCATAAGGGTGTCGATAATTGTGACACAAATTGTTCACATCTTTGTTCATATTTGAAAGAGTGCAAGTATTAGTGAAGGGCACTGTATTTTATATAATCTAGACCTGATTTATGCTATATTATGCTATATTTTTGTTGTGCTACAGTAGCTGTTGGAATGGACCACATGGGCCAGCCTTCGCTCTCCACTTGCATCAATGATCTTTGATCACTATGACTCTGTCGCTGGTTCACCACAGTTCCTTTCTTGGAATACTTTTCATAGATACTGATTAATGCAGACCAATGCAGACAGGGAACACCCCACAAGAGATGCAGTTTTGGAGATGCTCTGACCCAGTTGTCTAGGATTCACAATTTGACCCTTGTCAAACTCACTCAAATCCTTAAGCTTGCCATTTTTTCCTGCTTCTAACACATCAAGTTTGAGGACAAAAATGTTCACTTGCTGCCTAATATACCCCAGCCACTAACAGGTGACAGGATGAAGAGATAATCAGTGTTATTCCCTTTACAGGTCATTATGTTATATTGTCATAAAGTGATGCCTGGTCTGTGTGTATATTGACACTGTGTGTATATTGACACTGTGTGTAAAGACATTGAATTATCAAGGTAGATAGTTTGGAATTTATGCAAATTAAGGTTTGTTTACTTCCAATTTCACTTCATAACTTTAAACTTAATATTTCTAAACATATATTCATTTCCCACATATAAATGCTCATGTTCAGAGAACACACAATAGTCAGACTGCAATTAGTGACTTTATTTAGTGATGCTGGACTGTGCATGAGTTCAGGAGTGTGCATATATTCTCAGGGGAAGTCTAGAGCTTTACTCTTCATCAAAGCCTTTCTATAATAAAAAAAAGAGAAAAGGTATACAGTCAGTGGCTATATTTAACTATATAATCACAGTCTACAATACTGCATATCACATATATTACACAGGTAAAAACTGTAAAAAAAAAACAACCTTTGTCCCAGGTTCACGGCTCTTTGCACGCAGTTTGTTGACCTGGGACTCAGCAATGTCAGCTCGCTCCACAGCTTCGTCCAGCTCATGTTGCAGTTTGCGGAATTTTCCAAGATGAACATTGGCCTGCTCTTCCTACGATAATAAATGCACACATCAAATTAAGTGTACAACCATCATTATCAAATCATTTCTACTGATCAGGATACTTACAGCATCTTCAGAAGCTCGCTTGTAAGCCTTAACTTTAATTTGCAGCTTGTCCACCAGATCCTGGAGACGGCTTGTGTTTTTGCGGTCCTCTTCAGACTAGAGGACATCAGTTGAAAATAAATCATATTTAATTTATGTAATGTGTTTTTAACCTGTTAGCCTTCACCCCAGCTTTTGGTACTCACAGATGAAAATGCCCTACCTAACTTTAAATGTTAACAGCATGACCGTTTTATTGATTTAAATTAGTAATTTGAAAAAAGTAGAAAAATTAAAAACAAACCTGGTAGGAAAGTTCTTTAATGCGACGTTCATATTTGCGAATTCCTTTCACAGATTCACTGCTTCTTTTCTGCTCTGCTTCAAGTTCATTCTCCAACTCTCTTACCTGAATGGATTTTTATGAATTTATACACATAGAAAATGAAATAGAAGTAAAGTAGAACACAATTTATCTTGAGTACAGTACAATGGCTTAGATTGTCATATTTACCCATGAATGGTTACATAATAAAAAAGGTAATTGTTGTTAAAATTTGTTCATGTACATTTCTCATGACCCATTCATTTAACTGTCATAAGCTTACAAACCTGGGTTTTGACACCAGATGAAACCAACATTCAGTATTTAAAAAGTAATGTTTACAAATATTATTTAAAATGTTTGTAGTGCATTATAATACTGTACCTACCCTGGCTTCCAGCTTCTGCACTTGCTTCTTGCCACCTTTCATGGCAATTTGCTCTGCTTCATTTAAGCGGTGCTGGAGGTCTTTAATTGTTTGTTCCATGTTCTTTTTCATTCGCTCTAGATGGGCACTGGTATCTTGCTCTTTTTTCAGTTCCTCTGCCATCATGGCAGCATCAGTGATGGCCTTTTTTGCCTTTTCATCAGCATTTCTACACTCTTGAAATGATTCCTCCACTTCACTTTGAAGCTGATTAATGTCAGCTTCTTGTTTTTTCTTTTGGTTCAGGAGGCTAGTATTCTATAAATTAAAAAGTTAATGTCATGACCGATGCTAATTTATTAAAGATGGGAGGAAAAGCAATAAGACATGAAAGAAAGAAAGCAGGGTTTCACCTGTGAATGCAGAAGCTGAACTCTCTCACTGACATCTAAAAGTTCCTGTTCGGCAAGCTTGCGTACTCTCTCCGTTTGCTCTAGTACATTCCTGAGCTCCTCAATTTCTGCCTGTAGCAGAATGTTACGTCTCTCTACAATGGCATTGTTCTCCTTCAGATCGTCATTAGCATGAATATAATCATCCAACTGGATCTGGCAATCCTAAATTAGAAAACTTTGTTTTTAGATATTTGTTACATTATACACTGTATTCATTAGTATTAATTATTATATTATATATTTCCTGCCTTGAGGTGAGATTGAACTATTTTGAGCTGCTTCTGAGCCTCTGCAGCCTGTCTATTGGCCTGACTTAGTTGGATCTCCATCTCATTAAGATCCCCCTCCATTTTCTTCTTTATTCTAAGAGCTTCATTTCTGCTACGAGTCTCGGCCTCAAAAGAACTTTGCAGGGTGTCAATTGTCCTCTGCAAGTTTCTCTTTGTCTGCTCCATTTCCTCCTCTTTTTCAGTCAATTTACGTTCATATTCAGCCTTTATCTGGTTAAGTTCCAGCTGACCTCTTAGTATTTTGCCCTCTTCGTGCTCTAAGGAGCCCTGCACAAAAAAAAAAAAGTAAAAATAATGCCACTTTATAATCCACAGTTAAATATTGTTTAATATATTTACCTCTGCCTCCTCCAGTGCAGATTGGATTTCAGACTTTTCTTGCTCTAGCTGTTTACGTGCTTTCTCTAATTCATGGATTGTCTTTCCACTCTCACCAAGTTGTTCAGTCAGATCAGTTATCTCCTCTAGAAAAAAAAGGATTACCATGTTAAATATATATATAATATAATTCCTGTATTATATGGTTCAAATTATGCATATTTAATCATTCATGCACCTTGGAGGATCTTGTTCTCTCTCTTTAAAGTCTCCAGGTGATCTAAAGATTCCTCATATGAATTCTTTAACTTGAAAAGCTCAGTACTCAGAGATCTGGCTTCTTTTTGGGAGCTTTCAAGCTCACACTGAGACTCCTCATATTTCTGCTTCCACTCAGCAAGGATCTTAAAAAAAGAACATTTGTAATCATAGAATTCAGAAATACCATCCTCTTAAAACATCTAAAACATAATTGCAATATCAAGAACTCTCAATATTCTAACTGAATTCTTTACATTACTGTAATTTTGTGGAGTTGTAATTAGTTATATAAACTATTGTTTGGAGTTACCTTATCAAAGTTTCTTTGTTTCTTGTCCAAAGTTGCAGCAGCTGCATTAGATCGCTCCATATCCACCATGAGATCTTCAATTTCATTTTGAAGGCGATGCTTGGTCTTTTCAAGAGAGGAACATTTAGCATTTACTGCTTCCACGGCCTCTTCTGCATCCTGCAAGCGCTGAGCAAGTTTCTTTCTGCATAAACAAAATCTTGTAAATCTGGTGTAAATTTTTTATATTTAATTTAAATCACATTCAAAATGTACAATTACAATTTCTATGCACAGTCCTTCACCAAAATGCTTATATTATTTAAAGTTTAATTCAATTCAATTCATTTTATTTGTTGTTGTCTGCTTTTAACAATGAACATTGTATTAAAGCAGCTTTACACAGATAATGTGGTAATAAAGATTAATAAGATGTTCTTTATAAAGTTTAGTGTTAGAGTGTTTGGCTGCACCCTAGTGTGGCCAGCAAAATTGCACGATATTTTAAACACCAATAATGTTTCTGTGCCTGATACATTCAGACCACTGTTACGCATTACTGTGGCCACTGGGGCCTGTGGCGTTTACTTGTTTTTCATCAAAAATACATTTGCCATAATATTCTGAAAAATTACCAAATCACAGTCACCCTACTTACATACAAAAAGATAAATGTGACCATATCCAAGCTATTTTCACTTTCTAAGATTGACAGTGGACATGTCAAGAATTGTTTTTTTAATATATTTCTTTAAAAAATACATTTTTTCCAGTGTATAATCTGTGTATACTCTTTCAGAAACTAACTTTATCCCTCAAATTGTTGACACATAGTGCATAGTAGATTTTTTATGCCTTACTTGGCTTCTTCCAGTTCTTCTGTTCTCTGGATAGCATCAGTTTCATACTTGGTTCTCCATTGAGCAACCTCAGCATTAGCCTTAGTGAGACTACGTTGCAGCTCTGCTTTTGCTTCCTGCTCCTCTTCATACTGTTCTCTGAGTAGATCTGAATCATGCCGAGCAGACTGTAATGCATGGGCAAGGGCATTCTTGGCCTGAGAATGTTCAAGGCAAATAACGCAAAAAATATAATTTCAGTACAAGTAGGTTACATAACAATATTTTGCCAAAGTAGTTTGTTTTTTAGGCATCATAAACTCGTCCTAAAGTCATTTTCACTGCTGCCAAAATTGCTTTCATTTTTGACATACACATTTCCAATGTAAGCAGGATTAAATAAAAAGAAACATAATATCCATAATAATCTTTGACACACTCTTGGGATCTGATAACTGAACAGTGATCAGCCATCCAAACAATGGATTCCTCTCTGGTTTGTGGTCATTAAAGCCCGCGATTCCCAGAAAAACCGCACAGATAAAATTAGGCAAAGTTTCTCACCACAGGCCTAACCTAGGCAACACCTAGGACTAGACCTGAATCTACACCCTCACATTCTGGTTAATATACACATATCATAAATTTATTGATTATTATTATTATTATTTTTATTATTATTATTATTATTATTATTATTATTATTATTATTATTATTTAACTACAATTTAACTTTACTCTGGGTACCTTCAACCACTGTTGTAAAGCTGCACATATATGTACTTTATTCCAAATAATGTCAATATTGTTGCTGCCATCTATATTGTATATCCTTTATTTCCTCATTTTATACTTTTCTATTTTCTACATGTACTGTATGCATGTAAATTCAGATTTATGTAAATGTGTTTTTATGTCAAGGGCAGTTGTAAACAACAAGACACATGAGACCAATGAGTAAAATATTTACTGATGGTAATTTGAATTAAAGGGTCAAATATTTTGCCATCTAATTGTTACAAGCTTAGTCCACAGTTAAATAAAATTAATATAAAATATGCAATACTCTACCTTAACCTCCTCTTCAAGTTGCCTTTTTAGATCATCAAGCTGTTGAGAGTAGGACTGTTTTCCTCTTGTAAGCTGGAAAATTAGTGACTCCTTTTCTTCTACCTGTCTTGAAAACTCATCTATGGTTTTTGTAACATAGTAGACAAATACATATTAGACAAGATGTATAGCATAACATAGTAGACAAATGCATTTCTAATACATATTTTTTGTATATATATATTTATGTTTTTTGTTTTTTTTAAATGCATATCTTTGTCTTAAAGTTAGAGCAATATATGCATTCTCAACATACCATTCTCAGTTTGAAGCTTTGCCTTCTGAGTTACTAAATCATTGAGGGATCTTTGGTTTTCTTCAAACTTGTTTCGGAATTCATTCAGCTGGTCCTCCAAATTCCTGCTAATTTTCTCCAAGCTAGTCTATTAAATGTAATATGTATAACGTTAAAAGACTGTAAACAACAAATTAACTATAATTATGATAGTTAATCAACAACTGACACATCAATTTTCTATATATAAGTTATAAACCACATTTACTACAGTGGAGACACATTAAACCATAAAAATTGCTTCTATATTCAAAACTAAAAATATTACTTTATAGATTTTAAATGTTAATTCGTATCACTATTTAGAATGCTATTATATGAGCATTAATAATTCTTGGATTCCCATTATCGCCATATTTAAATCTAACATCATCGTACTACCTATCAGATTGCTTATCAAATATTGTTTTTGACACACATGCTTTATTTCTTTTGTTTATATGCAACCAACTAGCAAAAAGGCAAAACCACAGAAGAATTGAGCAGTGAATGCCTGGAACAAAGTTCTAATGACAGATTAGTCCAAATTTGATGTTTTTGGTTTTACCAGAATAACTGATGTAAGAAGAAAGAAGAGAAGCTGAATTCTGCCTCGGAGCCAAAACAAGGAGGTGGAAGCTTAATAGTTTATGTATCTTCTTTCACAGAAGAAAAAGTTGAAGACTTATTATAGGTAAAAGCCATACCGAACCAACATAACTGGCATTCCATATTTTAATGCCATGCAATTCTGTCCGCACGGTGGCTAATTGGAACCAACTTCACCATACAATAAGAGAATTCATTGAGGCATACAAGCTCTGTAACCATTATTTAGATAGCAAACATTTGGCAGGAGTGTTACCTATCACAGAATGTCCTGTCCAATCACAGGACCAAATCCTGTTGAACTGCACTGGGATGAACTTTGTAAAACTTTGGAAAGTATTATAAGAAGTATGGCAAAGTCTTTTTCTTCTTCTTCTTCTTTAGGCTGCTCCCTTTAGGGGTCGCCACAGCAGATCATCTGTCTCCATAACCCCCTGTCCTCTACATCTGCCTCTTTCAAACTAACTGCCTGCATGTCTTCCCTCACCACATCCATAAACCTCCTCCTTGGCCTTCCTCATTTGTCCAAACCATCTCAATCGCGCCTCCCTCACTTTGTCTCCAAAACATCTTACTTGTGCTGTCCTTCTAATAAACTAATTTCTAATCCTGTCCATCCTCATCACTCCCAACGAAAACCTCAAAATCTTCAGCTCTGCTATCTCCAGCTCCACCTCCTGTCTTTTAGTCAATAACACTGTCTCTAAACCATACAACATCGCAGGTCTCACCACAGTCCTGTAAACTTTCCTTTTCACTTTCACAGATACCCTTCTATCACAAATCACTCCTGCCACTCTTCTCCACCCACTCCACCCTGCCTTCACGCCTTTCTTCACTTCTCTAACACACTCTCCATTACTTTGCACTGTTGACCCCAGGTACCTAAACTCCTCCACCTTCTCCACCTCCTCTCCCTGCAACTGCACCACTCTACTGCCCTCTATTTCATTCACACACATGTACTCTGTCTTACTCCTACTGACTTTCATTCTGCTTCTCTCCAGCGAAGAGGTATGGCAAAGTATTTCAGCTAAATGTTTCACATCTGTACATTTATATATTAGTTTGATTCAAGTAAATTTTCATACTGTTGATCTACCTACTATCTTACATATAAACAAAAGGAATGTTCACATGTCTTTTAAAAACAATAAAAAATTCTGTGTTTTCAAGCTATTGACAGGCACTGTAAATGTACAATTTTGAATAAATATAAAAGATAAACTACTTGCAAGAATCCACCTATATTGTAATATTTATTTTCCAGTACTGCATAGTATTGTCTTAAACCCCGGCCAGTAAATTAACAATATTCATTACACAATTGGGTGTCAGTAAGGATGATTTACCTAATATATGTATTATTAGGAATTTATATACAGTTTATATGTATTATTAGGAATTGTATATTTGAAATTATTCTAAAAACTTACTTTTGACTTTACAGTCTGTTCCATGCTGGAAACCACATCATCCAGCTCCAGTTTTAGCTCACTTTTTTCTTTCTCTAATTTTTGTTTGATCCTCTGCAGGTTATCTATCTGCTCACCCAGTTCAGCCACACTATCAGCTTGTTTCTTTCTAAGTGTTGCAGCTGTGGCTTCATGGTGCAGAGTTGCCTCTTCAAGATCTCTGCGCAGTTTTTGAAACTCTGCCTCCCTTTTTTTGTTCATTTCAATCTGAGTCGCAGTAGCTCCTCCAGCCTCTTCCAATCTCTCACTTATTTCTTCAAGTTCTCTCGCCAGGTCTGATCTCTGTTTCTCCACCTTGGCTCTAGCAGCTCGTTCGGCCTCAAGCTCTTCTTCCAGTTCTTCTACTCGAGCCTAAAACAAACAGGACTTACACAGGGTTCTTCATTTTGTACATTATACATTATAACTACAAGACAATTAAATACCTGCAACTCCTTAATTTTCTTTTGGAGTTGCACAATGATGACTTGCTCATCTTCAAGTTTACTATTCAGCTGGCTGATTTCAAAATCTTTCCTAAAAAAAAAAGTCAAAGTAAATCACATACTATCAGTACACATACACACATAATATGTAGTGTTTAAAATGGTTTTTTTTTTTTTTACTTCTTAAGGCGTTCCTCTAGTTGTTGTTTGTCATTTTCCAGGTCCATTATGCTTTCTTGGGCCAACTTTAAGTCACCCTCCAGCTTTCTCTTTGCCCTTTCAAGATCCATACGAACCTTCTTTTCTTGCTCTAGAGATCCCTCTAACTGATGAAATACAAGAATTAAAATTAATATTCAGAAAAACATATATTTGCTAATTAAGTGTTATTCACTTACATCATCAACTTGCTGCTCTAGTTTGACTTTGATTTTGGTGAGGGTGTTGACTTTGTCCTCCTCACTCTGTAAGTCATCCAATGCTTGCTGATGAGCCTCCTGCAGGGCTTTCTTCTCCTTGGTTAATTTGGCTATGATTTCATCCAGAGCTGCCATTTCTTCAGTCAGATTCTTTACCTATAAGATAGCAGAATTTAAGAAAATTGCCTTAAAGTTTTCTATATTGTTTTACTATGAAGCTTGATGTATGAGACCTTATTCTCTGTTGCATGCTTCTCCTTTTCCACTTTAGCCAGAGTCAACTCCAGATCATCAATGTCTTTCTTGAGCTCAGAGCACTCATCCTCCAGCTTTCTTTTTTTAGCTGTTAGCTCTGCATTCATCTCTTCCTCATCCTCCAGTCTTTCATTCAGCTCTTTGACATTGGCTTCCATTTGGATCTTGTTTTTAATTAGTCCTTCACATCTTTCCTCAGCATCACAAAGATTGTCTTGCTCCTATGTACATTAGGCCAATAAAATGTGTTCATAGTTTACCTAAATGATTTGAAATAATTGAGGTTTTAACCATTTCCAGGTAAATTTTATCCTTACCGCCTGCACTTGAAGCTGTAGATCATTCTTCTCTTGGAGAAGTGAGACCATTTTTTCCTCAAGCTCTTTTCTTCGGGTTTCCGACTTGGCATAAGCATCTTTGAGTTTTAGGAATTCCTCTTTCATGTTGGCCATTTCTTTCTCTGCTTCAGCAGACCTTAATAATGGTTTAATCTTGAAATATAGCTTCATCCATGGCCAGTTTTTGACACCCATGAATGCACGCACATTCCACTGGATAACAAGCAAGGCATCCCTTTGAGGTGAAAAAAATAATTAACAAAGGAATTAGTTAAAAAATCGGGAAAAAAAAGGTTTTGACAGACATACCTGCGTTCCACCATCTTCTGATACTCAATTCTTGAAAGAAGCCCACGAGACCTGGCTTGGATTCCTGTTAATATTTTAGAAAGCCTCTCATCTCGCATTTCCTCCAATTGACCTAACAGGCCAGCTTTGAAAAACACCTGAAATATATATTTAATATTTAATAATATTTAATGTAATATCTATTGAAAAGTTTTAAAAGAAGATATAAATTACACAAAACCTTTACCTTAGTGTGCCCAAATTTGTACTGTTGGATATCTATGTCAAGTGAAGCCAGCAGTTTTTCAGCCCCTTTTTTGCTGTCAATGAATTGTCCCTCTGGGATTGCAGATGGGTTAAGAATGCGGTATCTAAAATATTACATATAAAATTGGCCATATATATTACAAATGCAAGTTTTTATATAGTAATTTTATTATGATTATGCTATTTATGTTACATTCTAGTACCTCTGTTTAAAATCACCATAAAGGATTCTGTTGGGGAAACCCTTTCTGCAGATCCTGATACCTTCCAGCACACCATTGCATCGAAGCTGGTGCATAACAAGGGGATTGTCCATTGCACCAGGAGTCTTGGTCTCATTGGGAATGATGCAGCGTACAAAGTGTGGATGAGTTGAGCGCAAGTTTGTCATTAGCTTATTAAGGTTTTCCTGAAAGTCACCAATATTAATAAGTAGTTAATAGGTATAGTACAAGAAACAAAAATTGGTCAAGAAAATTATTCTCTGTGGACATACCCTGTGAAGTGCTGACACTGTCTGGAAAGAAGATCCTTTCTTCTTCTTTTCTTTTTTGCCTGAATCAGTTGCTGAAATATATTTGCATTATTTTTTAGTGCCAGTGAGCATTACAGCACACAAATTGCATTGTGTCACTGCCATTAAGTACTTCTATATGCCTTTTTCAACTATATAGGTAACATAACTTTATAGGTAACGAGTTCCAAATAAGCAGCACTGTAGATGTCTGCTATAGATGTTACAACTCCAACAACCACCCAATTTGCTACCAGAAGTCATTATACTCAGATTTCTTTCTGATTTTTGTAAATGTTTTTAGATTATTTTTCTGTTTTGATACTTAAAATAATTTATTTGATTGCTTAATCATATTTTATATGCATATAAAAAGAAATTCGCTCCATGAAAAGGATAAAAGGGCTATCTCTTAACAATTTTATAATGAGAAAGGCTGTTTGCAAATGGACAATCTGTCAGATACCTTAACTGCAACCACATCACTCCACTGCCTTCCCTCTCGTTCACACACACGTACTTCTCTCAGCCTGGCTTCCACTACTCTTTCGAATAAACTCATGGTGGGACTGATCAACTTAATTCCCCTGTAGTTACTGCAGGTCTGCACATTTACCTTATTCTTAAAAAAATCATACCAGCACACTCCTTCTCCATTACTCAGGCTTCCTCTCACCTTCCAGAATCTTGTCAAACAATCTGGCTGAAAACTCCACTGCCATCTCTCCTAAACATCTCCACACTTTTAGTGGTATGTCATCTGATCCAACTGCTGCTTTCACTTCCTCCTTACTAATCCTATCCACTTTCTGCTTCACTACTTCCACATCATCCAACCTTCTCTCTCTCTCATTTTCCTTGTTCATCAGCTGTTCAAAATACTCCCTCCACCTTCTCAACACACTCTCTTCACTAGGCAACACACTTCCATCTCCATCCTTTATTGCTCTAACGTGTAGCACATTCTTCCCAGCTCAGTCCCTCTGCCTGGCCTATCGGTATAAATCCTTTTCCTTCTTTTGTGTCCAACTTCTTATACAGCTTAATATAGGCCTTTTCCTTAGCTTTTGCCACTTCCCTTTTCACCTGCTGCTGCATCTCGTTGTACCTCTGCCTACTTTTTTCATCTCTCTGTCGATCCCAGTTCTGTTTTGCCAACCTCTTTCTCCTTATGCTTTCCTGCACTTTCCGATGCTGTCTAGCTACACCTTACAGTCTACAATCTCTTTCAGGTTGCATCTTCTGCACAAAATATAGTCCACCTCGGTGCACCAACTTCCTCCGCTCTTATGCCCTTCTACATTCCTTTCCTTAAAGCCATACCTACCCATCACCTCCTCATCACCTCTGTTCCCTTCACCTACATGGCCACTGAAGTCTGCCCCAATCAGCAATCTTTTATTCCTAGGTACACTCCAGGATTTTTCTTGCTCCTCTATCTTACAACCCACTTGTGGAGAATAGGGATTGATGACATTTATCATTACCCCTTCAACTTTCAGCTGCACATTCATCACCCTATCAGAAACTCTATTCATCTCCACTACACTCTTACCTCAATCTTCTTTCATGTTCACCCCTATGCCATTTCTCTTTCCATCCACACCATGGTAGAACAGTTTAAACCCACCTCCAATGTTCCTGGCCTTACTGTCTTTCCACTTGGTCTCCTGAACACACAACATGTTAACCTTTCTCTGCTCCATCATATCAGCTACCTCTCTTTCTTTACCAGTCATAGTACCAACATTTAAAGTACCAACCCTAACCTCTAATTTCCTACACTTATCCTTTCCCTGCTATCTCTGTAGACATCTTCCCTCTCTCCTTCTTCTCCTTTGGCCAGGGCTTTGTGAACTGGTTGCAGATATTAAGCTGTGGTGTTGGTGGTCTAGTGGTTAGGATTCGGTCGCGGTCAGGAAACCGAACCCAGACATTATGGTTGCACAAGTCAGTGCACTCTTAGTGCCGGTCCCAAGCCCGGATAAATGGGAAGGGTTGCGTTAGGTAGGGCATCCAGCGTAAAAACATGTGCCAAATCGAACATGCGGAACACGAATACGGATGATCCGCTGTAGCAACCCCTAATGGGAGAAGCCGAAAGAAAGTTTTTATGTAAAAATTACAGGGCTGATTGTTTTTGTCTAACACTTGGTAGCATGAAGAGATAGAGAGTTGCTTCATTTTATGACCTGGTCTTCCGATGCCTTAGAGTGATAAAATGGTAGTACTTAGAAAGCAGGCTCTTTTATAAAATGTGATGCTTCTGTAAGTAGTATTTGTATATTGCTAGCAAAAAAAAGCTAGCCTATTGTTAAAATATGCAAAACACACAGTAAGTGACACTGCATTCAGCACTTGAGCAGAGCAAATATGGTCATAGTACTTTATCTGTTGAGAACACCAACAGCTTAATTATAAACATAGTAGTAATATTTATTACTATAAAAGTACTCATAAGATATAAAAAAAAAAATGCATTGTAGCTACTAAGTTAAAAATACCATATTGCATTTCAAAGGCAAAAAAGTGTAATATAGTTGTTGGATAGACAGTTTACTTTGTAATGTTTTTGGAAGCTGTCAGCATACATGTACATGTGCTAAAGATGTCCAGGTAATTCTCATCACCTCTGAAAGGGTAGAGTAAAACCACTTACCTGAGTCTACCCCAGCATAGTTTGCAAACAGGATAGACAGAAGTTTCAGTGAAGATTTTTGGAAGAGTCCTACTACAGTTTCATTTAGTGGATCCTTGTTCTTAATAAGCCAGTTGTTGATGTTGTAGTCCACAGTGCCAGCATAATGAACAAGTGCAAAGTGAGCCTCTGGCTTCCCCTTTACAATCCTTGGCTTCTGGAAGTTACTTGATTTACCCAAATGGTTGTCATAAAGTTTTGTTTTAAAGGTGGCATCTGTGGCTTTGGGAAACATGCATTCCTCTTCAAGGATAGACATGATACCCATGGGCTAAAACAAAACAAAAATAATTATTTACATTAGCAGTGAGTAAATATCTCTATGAAGAAGAGTAAAAATATTTTAATTTGACCAATTTATTATGTATTAAACTAATGTTTAAAACTAAATTAATTATGAATAACCCACCTTCTCAATCAAATCAATGCAGGCTTGTAAGTCCATGCCAAAGTCAATGAATGTCCACTCTATTCCTTCTTTCTTATACTCTTCTTGTTCCAGCACAAACATGTGATGGTTGAAAAACTGTTGCAGTTTCTCATTTGTAAAATTAATGCAGAGTTGCTCAAATGTGTTATACTGTAAATATATGATTGAAATATTAGTGTGCATTCATGTTTCGAAAACATATAGGAAACATCGAAAACATCGTATAGTAAAATTCAACATACAACCATTATTAATTCAACATACAGGCATTATTGTCAATAAAGCTGGCAACAAATGTGAGTACACCCTAAGTGATAATGGCTGTACGTCTTTTAATCATGCAAAGCCACATGTCCTATTCATCATGTTCATGTTTTTGTCTGCTTGACAGGACCATACCTATTTGTGTATCTTGTATTGGAGCAGTTAAAATGTGGTGCTTTGAGTACAATTCTCTCATACTGACCATTAAATGTTCAACATGGCACCTCATGGCAAAAGATTTGATCAAAGGGTCGATCAAAGAAGTTGAGTTTTCATGATATGCATCAGCTGCAGAAGCTGGCTTCAGAAAACAGATGTATGAGTGTTGCCAGCGTTGCTTTAGAGGTTGCAGAAGCAGATGGTCTGCTCGTCAGTGCTCAGACCATACGCCTAGAAGCAAGCTTCTTCTGAAGCTAGCTCACAAGAAAGCACAGTTAGCTAAAGACAACCTGTCCAAGAGCATGAATTACTGGAACCATGTCCTGTGGACTGATGAGACTATGATAAACTTGTTTGGCTCAGCATGTCCAGCATGTGTGGTGACACCCTGGCGAGCAGTACCAAGAAAATTGTGTCTCGCCTACAGTCAAGCTTGTTGATAGTAGCATCATGGCCTGGGGCTGCATGAGTGCTGCTGGTACTATGGAGCTGCAGTTAATTAAGGTGGGCTGGTGTGACATTCTGAAGCAGAACATGATGCCCTACCTTCAGAAACTGGGTCGAATAGCAGTTTTCCAACATAATAAAGATGAAACTACCTTGCTGAGGAAACTGAAGGTGAATGTGATGGAGTGGTCAAGTATGTCTCCAGACCTAAACACAATTGAGCACCTCTTGGGCATCCTCAAGTGGAAGGTGGAGAAGTGCCATATGTCTAACATCCAGCAGCTCAGTGATGCCATTATGGAGGAGTGGAAAAGGATCCCAGAAACAACCTGTGCAACTGTGGTGAATTCCATGCCCACGAGTATTAAGGAAGTGCTAGATAACAATGGTGCTCACACAAAATATTGACACTTTGGACACAGTTTTGTCATGTTCTCTTAGGGTGTACACACTTTTCTTGCCAGCTATATTGACAATAATGGTTGTATGTTGAGTTATTTTTAGAGGACAGTAAATCTGTACTGCTATACAAGCTGCACATTAAGTACTCAAATATATGTATACGTTTCCTTTAGTCTTCTAGTATTGTCCCTTGAGAAGATATACTAAAATTGTTGCTGAAATGCAAGGTGTTTACTCAATTTTGTGAGATGCTTGATGGTTAATAGTAATATTATTATGTTTAAATTACACAAAATATTACACCTTATATAATAACTGTTCTAAGAGGATACTGTGCGTATGTTTTTGATATTCATGCACTCACTTCAAAAATCTCAAAACCAGCAATGTCCAATACACCAATGAAATACTGGCGTGGCTGCTTTGTTTCCAGAGACTGATTGATTCTGACCACCATCCAGAGGAACATTTTCTCATATACTGCTTTGGACAGAGCACCAACGGCGTAGTTTACCTGTAAGAACCATCATAAGTAATTGAAAACTTAAGCATAAAAAAAATATATATATTTTTGTGTATTGTCGAAGGTATATAAATGTAAATGTGCTTACCTGTTGGACATTTTGCCCTTTAGTCACCCACTCATTGCCTACTTTAACTCGTGGGTGGCACAAACCTTTTATAAGGTCTGCAGAGTTCAGGCCCATAAGGTAAGCAACTTTGTCTGCATCTAAAAACAAAAAAAAGATTTCTGTATTTCCGTTTTACAGTCATGCAAAAAACACATCTTTTCACTGCTATAGACTTTATATTTATTCACTGTACATATGTTTACATTATCTATCTATCTATCTATCTATCTATCTATCTATCTATCTATCTATCTATCTATATATTGTACACCTCTTTGATTTATATGGTTTTAAAAATAAAACAGTCCTTATCCTCTTAAAATGAGGTAAATACAACCTCAGATTAACAACCCATGACATTTTGCACAGTGCCATTATTTATTTTACAAAAAATAAAGCTGAAATGAAGAAACCATGTAGAAAAACTGCATTTGACTGCATACAATGGATTTAAGAGGCCAAGTAGCAGCCACATGCTGCTATTAATTTCCACAAGTGGAAAACATTTAAAACAGTTACCAATCATCTCAGGAATGGATGTACTGGAAAATTCACCCCAATTTTTTGAAAAAGACTGAAAAAGTATGGATTGTTTGATTTAAAGTCTCTTCTCTCAGAGACAAGATTGCAGCATGGCTTAGGTTTACAAAGTTGGATTTGAACAAACCACAAGACTTATAGAACAACGTCTTTAGGACAGATGATACCAAAGTGGATCTGTTTAGACATAATGCACAGCATTGCCAGCACAAACAGCACATACCAAGTTTCAAGTACATTGGGCAGTATTTTAGTCAAATGTGAAGCCATCTGTCCAACAGATAAAGCTTGGTCAAAATTGGGTCATGCAAAAGGACAATGATCCCAAGCACACCAGCAAATCTACAACAGAATAGCTAAAAAAAAAAAACAGAATTAAGTTGCAATGGTTCAGTCAAAGTCCAGACCTCAGCCTGACTGAAATGCTGTGGCAGGACCTTAAGAAAGCTGTGCATAAACAAATGCCCACAAACTTAAAAAACTGACGAAAAAAAAAAAATGTTCCACAATGATGTGAGAGACTGATGAGATCATAGATAACACGACTACTTGAGTTACTGCTGCTAATTGTGGTTTACAGGCTTGTAAATCATAAAGTATGCTTCATGGAGATGGGTTCCCTCTTGATTCTGGTTCCTCTCAAGGTTCATTAATTTTTATCACCACATTATCTGTGTAAAGCTGCTTTGAGACAATGTTCATTGTTAAAAGCCATATACAAATAAACATTTTTGAATTGAATTTAGCTAGTTTGAAGTTGTATTTATCTAATTTTGTATCAGAACATAATAGAAACATCATCTAGTCTAAGGACTAGATGATGTTTCTATTATGTTCTGATACATAAAACCATAAAACCATAAAATTAAAATAAGGTGTACTTTCATTTTGACAGCACTGTAGATCATTAATGATTTTTGTTTCAAAATTATGAATAATACATACCCTCAGTTCCATCAGCTTCTGCCTGCTCCTCACGCTGCTTTTGCTTGAATTTCATGTTACCATAGTGCATAATGGCTCCTGTAAGCTTGTACACAGAGTTTTTTTCTTCTTGTGTGAAACCAAGTACATCAAAAGCATTCTGTAAATGGAGCAATGAAATTAAAGGCAAAGTTCATAACCAGAGTAACATTAAAATTATTTAAGATAATAATTCTTAAAACAAATGTCTCAGTTACAGTTTTTATTAGTTGCTTTGGAGCATTTCTAGAATGACCTTAGTGTTTGCAAACCAGTAAGTGCATTCTCAAAACAATTTGTACAAACAGCACAGTACAATAGGTTTTTTGCCAAAGCCTGTTCCTTTTTCAAAATTCTTAGTTTGTGTCCCAAAAGTAAGTATTGAACATCTCATTAGAATGAAAAGTCCCTTTGTCATTGTTCACAAACAAAATCATCAAAGTGTTTAGTTGTGTTGTCAGTATGATGCTGCACAGGTTCAGTATTTGATATAAACTATGGTTTGTATTACAGTGATTGAAAATGCACAAAAGTTGAATTTCTTCTCTTTAACATCTACACATTTCAGCAGCACAAATTGATTTATTTGATTGCATATTTGATTTATACTGATTGCAAGAGACCGGACAGGATTCACACCTTTACTGTACTGTAATAGTGTCTGTTCGTTTCTTGGTTTTTAATCCATTTTTAGAAATTGTAATTCTGTGTTTTGCTCTGTTGCCAAATAAAGGTTCACAAGATTGACCTGTTTTAGAAAATTCCTTGATTAGTGACATTAAAGATAATTAAAGATCATCTGCATAATTCATCAATTCAATTAAAATTAACAAAAAAAAAAATGTAATGACATTTTAGATGACAGATGATGACACTTGGTTTAACCATTTTTTATTCAATGACTTTTACAATGAACCGATGCCGTAATGCTTTGGGGGTTAAGACTAGTATAATATTATACATATATTAGCTATATATATATATATATATATATATATATATATATATATATATATATATATATATATATATATGAAACTAGTATAATATATTTTTTATCAATATGACATAAACAACTGATAATGTAGGAAACAGCAGACAATAATTGTATACAATCTATTAAATGAATTTACAAAAGCATTTTCAATTTGATCAAAGCAACAAGAAATGTTTTTAAAATAAGCAAAAGTAAACTAAATGATGTGGAGGTTGAACAAGAATTTCATTTCTGATCTGAAAAATGCTCCAAAGCAACTGGGAAAAACTGTTAATCGATTACATAAGTAGAAAGCTTTTATGTCACTAATGAAAGCAATTTATGTAATAAAGTATCTCTTGTTTTAAAATGTAGTGCTTAAATAAAGCAGACTAGTTTTGCATTTATTCAGAGTACTTTCAATTCATCTGCTTTATGATCATTACAAAATAAAGTCCACTAAAAACATACTGTTTTACTAAATTTCTTTATGAAACTTGAGACTATATCTATACTGCTTAATATTTGTGGACACCTGAAAAACCACACGGATGTGAATTTTGAACATCCCACATTAGCCAAACTAAGGTTTAAATCTGGCACTCTGTTAACTTTTAAAGTGACCTTGTTAAATATAAATAATTAAATATATTTGTCAACATGTAATAACGTAGTTTGTTAAGATTTCATGTCAAGATTTCAATATACGTGACCTAGCACAATAATAATAATTTAAAAAAAAATGTATATGAGAACTATGTATCAGAAAAACAGAGTGAGGTGGACCAGAATTGGATATCTAACTGCTAGCTAACTGAAAACAAACAGCTTGAACATAGAGACTTACATCAGTTGCCATTAACTCTTCAGCATCATCAATAGAAGGAACTGTGGTTTCTCCCTGAGATATGAATGCATAGTCATAAGGGTTTGGTGTCACCAATAGCATCTCTGTAGAAAAGAAAAATATTATGCCATTTAAACCAGAACTTTATTTAATCTTTATGGGTTTCCTTAATTTATTATACTAACCAAGTATTTCTGGTTTCTTGTTTGACAAGATTTGATAGAATATGTGATAATCCCTCTCTGCCTTGAGCTGAAAAGTCACACGAGATTTCTCCAGCAGATCTTATTAAAGATGAGAGTAAAATAAGTGGCATTTTTTACAAAAATGTTTATATCAGATAAAATATATCTGTGATGCAATGTATGGTTTGCAAATACAATGATGAATTTGATATAACAAAAAAAGATTTTGTGATATAAAATAAACCAAACATACATGTAAACTACTGGAGCAACTGATTATTGATATTAGTGATTTTGCCATTTTTACAGTTTTAGAAGTGAGGAATAACATACAAGTTTCAATGTCAGCTGATGCCAATTTCCCTCTTGTATCGAAGTGAATTCTGATGAATTTGCCCTGAACAAAAACATTATTACAGCAAAAAATCAAATCATTTCACTCAAAAGAGGAATGCTGGTATACCAATAAAAGTGTAATAATAAAAAAAATCCCTACAAATCTTGAAGAATTGTCATTTCTTATAGTCTTGGCATTGCCAAAGGCCTCTAATGCAGGGTTTGCCTGGATGATTTGATCCTCCAGAGTCCCCTGGAAGACAGAAGTTCATAAATTTTTTTTTAGATAAACACGCACACGCATGCACACATACACACAAACACACACACACACACACACACACACACACACACACACACACACACACACACACACACACACACACACAGTACATACATAATGATTCCATATTATATATTTTAGGAATATATAAATACAAATGTAAACCTTGTTTTGACTAGATGAGTCCTTCTTTGGCCCACTTGCTGCAATACTGGCAAAGTATTGAATGACTCTTTTGGTGTTTACAGTTTTCCCAGCACCGGATTCTCCACTACATAAAATACATACATATGGAATTTTATATATATATATATATATATATATATATATATATATATATATATATATATATATATATATAGTAAGGTAGAATTCAAGGTACAGTATATTAAGGTACAGTATATTAACACTGGCAGGTGTTTTTTTGCTGCCCTGGTGTGCCCTGAGAGACTGAAGGAAGAAAAGTCACATGTTTAATTTGTTTTCTGTGGTTTACCTTGGTCTAATCTATTGTCTCATCTTTTGATTATCTCATTATGCATCTAAATTCACTCAATTTATTCCACCACCATTTATTATTTATATTGAATCATATTATACGGTTTACATGCTTTTTTTTAACACCTCTCGACTGCTGCTACTGCTGTTTTTGCACTGCATTGTGTTTATGTTTACATATACTCTCTTGTTTATGGTCCTTTTTGTTTATAGCCCTTTATAGTCTCTTTTTTTTCACATTACTGTATAATTAGAGTATACAATAGGTTTACTGGTCGGCACTATTTAGTGTTTTGTGTATCTGTCTCACACTGTCTTGTGTTGTCTGTCTGTTTTTTGTCTGCACTTTTTGCACTAGGTTGCACACGATGCACTTTATGTGGCGAAGACACTTACTTTAGTCCTTAACTTTTTGTTCTGTTATGTAGCTTTATGTTGTGTGTTGTATCTCTATGTTGTTCAATGTAGCACCAGGATTCTGGAGGAACGTTGTCTCTTTTTACTGTTTACTGGGTCAGCAATATATTGAACAAATGGCAATAAAAGCTTCTTAAAAGTGTTCCAGTACTTTCAGAAAGGACTGTAAAAATTAATAGCTTGGGTTTCTTAAATATGTGGAGAGACCTCAATTATCTTCAGACATAAAGGCCCCATTTTTTGGAGAAAATATATGATTGAATAAAACCATGGCTTATTAGTAACTTACGTGATCAGGAGTGACTGGTTTTCACGGTCTATGTATAGAAAGAAACAAACAGAACACACTCTGCAAAAATCACATTATATACAATATTTGCAAGAATCAACCATTTCCTGACAGTTCATTTTATATTCTTTTAAAGAATCAAGGATTTTTTTTTTATAATAAACCCCCCAAATATTAATAATCCTTGAAAAAGGTATGATTTCTTAAAAGCCATTTGTTTAGAAATGAAATTAAGTCATATTATTGTTAATATTAACCTAGTGGTATTATTTATTGGTGCGGAGAAATGACTATTATATGTTTATCAAATACCTGCCAACATATACTGATAAGCATTATCAGAAATGGAGAAAATATGCGGAGGTGCTTCACTCCTTTTCTTGCCCCTGTAAGCTATAACCACTTCCTGATTATACACTGGCAGCCACTTGTAGGGGTTGACAGTGACACAGAACAGTCCTGAATATGTCTTGGAGAAAAAAACAGATATGCATTTTGCTTGTTATTTCAAATAATATTGAACATGTTTTAATTTAGTTTGAAACACCTTCATGTACTTACATAGATCATCCATGCTGCATAACGCTCTTTGAGATTATATAGCACAGCTGGCTCATGCAGGAAAGTCAGCATGGCCATGTCTTCAATTTTGTCAAACTTTGGAGGATTCTGTTGCAAAATCTGACTTTCCTTGAAAGTCAAAGTCTAAAAAACAATATAGAGTTCAGAATATTACTATTTTAAAATATATTTCTTGTCAATATATGACATATGCTTTATAGAAACTGCCATCTTTGAAATTCTGTAAACATCATAGCAATATAGTAGTGCCAATCATTTTTTAATGATGGTTTTTTGGGCATATAAGAACGTCATTCTTTTTTTATTTCTTTTTTTTGTTGTTTGTTTAGACTGTATCTGGGATATAAAATCGCTATTGCAATATGAATTACATTTAAGCATTTATATTTATTTTCTATTCCAAAATACTCCAAATCATACCTATGAGGAGTGCAAGATGTAGTTTATATAAAACATGACTTTAAGTTTTACTAGATGCCAATACATGACTTTTCAACTTAATAAGATATAATAATAGGGTTAAAATTAAAAGATTAGTTTTTTTGTTAATGCAGTTCAAAAATTCATAAGCCTTCATTTATGTATAATTATTAGAGATTTTAAAGCAACTAGTATTAATGTAATATATATATATATTTAAAATTAATGTTTTTAAACTGACCTTTCCTGATTCAGTCTCTACAGTCACTTTATCTCCTTCACGACTGGAAACTGTGGCCTTAACAAACTCTTCCACGGGATCAGGCACAAAACATTCTTTCTTCATGTCAAAAATACGAGTCTGTGCCTCTAAGCGTTCCCTTTCAGACTTCCGCAAGTAAGGGGCTGCTATCCCAAACACTGAAGTCTCAACATCTGCCATATTTATTCTTAAAAAAAAAAAAAGTCAAATTGGTAACAGTGTATAAAAAATTATAGGCCTTTGCAAATACAGTTTTTAATTTGAACAGAAATATACTTACTGATTACTGATGTCTTACTGGATACAAAAGATTATGGAAATTCCTGTGCTTTGTTAGTAAACCTAGAGAAAAACAAAGGTCAAAACTTCCCACACTTTTGCAGTATACAAAAACACGTTGAATTGGTAGAAAAATGAGAAAAATTTAAAGTCTATGGTAAACATTGGGAAAACTTACACAATAGCGGGTGCAATTGCTGTACTTTATTGCACTAAGAACTGGTGAAGAGCTGAGATCTAATTTATAGCCTCTACCACTTCAATGTTATGAGGTCACACACGTCCTATGAGTATACCCAGAGAGCATGTGCACACACACACATATACACACACACACACACACACACACACACACACACACACACACACACACACACACAAACACACACACACACACACACACACACACACACACACACACACACACACACACACACACACACACACACACATTTAAACACTTGGTAAATCAGCTTTAAGTGTTTGGACTGACAGGAAGGAATGCTGCAGGTCTGTTTTATACCACATTCACATTAACTTTGACACTGCCATAATTATTTAAATATCAGGTCTATTTTGGGTAGTTAAATAAAAAATACACATACACTACTAGTTCCTTTTTTTTTTTTTTAATACTTATTTCCAATTATTTTTATATAAATTATTTTGAGGAATGCAGGCAGAATACATTACAATATTTAATACATAAGCTGTCTGTGATAAATGGATTGAATTATTGGAAAAAAAACATCAAAATCTTCTTCTTCTTTCGGCTTCTCCCATCAGGGGTTGCCACAGCGGATCATCCTTCTCCATACCCCCATCCTCTACATCTGCCTCTTTCAAGCAAACTACCTGCATGATAATAAAATATTTAATAAAAAAACAATTCATACGTCAATATTTATTAAATATTTTGTTATCAATTAATCAGAATCTTAGGATAAATTATTAATCAACCACATACTTAATGTTCTAAGTAAGTTACATCACAAACAGTTTACTGGAATACGTTCGGGGAAATTGTGGATATATTGCCTCTTAACTGAAATCTTAAACACACCCAGTTCTCTTATAATGTCATGTCAAGGGAAGTAGCATGACTACTTAAGACTGCTTATGAAGCAGTCCCTTCTATGTCTTTTCACAATATAGGCAGAGTTTCTCTCTTAAGTTAAGAATGAATATAGACAGAATGAAAGAGTATTAGTGTATATGGAGTTCAAACAATGGAGGTCTAACTAGTTTCATTCCTATCGATTCAGACAGCATGCATACTTGGGTATTATGCACCTGTAATCTGGTATATTTGGCCAAGTCATTATATGGCTGACCTAGATAAATCTGTTCTACAAATTTTATAAATCTAAGGTAGTCTTGGATAATTAACTGTACCTCGTAGCTCTAACGTTATTCACCTACACATAATTGTATATGAAACCCTCATAAAAAATCCAGTAATTTCTATTTACAAATTGTACAAAGGTGTTTCAATCAAACTGTTTTAACACTTCCAGGTTCTCTCACACTACTCTATTATTATGATCTCTCTATGTATTTCTGTAGTTGCCTGTGTGAGATGGTGGTTGATTACAAAGACAAAAATGGACCAATGGTCTTAAATAAGCAGTCATCACACCCACTCTTTACTATGCTCCTACACTGCCTCTAGGATGTCTTGAATAGATCTAACTGTATCTGCTGCCTCAAGGAAAATGTGACAGTGTTAGGAACAGGCTGAGGGTAAATGCACAACATGCTCTCCTGTCAAGCATCCTTCTAGCCTATCTCTGGAGAACAACCTGAAAATAAGATTTACAATATAAATAATATGAATATAAAATAATATTTATTTGTCCCACAGTGGGAAATTTCTGAACATTACCAACCTATAGACTAGGATTAAGTTGCATTGGAACATTCAAGACTGCAACCTCTTTTGCTTCACAGAGACATGGCACAACTCAGTGACATGCACAGAATTAAAGACTCA
>JBCEWE010000526.1:530000-599465 GCA_039877035.1 Silurus lanzhouensis
CCTTCTCTGCACATGTCCAAACCATCTTAATCTCGCCTCTCTCACCTTGTCTCCAAAACGTCCTACATGCACTGTCCCTCAAATAAACTCATTTCTAATCCTGTCCATCCTCGTCACTCCCAACGAAAACCTCAACATCTTCAGCTCTGCTACCTCCAGCTCCACCTCCTGTCTTTCACTGAATGCCACTGTCTCTAAACCATACAACAGATACATTTCTATCATAAATCACTCCTGCCACTCTTCTCCACCCACTTCACCCTGCCTCCACCCTTTTCTTCACTTCTCTACACACTCTCCATTACTTTGCACTGTTGTCCCTAGGTACCTGAACTCCACCTTCTGCACCTATTCTCCCTGCAACTGCACCACTCTTCTGCCCTCGCTCTCATTCACACACATGTACTCTGTCTTACTCCTACTGACTCTCGATCCCCTTCTCTCCAGCACGTACCTCCACCTCTCTAGGCTCATCTCAACCTGCTCCCTACTCTCACCACAAATCACAATATCATCTGCAAACATCATAGTCAATGGAGACTCCTGTCTGACCTCGTCTGTCAACCTGTCCATCACCACTGCAAACAGGAAAGGGCTCAGCGCTAATCCTTGATGCAGTCCAACCTCCACCCTAAACCAGCCTGTCGTTTCCTACTGCACACTTTACTGCTGTCACACTGTCCTCATACATGTCCTGCACCACCCTCACATACTTGTCTGACACACCTGACTTCCTCATACAATAACACAACTCTCTCGGAACCCTGTTGTATGCTTTCTTTAAATCCACAAACACACAATGCAACTCCTTCTGGCCTTCTCTATACTTCTCCATCAACATTCTCAAAGCAAATGATGCGTCTGTGGTGCTCTTCCTCAGCATAAAACCATACTGTTGTTCACCTCTTCTCTCAGCCTGGCTTCCACTTCTCTTTCTCATAACTTCATGGTGTGACGGATCAACTTCATTCCTTTGTAGTTACTGCAGGTCTGCACACTCCCTGCACACTCCCTTGTTCTTAAAGATCACTACCAGCACACTCCTTCTCCATTTCTCAGGCATCCTCTCACCTTCCAAAATCCTGGTAAACAATCTTGTTAAAAACTCCACTGCCATCTCTCCTAAACATCTCCATGCTTCTACTGGTATGTCATCTGGTCCGACTTTCCACTCTTCATCCTCTTAATTGTTGCTCTTATTTACCTGCAAAAAAAAAGGAAAAAATTATTATTATTATTATTATTATTATTACTACCAAAAAGAAACCCAGAATAAAATAAAACACTTCATAACTCATTTACTTACTTCAAGCTGCTGAAAAAGAGCTGGCCATTGATTTTTTTAACACTTCTATCATGGGCCTTTGCTCCACAATCTGCTGACATCTGTGGGAAAATGTTCTTTCCATTTTTGCTTTTATCACCACATCATTGTCATGTTTTTTTCCTCTGACAATAAAGCAATTCCCTATCCTTTCAAGCTCTCTGTGGATTCACCTTTTAGATGCAAAAATATTTAGTTGACCTCAGTCTTTAAGTTTGTTCTTACGTCCTATAGGTTTGTTTTTGAAGGAATTTACAAAGACTTCAGGATGTCCAAGCAGTCCAAGCTTTGCGTGATAATTTTGCATATTGTACTTAAGTGACTGCTTCCATCTCCAAAATTCTGTCTTGGAACAGAGTTCCTCTAGTTAAAGCTGCTGCTACTGTAAGGGAATAAGCCCCCACTCCTCAATGTACTGTTCGTGTTGATGAAATTTCTTTCTTTTGGGTTTTGTAATGGTTCTGGGTTTTTTTTTATGTTGTCTTTATTGAACATGTTTATGTCTGTGTCTTTAAAAAACCGGAGCTCTTTAGACAGGTGTTGTTAGAGAGCGCGCGCGAGAGCGCGGGATGGGGAAGTGCGGTTTTTTTCACCTGATCCACGTTGAGTGCGAGATGTTGTTTTGCTAAATTGAAAAGAGTTTGAAATAAATCGAACCATATACCTTCATCCCAACACACTTGTGGACCTCGTGTGTAACAAAATTGGCGAGCCAGCCCAGGAGATTTCTTATACGAGCACAGAAGAATGCGAAAAAAGGAGATGGATCTTCGGCAGCTGCAAGAGCAGCTCGGCACGGATTTACCGCACCTGACGTGGGATCAGCTTAAAGAATTGGCTGAATTTGCAAAAGTGCCCGTGGATAAGGTAAGGAAAAAGCACGTTATCGTTCATGCAATCAATGAAGAGATTGATGGAGTTATTGAGAAGGAAGATGAGGATGCAGCACGTCAATTTATGGGCGATGTTTTGGAATTAATTAAACGGATGAAAAATGAGAACTTTCCGGAGGCAGAAAAGAGTTTAAGCGAGGACGAAGATGAGCTGGCAAAGTTAAAAAAACAATATGCAGACCTCCAGTTGATGTTTCAGAATTCCACAAAATCTTTGGAGAGTGAAATTACGAGGCTAAGTGATCACGTGAAGAAAAAAGAGAGCAGGTCAGCCCCAGCTATACATAGGGATGCCAAAACTCAGCCATCAGGAGTGTCAGAAGTGACTATCAGACGTGATTTTTAAATTTGGGGACAATTAGGTGAGAGAGGTCAAAAGGATCGTCTGTCATACACTAATTTGATGCATCAGATAGACAGTGGAGTTAAAAAAGGACATGCTGAGACAGAAATTGTGGATGCTGTTATAAGATCTATTACTCCCGGCCTCAGCCTTCGAGACATGCTTGAGATTAAAAGCAATTTGACGCTTCCCCAATTAAAAATCATTCTAAAAGGCCATTTCAAAGAAGATGGGCCCACAGATTTGTATCACAAACTGGTAAACATCACACAAGATAATCGTGAATCACCGCAAAACTTCTTGTTCAGAGCCATAGAACTGAAAGAGAGACTTCTGATTGCCTCCAGAGACGGTGAGGCCGAGGAACAGTATAGTGCTGAGCTCGTTCAAAAGAAGTTCTTACGGTCTGTCAGTACTGGCCTCATCAGCGACCACATAAAATTTCAGTTGAAAGTTGACCTGGAAAACCAAGGTATTACAGACGAAGAGCTCATTGAGAGGATGAACGATGCGGCAGGTATTGAAACTGAGAGACAACAGAAACAAAAGAAAAATGCATGTGCAAAAGTGACAAAAGTAAATGAGCTTCAGGCTGATGTACAGGCACTACAAAGACTTGATAGACAGGGAGAAGCAACTGATAATGGACATAAACTCTTGGATGGGGCAGCAGCTAGAGGAAAAGAACACAGGATTCAGAGCCCCTCCTCTAAACGAGAAGCCGAGTTGTATGAACTTGTCAAACAGTTAAAAGAGGAGGTAGCAGAAATCAAAAAGAGCATCCAGGAATCACAACCATCTTTTCGTTATGGTCGTCCACCCAATAGAAAGATATGTAAATCGTGTCAAGACAGCGGGAACAGTGAGCAGTGTAATCACTGTTTTAAATGTGGTCAGAAGGGACACTTTTCAAAGGGTTGTAGGGCACAAAGACATACAGTTATTGTGGACCAAGTAATTGCAGTTGATCAAATGGAGCTTCTCACGCAAATACAGAGACAGGATGGACCATGCAACACTGTTGTTGGGCTGCTTAGCAAAAGCATAAAACATCTTAAACAGCAAGTAAATGCAAAGCAACAACTCGCAAGTGCAAACAGGCTAGAAGGATCCATCTATGCGGCCCACCTCTCTTCTAAGCGTAAAGCTCAACTGCTGAACTTGGTTGGGAAGAAATGTACTGTCAAGTGTTTGTTGGATGGGGTCCCTACTCAAGCATTGTGGGACACAGGCTCACAGGTCTGTCTGATTAATGAACTGTGGCGTAAAGAACACCTACCTCATGTAAAAGTAAGAGGCACAGAGGAAATTCTCAGACCGGGGACGTTGACGGGCAGGGCTGTGAATCAGACAGACATTCCCTTCAGCGGATGGATTGATGTCAAGTTCCAGCTGGATGCCTCTGATACATCCAACACAGAGCTGCTTGTGCCACTGTTGGTCTCAAAGACACCTGGTGTGGCAGAAGAGCCAATCATTGGGTATAATGTTATTGAACACCTCTTGCAGCAAGAGAAAAAACAACCATCTCAAGCTACCATAAAAACACTGACTGCAGCTTTTTCAGTGGATTGTAAAAGGGCTGAGGGGCTCATACGACTGGTCAAGCAGGGAGATTCCAACACTTGTGAGGGAAGAGTTAGAGGGAGCCGACAAAGAACAAAAATACCACCTGGTGAGACAAAAGTAGTAAAGTGTTCAGTGCGAACTGTTCTTTTGACATGTAACCAGGAGATGTTGTTTGTCCCACTGGAGAGCCCTGAGTGGCCTGAAGGACTAACAGTCACTGAGAACGTAGTCAGGCTCCAGAGAGGCACCTGGTCAAAGGCCCTTATCCCAGTACGTAATGATACATGCCATGACATTACACTTCAACCACGCACCGTGTTAGGCCATGTACAGAGTGTAAAAGCGGTCTACCCTGCTGCTGCAAAACCTGTGGATATAGAAGATTCAGTAGTGCACAACATGGAACCACCATCAGTAGAAAACCAGATAATAACCAAAGATCTAAATTCAGGAGCGAAGGCCCAGTGTAATAGAGATCTCTGAGACCCACCTGTTCCAGTTAACCACTTATCACCTCAACAACAGGAGAAAGTGAGGAAACTGCTGAGAGAGGAATGTGCTGCTTTCTCCAAAGATGATCAGGATGTAGGTTGTATTCCGTCGCTGGAGTTAAAAATCAGACTTAAAGACACAACACCAGTGAAGCGAACGTACATGTCTGTGCCAAAACCACTTCATAAAGAAGTCAAAGAGTATCTGGAAGATCTCTTAAACCGCGGCTGGATCACAAAATCAAGATCTGAATATTCTTCGCCCATTGTCTGTGTGAGAAAGAAAGATGGAAGTCTGCGACTGTGTTGCGACTATCGCGAATTGAATCAGAAAAGCATACCAGATCGTCATCCAATTCCTCGTATCCAAGACATGCTTGATAGTCTTAGTGGAAGCGCTTGGTTCTCCATCTTAGACCAAGGAAAAGCCTACCACCAAGGGTTTTTGGAGGAGAGCAGCCGTCCAATGACCGCATTCATCACACCCTGGGGCCTATATGAATGGATCCGAATTCCGTTTGGTCTGTCCTCGGCACCCGCAGAATTCCAACGTTGCATTCCAACGTAGCAAAACCTTCGAGGACCACCTCAATGACCTACAGAAAATCCTGCATCGCTATCAACAGCATGGGATCAAGCTGACAGCAAGAAAATGTGAGGTCTTTAAAAGTCAGGTGAGGTTCCTGGGAAGGCGGGTGTCCAAAGATGGATATACAATGGACCCAGCAGACATAGCACCGGTACAGGCCTTACGAGAGAGAACACCAACAACAGTAGGAGATGTTAGGAAATTGTTAGGATTTGTGTCATATTTCCGTTCATACATACCAAATTTCTCCAGGATATCTACACCACTCTATGACCTTCTGAGCCAGGAAAAGCGTCCATGCCAGACAAAACCTAAAAATAAAGTAAGAGCCCTAAAGAAAGGGAACAGCCAGGGACAGCTCCCCTCAAACCATCCTATTGTCTGGATGCCAAAACATCAGGAGGTTCTGTCCCAGTTGATCGGTCTTCTCTCACAACCACCTATTCTGGGTTATCCTAATTTTGAAGAACCATTCATCCTTCACTGTGATGCGTCCCAAGAAGGCCTGGGGGCGGTTTTGTATCAAAGACAGGAGGGCAAGCTACGGGTCATTGCTTATGGATCAAGAACATTAACAGCCCCAGAGAAAAATTACCATCTTCATTCTGGGAAGCTCGAATTTCTGGCCATGAAGTGGGCAATATGTGAACGCTTCAGAGACTACCTCTACTATACTCCTTCATTTGTTGTCTACACCGACAACAACCCACTAACCTACGTGCTCACGACGGCCAAACTAAATGCCACCACACATCGCTGGGTCGCTGAGCTGGCCGATTTTAATTTTGTTATTAAGTATCGTCCAGGAAAAACCAACTCAGATGCAGATGGTTTGTCTCGTATGCCATTGGGAATGGAGGAATATATGCAGAGGTGTTCAGAAGAAGTAAGTCCAGATGTTATAAATTGTGTAACCAAGGCCCTAAGTATCCAGTCAAAAGAACACACTCCGTGGATGTGTCCAGTAACTATTGAGACAGCGCTGTATGAGGAAAGTGATGACCCATTGGCGTTCAGCTGGGTGACATTAAAAGAAGCCCAAAAAGAGGATCCAGTGATCGGCAAAGTGCTGGGATGCATAGAGAAAGGCAAATGGCCAAAAGATAGGGAATGGAGTGGTCATGATAGCCGGTCAGTACTGATGAGAGAGAGGAAAAAGTTGATCCTGGATGAGAATGGAGTTTTGTACCGGAAAACAGCAACTCGTTCACAGCTTGTGTTGCCCAAGAAATTTCACAGTTTGGCTTTTAAGGAGTTGCATGAGAACATGGGTCAACTCGGTGTAGAGCGGACGCTCCACCTGATAAGGGACAGATTTTACTGGCCACATCTGCAAAAGAATGTTGAACATCATGTCTTAAGAGTGTGTCATTGTTTGAAGACAAAACGTCCCAACAAGCCAAATCGAACACCACTCACCACCATTGAAACAACACATCCCTTTGAGCTGGTTTCAGTTGACTTCCTCCACCTGGAAAAATGCAAAGGTGGATATGAGTACATCTTGGTTGTCATGGACCATTGTACACGCTTTGCTCAAGCCTTTGCATGCCTCAACAAATCAGCCAAGACAGCAGCCCAAAAAAACTTTGGGGATTTCGTGTTAAAGTTTGGTTTTCCTACAAGACTGCATCATGATCAGGGGAAGGAGTTTGATAATCAGTTGTTTGCACAACTTCAGCAGCACAGTGGTGTTAAAGGCTCCCGAACGACACCATACCATCCACAGGGGAATGGACAAGTCGAACGATTCAATAGAACACTCCTATCAATGTTACGGAATTTGACTGACAGGGAAAAAGCTGATTGGAAAAACTCACTTGCTCAAGTGGTTCATGCATACAATTGCACACGCAATGAAGCAACAGGATTTGCACCTTACTATCTGCTGTTCGGACGTCACCCAAGGCTTCCTATTGATATAATGTTCAACCTGACTCCTGGGGACCAGTCAACATCTCATCACGAATATGTGAAAAATTGGAGGAAACGAATGGATCAGGCGTATCAGCTGGCTTCGGAAGCATCAAAGGTGGAGGGTGTAAAAGCCAAGAACAGGTATGACAATAAGATCTATGGGGCAGAGTTACAGCCTGGGTGCAGAGTTCTCATTAGAAATATGACAGAAAGAGGGGGCCCAGGAAAACTCAGATCATATTGGGAGGAACGTGTCCACGTGGTCCAGAAAAAGAGATTAGAGTGCCCAGTCTACGAGGTGCATCCTGAAACAGGACAAGGGCGAGTTAGGGTCCTTCATCGTAACATGCTCCTTCCTTGTTAATTTCTGCCAGCAGAAGATGCCAAAGTCATTCAGAAAAAGGCAGGAAAATGGAAAAACAGCAAACATGACACTAAGCAGCAGGCTATAGAAAGTAGTTCTGAGGATGAAGGTGACTGGATAGGATTTCAAGGAACTTTTAGTGCTGGTCAGTTTCACAAACAGCTCCGTCCTGATGCTAAAGAGTTCTACCCAAGAACAACAAATGAACCTGCAGAAAAGGACAGCTCATCTGCTGAATCAGCTGAGCATCATGTGGAAGGGATGAAAGAGGGAGAAGAGGAAGGAATAAGTGTATCGGAAGAAGAACAGTCCTTAGAGTCAGAGGAAGTGGAGAGATTTGAGAGGGAACCAGAACTGGCAAGGACTGAATCAAATGAAGACATCTGTGAGCTAGATGGAGATGGGGTCCAGAGGCCAGAACCTACATTGCCACAGAAGTCATATCCTTTTAGAAAAAGAAAGCAAAAGCAGACGTTCACATACCACACACTAGGTCAACCTACACTGGAATAGTATAAATCACAAGCATTACATGAATACACATTTTCAGGAAGGGATACATGTAGAGGAAAAAAAAAAACTAACATTCATTTGACTTATTTTTATGTTATATGATGAATACCATTTTTTTTTAAGTTAAAGATGCAATTTATGTGTTAGAAAATAAATTGTTGAATTTTCCGTTGACCCCGTTTAAACAGATATGACGATGGCATACCGGTAAAAGTATGGCAATTGGAAGTGTTGTGCAGGAGAAAGACTTGGAAGAAGTGCCATAAGAGACTAAATTGCATTGAAAAGTGTCTAATACTAATAAAAAGTTGTTTGAGTTGATGGTATATTTGACCAGCAGAAGGATTTTGTATATGTTTCAAAAATAGACAATGTAGCTGATTTCATGGTGCACAATGATGTGGGCTACAGATGCATTACAAGAACACAGGAGATACTTGTAAATGTGATTTTGGGTAAGCAAATATTGTATCCTTGCCTACATGTAACTGACTCCTGTGGCTCAACCTACACGTCTCAGACATCGGGATTAAACAGGGGATGTCGGGACGACATAATTTTTTGGAGGGGAGAATGTAAGGGAATAAGCCCCCCCCCCAGATTCAATTAATGTTTTGTTTTATTTTTCTTTATTTTGCTGATAATTGTTAACTCAATGTACTGTTCGTGTTGATGAAATTTCTTTCTTTTGGGTTTTGTAATGGTTCTGGGTTTTTTTTTATGTTGTCTTTATTGAACATGTTTATGTCTGTGTCTTTAAAAAACCGGAGCTCTTTAGACAGGTGTTGTTAGAGAGCGCGCGCGAGAGCGCGGGATGCGGAAGTGCGGTTTTTTCACCTGATCCATGTTGAGTGCGAGATGTTGTTTTGCTAAATTGAAAAGAGTTTGAAATAAAACGAACCATATACCTTCATCCCAACACACTTGTGGACCTCGTGTGTAACACTACCTCTTCACACTGGTAGTCTGTAGGAAATCTTTTTGTGTACTTGATAATTTCTTGGGCTAGGCCATCAAGAATAATACCTTTCAGCTGTGGGCCAAGGTAAAAGTGTGTTCCATTGGCCTCAAACTCTCTATTCTTTATGTTTAGCTAAAATTTTGCATCATAGGTATATTTAAGTACCACAAAAACGTAAGACTATGGGGATAAACTCAAGGGAATTTCTGTAGCTAAGTGAGAAGTTATGTATAAGCGTTGGATGAGGCAAGTGATGAAGTTTGTGGTTTTGTATCCGTGGCAGTCTCACTAAATGAATTTACAGGGCACACAGTGATGCAGTGCTCATTAATCTGGGGCTCCACAAGTGGCAAGGCAAGCAGTGTCGGTGCCAGAGATTAAATAATGAGGGGGCCTCATTTTTAACTGGGGGGCCTATCTCATTCACATACTATTTGTCAGGAATCCACCTGCCATGCCCCCTTTGGTTACTGTCATGCCCCCACTCTCTCTGGAGCTCCTGGCTTAATCACTCACACCTGGGGCTCATTATCACTCAACACCACTCCTGCATAAGCCCCTCACTCACACTCACTCCCTTGTCCGTTATTGTACGTGTTTGCAGTATGTGTTATGTGTTACGTATCCTTATACGTTCCTTTCCTTCCAGACTCTACACTCTCTCCGCGGCTGCGCTGTCTCCCCAAAACGCACCCCGGATTACCTCATTCTTGGACTGTGTGGACCTCGCCCCTCCAGGGCGTACCACGGATATCCCTCTTCAGATTCCTAAAAACTGCTGTGTGTGTGCGTGTGTGTGTGTGTGTGTGTGTGTGTGTGTGCTTGTGTGTATTTCTCTCACTCTCGTTATTAAACCTGAGCGAACTGTACTCCGGCTTCCGCCTTCCATTCCTTCGCTCCCTGACAGAATAACGGACTCCTGAAAAGGAATAAAAGGACAAAAAAAAAGGACATAATCGGGTTACCGCCGTGGTCCCGACGCGATCCGAGCCTCAGAGGGAGGATTCACTCTGCCGCGATGAAGCGACAGCCAAGCTCCGCCTCTGAAAAACACCCGGAAGCACGCTGCCCTTTCTCGCGGATCATGCACGCGGGCTCGGGAACATGCAAGCGTGGCTGCGCCACGCCCCCCCGAGAGTATGATGGAATTCCCGGCTCGCTTTTCCGGCGATATGGCAGAGTGGAGCGGATTCATACGGAGCGTTGGTGACTATATGAGCTTCTATCCCTCCTTTTACACCTAAAAAAAAAAAGCTAAAATTGCGCTCCACATCTCTCTCCTGTCTGGGGTCTCTCTCTCTATTGCCAGCAAGCTGTGGAGCGCATTCGGAGGCGATTTCCGCTCGTGTACCCACTTCATTGTGCTTCTCACTGGGATGTTCGGGATGACTCCGGCGGATCTGCCTTACAGCCCCTTCGATTCTGAGAGGGCTCCACTCCAGAGTTTCCAGGAGAGCTCCGTTCCGCTCCAGAGTTTCCGGGAGAGCTCCGTTCCGCTCCAGAGTTTCCGGGAGTGCTCCGTTCCGCTCCAGAGTTTTTGGGAGAGCTCCGTTCCACTCCAGAGTTTCTGGGAGAGCTCCGCTTTGCTGCAGGGTCTCCACAAACGCTCTGTTCCACCCCAGGGTTTCCACAAGCACTCCGCTCTGCCCCAGGGTTTCCACGACCGCTCTGTTCCGCTCCAGAGTGTCCAGGAGAGCTCCGCTCCGCTCCAGGGTTTCCACGAGCGCTCCGCTCCACCCTAGGGTTTCCACGAGCACTCTGCTCTGCCCCAGGGTTTCCACAAAGCGCACCCCAGATTACCTCATTCTTGGACTGTGTGGACCTCGCCCCTCAAGGGCGTACCACAGATATCCCTCTTCGGATTCCTAAAGACTGCCTTGTGTGTGCGTGTGTGTGTGCTTGTGTGTATCTCTCTCTCTCTCTCACTCTCGTTATTAAACCTGAGCGAGCTGTACTCCGGCTTTCATTCGCTCCCTGACACTATTACTATTATTATAATTATTATACTTCAATAAACATAAAGTATCGATTTCTCTGTATTTGATCTGCATTCAGTAGTGACAAGATTTCTTTACCCTTTTCTGTCCGACTTTTTCTCTCCACATAATGTAACAAGTTAAATGTTCTTTGGATGTTTCATGTCTGTTGAAGCCTTTATTTGTTTCCATGGTGTGTTCATGGAAGCCTTTGGTTATAAAAGCCAGGTCAAGTCTAGTCGCCTGGCCGATCTGCACTGCAGTTTGGGTGCAAAATTTTCTACAGGAGTAGCAAAAAGCTGCATCTGCCTTAACTGAATACTCAAGCCAGTCTCTTTTCTGAAACCATGCCTGCAAAAATGACCTCTTTTTAGTACCAAACAGGCGTGTTGGATATGCACTTAGTACGTCTTGCATAGGTCCATCTATCCCCAAATCATCCGGGCAGGTGGCATCTGTCAGGGATCCACCTGCCATGCCCCCCTCGGCGGCTTCTAAAGACGACACCATGTCCCAAGTTCCTCACTGGGTGCTGCCGCACGGCAAGGTTCCTCCAAGAGCCCAGTGGGACTTCAAAGTCTCCTGGAAAACGACGCCGCATCTCCAGGCCTCATCCGGACCTCATCCAGACCTCCAGACGATGATGCATCTCCAGACCTCTCTGAAGTCGATGTCACGCTTCACTTGATCTAGAAAATATGACCACATCACCCCTGTTTTAATCAGTCTACACTAGCTCCCAATCAAATCTCCCATTGATTATAAAATACTACTTCTGACGTATAATGCACTTAACGGTCTCGCACCGCAGTATCTGAGTGAACTTCTGTACCAGTATGATCCTCCACGCCTACTTAGATCAAAAGGTGCAGGCTATCTGTTGGTACCTTAAATAATGAAGACTACAGCAGGGGGCAGATCTTTCTCTTATAAAGCCCCACAGTTATGGAACAACCTTCCAATCAGTGTACGGGACTCAGACACAGTCTCAGTGTTCAAGTCGAGGTTAAAAATGTATTTATTTAGTCAAGCCTTTTGGATATAGAGTGTTTGGTGAACTGGGATATTTGTATGCTGTCGTCCCCTTACTTTCACACGTTCATTAAGGTTTGCTGACGGTGGTATGGTGTCGGTGTTACCTTCTGGTTCTCCCTTTTAGCTATGCTACCATAGCGAGTCTTGCCGGAGTCCAAACTGCACAGTGACATTAACTTTCATACAACAATAAAGACACATTATAATCCATATCCTTCACCTAAACATGCTCCTGAGGTTCTCCCCTCCGTGTATCTTTCCACTTCGTCCAGGCCTGCCTCTGTATAGTGTTCTCTTCGACTGGAGGCCACTCTGTGCAGCTTGGGACGGTTTTTCATCAACGCCTTGGGTGTTTCCATGAAATTCCGGATTAAGAACGTGCGCTTTGTGGATGAATTGGACTGTAGTTAATGTCAACAGTCTGCTACATTGACTCAGGACTACTTTTAATTTCTGATCTTTATCACTGTACCCCGCAACATCGTATATCTGCTATAAATGGACATTCGGTGCAACCCAGATAAGGATGGGTTCCCTCTTGTGTCTGGTTCCTCTCAAGGTTTCTTCCTTATGCCATCTCGTGGCGTTTTACCTTGCCACAGTCTCCACCGGCTTGCTCATCAGGGACAAACTTACTTATATAGAACATATTCACTTTTAATCACCACATTATCTGTGTATAGCTGCTTTGAGACAATGTTCATGTAAAAGCACTTTACAAATAAAAATAAATTGAATTGAATTAAATGGTCTCTCAGAAAACACTGTCATTCTTCGAAGGCAACGGTGCGCTTCAAAGCTCCTCGTCATGCCTCCCAGCTCCTCGGAAGGCGCCATCACGCTTCAACATTCCTCCGAAAGCGCCATCCACAGAAGGTACCGTGGCACCTCAAACACCTGCAGAGGGCACCACAGTACCTCGGGCATCCGTAGAGGATGCCCCAGAGTCTAGCCACAGGCATCACTGCCTTCCTGAGTTTTCTCGTAGTCGCTGTGGCACCTCGGACCCCCACCGAGGGTCAGAGGCCTGTCAAGGGCGCCGTCAGCCCCCAGAGTCGGCTCCAAACCTCCACAAATGGCATCACTCCACCCCTGAACTCAGAAGAGGGCGTTTCCCAGCCTCTAATCTCCACCAAGGCTGTTGCTCTGTCTCTGATCTCTGCCGAGGGTGTTGCTCAGCCTCTGATCTCCGTCCGAGGAAGTCGCTCCGCCCCTGATCCCCGCCGAAGCTCCGCTTTGAATCTCCGCCTAAGGCATTGCTCCGGTCCAGATCTCGGCTGGGGGCATTGCTCCGTTCCTAATCTCCGCCAAGGGCGTTGCTCAGCTTCTGGTCTTTGCCGTGGGCATTGCTCCACTCTGAACCTCTGTAGACCTCCATAGTGGGCATGGCTACGGTCTAGACCTCCGCAGAGGCCATCGCTTTGCCTCGGGTCCTTCCCAGCTTACCCCTGTTCCATGGCAATGCTAACCGGGCATCCTGCTTCAACCCTGGACGTCTCCCAGCCTCCGATCTCCACCGAGGGCATTGCTTTGTCTCTGATCTCTGCCGAGGGCATTGCTCAGCGTCTGATCTTCGCCCGAGGTCGTTGCTCTGCCCCTGATCCCCGCCGAAGGGGTGGCTCGGCCTCTTACTCTCCGCCTCCTATCTCCACCGAAGACCTTAATCCGCTTTGAACCTCCACCTACGGCATGGCTCCAGTCCAGACCTCCGCTGCGGGGCGTCGTTCCGTTCCTAATCTCCACTGAGGGCGTTGCTCATCTTCTGGTCTTCGCCGAAGGCGTTGCTCCACTCCAAACCTCCGTAGTGGGCGTGGCTCCAGTCTAGACCTCCGCAGAGGGCATTGCTTCGCAACGGGTCCTTCCCGTCTTACAGCTGTTCCATGGCAATGCTAACTAGGCATCCTGCTGCTGCCCCTGGAGGGAGGGGTAATGTCAGGGACACCCCCCCCCCCCCAGCAACTGTCATGCTACTCTTGATTTCCGACACCTGGTCCTCGTTAACGTCTCACCTTTATAAACTCCCGTTCCAGAGTCACTGGCTGTCGGTTCTCGAAGGTCATGTTACAGATCTCGTGGATTCCCGACCGCCAGTATTCCCCGCTGGTCCATGCTTGGATTATCTCTGCTCTGCTCCGTGGATTATCCCAGTTCCGTGGATTATCTCCGTTCCGTAGATTATCTCTGTTTCGTGGAATATACTCATTCCGAGGATTATACACATTTCATTGTTTCTACCCGTTCTGTGGAGTCTACCCGTTCCGTGGATTATTCCTCGGTGATGGATCATACCCCCATTATGGACCAAACTCCCATGACAGTTCATAACTCTCCATAACTGGTGTTTGTTTGCGTATTTCCTAAATAAACATGATAGAGTTACTCCCATTGTCTCCGCGTGGTCTGCCCCTGACAGCATCATTCTGGTTAGAACCAGTAGCTCTGCCGTCACTGAGTCCTATCACTGGGGCGTCGACATTCTCATCAGCGGTGTTAGTCATACTTGAACTGAGCCGATGAACAGTTTTGTCTGTTGATGTGGTGAACCATTTTCTTATATCCATTGTTAAAGATTTTTTAATTAAAACAGTGTTTTGGTAAATGTTTTAGACAAACTTTAGAATAACGATTTCACTGACCATTTAGCCTACTAATTTATGTTACTGAAATAGTGGCAGCGTGTATGTAATTGGCTGACTGTGTTAGCACGGCATTATGGGTTAGTAATTTTTTTATTTTTTTATTTACTCTTCATTCTTTAACCAGTATTCATGGTATAATAAAATAAATTTGTAATACATTTTTTTTAAAAGATTAAGTTTGTTATTATTTTGAGAAGTAAGGGGGAACAGTGACTCGTGGCGCCAACACTGAAGGCAAGCAAGTATATTGCCTTCAGTGTGCCTTTGTTTTCAATTTCAGAAACTGTAGTTAGGTTCATAAACTCTTTGAAATCAGCATCCATGTGTTACAAATGGAAATTTTCATACAAACCAAAGGAGGTCTTTATCAAAGCCCACAGTCTCTGGAATTCAAGACATCAGGGATAGTTTTCTGGAGTCAGTCTCATTGCCAAAGTTAATCCATAGAGCTAATCTTGTTGACGTTGTTCTTTTATTGAACTACAAATCAGCAAATCATCTGTATTTCGAAGAACTGTGCTAGTCACATCTAGTGAAGCTAAGTCCTTTGCCAACACTTGATAAAAAATGGATGGACCTTCGCAATATCCTTGTGGCAGCCTAGTATAGGTATACTGCTGCCCTTCATAGGTGAATGCAAATATTGGCTGCGATTCAGGATGGAAAGGAACGTTTAAGAATGCAGAGCATAAACCAATGACAGTGTACCATTTTGTTCCCTCAGGAATATTTGAAAACAATGTGTGTGGATCTGGAACAGTAGGTATGTCTGCTATGACCAATTGATTTATTGGCCTTAGATCATGAATTAATCTCTATTTGTCTAAATTGGGCTTCTTAACAGAAAAAATTTAGGTGTTGCAATAGCTTTTTGTCGGTATTAATACCCCTGCCTCCATTAGGCCCTGAATAGTTGGTCTTATCCCTTTCCTAGCCTGTACTGACAATGGATACCTCTGGTATTGTAGTTGAGCACCTGGCTTAACCTGTATTTTCAGTAGTCCTGCAGATTTCAATAATACTACATCAGTTGAGTGTCTTGTCCACAAACTATTCTTCATCTGCCTCTTCCAGGTCATACTTGATAGTGCAGTGCAATGGTCCATTTCATTTTCTTGGCAGTCTGGACGCATGTGTGTCAGCCACGGTTTTCATTGAGTATATGTGTTCCAAAGTTCTGCGTTCTACTCGGAATAATGGCTCTGAACACAGATCCCTTTACACAGAGCACTTTTATATTTCCTGTGGTCCATCCCTGGCTTTTCAGTTCCATCTGCGGTTAAATTCCTGCTGGCTTTGGGAGACATACCTCATTGTAGGGTGGTGGCCAACTGTGCCCATCATGCAGCCCAGAGAGTGGCGCTGTTCCCTTCTGTTCCTGTCTTTCTACACTCTGTTGTCTACTTTCTCTAACAACTTCCTGGTTTTTTTCTCTCTTCTGTGTCTCTCATTATCCCCTCTGTTTTAAAACACCCCCACTATGGTTTTCTTCCATTCTAGTTTGCTTTGTAACTTCTTTGCCGTTTTGTGCTCTTCCCACTCATCTAATTTCTTTTTCATTAGGCCACACATTTAATTCTTTTGGCCATTGCAACTCCCCACTTGTCCTGCTATGCCTTTTCTTCATGTTTTTTCTGATATCTTTTTCAAAAGGCTTATACTTCGCTACTATGTCATCGACAGGACGTTCGTCTTTAAGCATTATGGTAGCTTTACTTTCTCACTTCCTCTTTTAATCAAGTGTTCGATTTTCTTATAATGTCCCCAAGTTATTTTAACAACATGAATGTCAGACCAGACTCAACCCAAAGTACTTTATTGACAGATATCGCAGCTTTACCTGATTCTTGTTAGTCTTGCTGCTTCCTTACCACAGCGATCAGTGCTTCTGCTCTGCTCTGTTTGGATAACTTCTTGCCTCTGTTTCTACACAAAATCAATCTTAGTTTCCTCACACAACAGTCTGTCACAGGCTATAATGTTTTTAATAGTTTTATTTTATCCACATGTTCATTTATTTTTTATTATATTATATTCTGATAGAGGCCTGTATCTTGTGTAGTATTATACTTACCTTCCGGGCACACCCAACTTTTCACCTAACCAAACCACTTCCCCCCACACATACAAACAAATACCATTAACATTGACACTAAATCCTAACACAAACAAAAACCTCTGGTTCCCACCCTGTCCTAGTGACAGTGACGCACCAGTCCGAGCTTGGGATTTTCCCTACCAAGCAGCGTATCACAGATAGCAGTATCTACGGGAGGCCTCTACACCTGTCCAAACAGCCCTGCTTGTTCGTGAAAACTCTAGTTCACGTCAGCAGCAGTATCACAGGAATTTTTCTCTTTAATCCATTAGCCCAAGCAAACCTATATCACATATACCATCATTACACCTGGATATGCTCTTGTTATATGCAACATTCACCCTCATCCAGAGCTTTTCTATTTTCTTTGGAGGCACACTTAAGTTACATCCGTTGCAACTACTCATCCATTCACGCACAGGCAATTTGACTAAATTGTTTGCCAATCTTCCCATCTTCCCCATTTATAGCAGATGTGGTGATGCCAACTTGTAATTTGTACCAACTACGCCAAATGTGGCGTTACCAACTAGTAATTTGTACCGACTCCGCCACTCGGGGGCTATTTCCGGGATTGCCCTCAACCTCAAAGCACACAGGTTCATCACGACTGGGTCTGGTATCAGACCAGAGTTGAGTGAATAACAAAAACTTTATTTGAAATGAATTCAAATTTATTCACTACATCAAATAGTAAAAACAGAAAAAGACAAACAACACTTCAGAGTGGGAGAAGGCCTGATGTCCTAAGCAGAGAGCACACAGGGTCCTAAGCAGAGAAAACACTCACACGTACACACGCACCACAGCACACCACACCTCACTGCGAACACTGCACTGCAATCAGGTAAGGAACCCACCACCACAAGATGCTAATCTGCTGCCACTGGCCACCCCACTCCAAGGCAAAAGAAAAGACAGAAAAGTAATTTAAAACACATAACTTGAAACAAGCATCGCATACAACAGCCTGGCTCTCGACACAGTCAACTGCCCAAAAACTGCTTGTTACTTAGGGCGCCGCGTCTGGTCACCCCAGCTACCAGATTACAAGCAGGCTGAAATAGGCAGAAAACCAGTAAAAATCCTTACAGAGGCGCATGAACAGAGGAGAGGCACTTCACAGATCACAAAAGAAATTAGAAACACAACTACACTTGATTAATAAAAAAAACAAAAGACATTATACCACAAATTCAAACCAATAAAGAAATAGAAACCAAAAGAAATGGATTCCCATTAAAGTAGGAAAACCTCAACCAAATAAGGTTATGAAAATAATAAACAAAAAAAAGAATAAAAATAATGCAAACATAAATGATTAAATATCACAACACAAAAAAAATCAGATAATGACTACCCTGTCACACGCCACTTCTAAATCAGTTACTCACACTACCGTTGTAAATAAGCACCATGCCCCCGGTCCAGCTGATCCTGCAGGTATTTAAATGCTGCAACGATAAACTGTTAGCATACGGGAGCAGCAAAATGTTAATCAGCTGGTGCCAAATGGAAGTAACACAGAGCTCCAGAGAACAGAAACGTAGATTAAAAATGCCCAGCTGAACCCAGTGAAGCAGACAACGCAGAGCAAAGCAGAGCATGGATGATGTAGCACGGAGCCGCTGCAGTCGGATACAGACAGTCAAACCAACATCAAAGCGGTGTAAGCAATGCACATAGCGCAGGAAAGCCACACAGCAAGCGAAAAGCCCACTACAGCAGCCCACTACAACAGCCCACTGTAACGTCCCCTGCACATTGACCCGCACCTTAAATAGGGAAAACATACTTTAAATCAGCCGATTGTTAAAGCCCATATAACGTTAATAATGAAGTCAGCGTCAACACATACCTGTACGGCGACTCATGAGGCACGGATGCAGACGTTTAATAGACACGTCTTCCTGAACAACAATTAGCGGCTTCCCCACAAAGCTCCTCAGTCCACCCTTAAATGAAATAATTTCATAAGAACCCAGTGTGATAGACCATAACCATTACAAAACATTCACTGCCAACAGCTCCTACCTTGCCACTATCCGCACGTAAACCCGGAAGTACGGCGGCTCGCTCGCGGACAAAGAGCAAACGAACACACAACAAGACACGAAACGATTTTATAGGGAGGTAAATGAGCATAATCAGCCTCAGCTGACTAGATGTCATCAGACCATACTGCTACACATATATACGATGTTGCGGGGTTCAGTGATAATGATCAGAAAAGAAAAGAAGTCCTGAGTCAATGTAGCAGACTGTTGACACTAGCTACAGTCCAATCCATCTTTAAAGCGCCTATTCTTACTCCGGAATTTCATGGAACCACCCAAGGCGTTGATGAGAAACCGTCCCAAGCTGCCAGAATGGCCTCCAATCGAAGAGAACACTATCCAGAGGCAGGCCTGGACGAAGTGGGAAGATCCACGAAGGGGAAAGGGGCAGTCAACCTCCAACCTCAGGAGCATGTTTAACTCAAACGAGAGAGAGAGAGAGAGAGAGAGAGAGAGAGAGAGAGAGAGAGTGCAGGGGACCCTACTCCAGGATATGGATTATTATGTGTCTTTAATGTTGTATGAAAGTTAATGTCAGTGTGCAGTTTGGACTCCGGCAAGACTCGCTATGGCAGCATAGCTTAAAGGAAGAACCAGAAGGTAACACAAACATAAGGGATCTCTGGTATAAGAGACGACCCACCACACCACCGTCAACAAACCTTAGTGAACGTGTGAAAGTGAGGGGACGAAAGCATACAAATATCTTAGTTCACCAAACACTCTATATCCATATTCCTTCCCGATCTGCGCCTTTACCTAAGAAAAAAAATCTACTAATAAACGGCTTGACTAAATAAATATGTTTTCAACCTCAACTTGAACACTGAGACTGTGTCTGAGTCCCGAACACTAATTGCAAAGCTGTTCCATAACTGTGGGGCTTTATAAGAGAAAGATCTGCCCCTGCTGTAATTTTCATTATTTGAGGTACCAACAAATAGCCTGCACCTTTTGATCTAAGTAGGCGTGGCGGACGTTCACTCAGATACTGCGGTGCGAGACCGTTAAGTGCTTTATACGTCGGTAGTAGTATTTTATAATCAATGCGAGATTTGATTGGGAGCCAGTGTAGACTGATTAAAACAGGGGTGATGTGGTCATATTTTCTAGATCTAGTGAGGACTCTTTGCATTCTGAACTAACTAAAGCTTATTTATGTACTTACTCAAACACCCAGACAGTAAAGCGTTACAGTAGTCTAATGTAGATGTAACAAAAGCACTAGTTTTTCTGCATCCTGTAACAACATCATATTTCTAATTTTAGCAATATTTCTAAGGTAAAATAAGGCGATCCTGGTAATATTATTCACATGAGCCTCAAAGGAAAGACCAGGGTCAATAATAACACCAAGGTCTTTGACAGTTGTACACGCTGAAACAGAAACACCATCCAAAGATGCTACGTAATCGGAAAGGTTGCTTCTAGCTGCATGTGGTCCTAGTAAAAGTACTTCCGTCTTATTTGAGTTCAGCAGAAGAAAGTTATTAAGCATCCACTGTCTAATGTCCTTTACACACTCCTCAACATTGTTAAGATAATCTCTCTCATCTGGCTTTGCTGAAATATACAGCTGTGTATCAGCATAGCAGTGGAAGCGAATACCATGTTTATGTATAATTTCCCTCAGAGGCAGCATATATAAAGAGAAAAGCAGTGGGCCTAAGACAGATCCTTGCGGAACACCAAACTTTACCTCAGAGAGTGTGGAGGACCCACCAATTACATCAACAAACTAATAGCGATCAGTCAAATAAGACCTGAGCTAAAAGAGAGCTGTTCCCTTTATTCCAACAACATTCTCAAGTCTAGCAAGCAGTATAGTGTGATCAATGGTGTTAAAAGATGCACTAAGGTCGAGCAAAACAAGTAAAGAGACAAACCCCTAATCAGAGGCCAATAGCAGGTCATTTACCACCTTAACTAGCGCCGTCTCTGTGCTATGATAAGGCCTAAATCCTGACTGATACATTTCAAAAATGTTATTCATAAGTAGGTGAGCATAACTGCTGTGCTACAACCTTTTCTAAAATTTTGGATATAAAGGGGAGATTTGATATTGGCCTGTAGTTGGACAGCTGACATGGGTCAAGGTCAGGTTTCTTAGTAAGGGGGTTGATAACTGCCAGTTTGAAGAATTTAGGTACATAACCAATGCTAATGGAAAGTTTATTATTTTTAAAACAGGTTTAATTACCTCTGGAATTATCTGTTTGAGGAAACTTGTAGGCAAAGTTTTGAGAATGCAGGTTGATGATTTTGATGAGGAAATTAATGAAATTAAGTCATTCTCATGAATTAGGAGTAAAGCTTTATAATTGATTGTCTGTCAAAATTACACTGCTGTCTACAGGGTTACTTGTAAAATAATTTGGATTTATATTAATCGTCTGGATTTTTTAAAATATTCTTAACTTTATTACTTTGATGGTTTTAGTAGGCTGCTTGGCCTTTCCACAAATGGGGTAGATTTCACTAAAGGGGTATTATTCCCTTTTTTGGCTTGCGCTTGGGGCGAGCTTCATGGAAGACATGTTATCCATCCCCTTTTATGGCATTTATAATAAACCTCCTTTCTCATAATTCATGCTGTTTGTGTGTTATTTCTGTCTGTGTTGGGTGGGGCCCTTTTTACATGTCTAATGAGTGTTGGGCACTGCGGATGTCTCCTTTATGACTTTCCTTTGGGTTATGTTTACTTAAGCATGGATAAGCTACTTTTTAATCCTACAGTGGGTGGAGAAGAGTGGCAGGAGTGATTGGTGATAGAAGAGTATCTGCAAGAGTAAAAGGAACAGTTTATAGGACTGTGGTGAGACCTGATATGTTGTATTGAAAATAAGTTTATTAGATGGACCACGCCTGTAGGATGTTTTGGAGACCAGGTGAGGGAGGAACAATTAAAATGGTTTGGACATGTGCAGAGGAGGGACATGGAGTATGTAGGTAGAAGAATGCTGAGAATGGAGCCACCTGGAAGTAGGAAAAGCAGAAGGCCAAAGAGGTGGTTTATGGATGTGGTAAGGGAAGACATGCAGGTAGTTGGTTTTAAAGAGGCAGACGTAGAGGCCGCTGTGGCGACCCCTAATGGGAGAAGCCGAAAGAAGATTTGCATTGATTTTTGCAAATTGTCGCAAACATTGTCCAAGTAAATAACTAAATGTAGTGTTTGGAGTAGACACCATTGTAATTGTTCAATGGTGCCTAATTGAACAGACAACTATAAATAGTTAGTGACTTTTTAAATTCTTTGTTTAAAAATCAGTAAAAAAATTTTGGTTAATTGTATTTCATCACCATGCATTAATTATTTTTTGTTAAATTGTGATAGTTGTGTTCCTAATGCTGGCAAAACAAACTGAAGGTATATGTAAATCTAATTAAGTTAAGTATGCCACAGGGAGGTTCAAGAACCCACATGCAGATATGATCTCCAATTAAAAGGTCCATATTTCTTTATTAATAAAGTGCAAAAACCCAAGAAAAGAAAAAAAACAGTATAATGTTTTCCCCCAATTATACAGTTCTTCAAAGCAAGGTTTCAAAATCCAGAAAGGGCAGAGTAATAACACAGTCCAGGATATTAGTCACTCAAAAGTGCAACAAAGAAACTCTCAAACACAAGCCCCTCAAGGGGAAAAAGCTGGAAGACAGGGGACTCAGGACACACCAATGCAAAACAAAAGAACACCCCTTGGGGCATAACTCAGGAACAGAGCAGGGCATGGGGAATACTCAAAACGAAAAAGAATTGTAATAAAATCAGTAACAGAAAATATGAATCGGTTGAATTCCGAACACACACCAGCCTAACAAAATAAATATTAACAATGACTAACTTAAACCGTGAACTGGGGAAAACTTTGCACAGGACAGGAGACTTAAACACAAAAATGCTTAACATAATTAACAGTTAAACTATATTAAAAAACCTGGGAGGGGCACTCAAGAACAGGGTACACAAGGAATCACTCACATATATAAATGGTAACAAAACAAAATGAGATCAGGACTTTTCAAAACTTGAAAGCAGGGACTTACACAGGTACTCTGGACACAAAACAGTAACAGAAAATAATTGAAAACGCAGGAACAGGGTGGGAAACTCAGGACATACAAACTCTGAATATGCACACAGCATAAATAACAGAAAATAAATAACAGTAAATGACAAAGCATTGAAAACTGGAGAAACAGGATACTCAGAACAAAGAAATGAAAAATAAACTGCTAAACATAAGTTAACCTATGATACTAAAGAAACCTGGAGGGGATCTCAAGAACAGGGTACACTCCTATATAAATGGTAACATAACAGTACAAAAGTGGAGAACATCGGGACATAGAAAAGGGACAACACTGGAAAGCAGAGACTATCACAGGGACTCAGGACACAATGGGAGACTCAAAATACAAAATTGTGAAAACAACACACTCGAAAAACAGAGAATTGCATAGACTCAGGAAACAAAAGGAGACTTGAAATGCAAAGGAGTATAAAGCATCAGGCCTACAGACCACCACAGTCTGACATGACAGAACATGACAAAACAATGAACCAACAAACACAAAAGCAAAAAGGGTAACTTGAATACACCCAGAACAAACAAGAAGCAGGTGGAACACATTAGGACAAAAATAGCTACTAAGGCATAGGGAGTAGGGAGTGGGGGCCCAGTGGCGACATCTGGTGGACAATCTTGAGCGTATACAGTGAAACCCCGTTGTACGAGCAACCTATAGTACGAGCAAACGGAGATACGAGCAAACTCGCTCGCAAAATTTTACCCTGTTTCACGAGCAAATTTCGAAGGCACGAGCAAACCCACGCTGCCGGTTCCCCGTTTTCGGCGGAGGGTCGCATCAGTCGCTTAGTTGATGACGTATCACTCGGTCGCTCTCATTGTTCAGTGCAGCAAAAACGCAACTGTGGCAGCGGGGGCGTGGCCGAGCGGCGGTTTGTGAATGGAGGGTGGGTCCGGGAGCAGATAGGCAGGGGATTGCCTCACCTGAAGTTAATGTGACCTAATGATTGTTCTCTCTTTTCAAGTGATCGGAGGGTGCATTTAAGGAGAAGAGCGTGTGTGTGTGTGTGTGTGCGTGCGTGCGTGCGTGCGCGCGCGCCAGCCAGAGACGTGCTGCGTGGGGCACTAAGTAGACCGACACAAAAAAACAAAACAAATAAAAGTGGCTCCCGTATTCATACGCTCTCCCACAGTAACTTTTTTTAGTTTTCTATTTTTATTTCACTAGAAATCTTGAAAAATGTCTCCCAAGAAAATCAGTGATGGTGCTGTGAAAACGAAAGTAAATAGAATTACCATGGAAACCGAGGAGGTTATGACTGTGGTGCGCGTCTCGCACTCGCAATCAACCACTATCACACGAGTAAGTGTTAAATTATGTTTATATCACGGTAATTTGCGGTGTATTTGTTTTTAAAAATAGGCTACAAATACTTTTTAAGTGCAGAAATAAGCGATCGGATGAGATCTCGGAACGGATTAAATCACTTTTACATTCATTCCTATGGTGAAAATTTAGTTCGAACATACGAGCAAATGGACACACGAGCAATTTTCAAGAACGAATTATGTTCGTACAACGGGGTTCCACTGTAGTACCTCACTGCCAAACAAATGTCCAGATTAACAATGACACTAAGTAGTGTTCTTTTTGTTATTTAATGTGTTTAAAAGCATCTAATAATGAAGGAGAACCCCCCAAACTTCACTGGGTGGAATTGGATGATAAAATGATCTTTTGAAAATGAAGCTTCTCACATCTCTGCACCCTGCAGTAGAGAAACAGGTACAGCAGATTTATGACTTCAGATTATAACAAAGTACAGTATATAAAGAGGAAGGCCAAAGAGAAGGTTTATGGATGTGGTGAGGGAGGATATGCAGGTGGTTGGGTTGAAAGAGGCAGATGTAGAGGACAGGGGGTATGGAGACTGATAATCCGCTGTTGCGACCCCAATGGGAGAAGCCGAAGGAAGAAGAAGAAGATATACTGAAAAAATATATACATGTGAAAATACGAACCTTTTAATAATTTATGACCAATTTTTGTCAGCATTTGTTACCACAAATAACTTGAATTGATGAAATGATGAACAAGGCTGTACAAAGTGATGGATTAAATTGAATGATATGGTGGAAAGATTAATGTCAAACGCTTTTTACTACTGTTCATTATTGGTCACTTTTAGTTTGTTTAATCATGTTTTATTGACTACCATCTATACTGAGAAAGTGTGCCTTTTCCATTTTCTGTTGGAAAGCTCTTATCTATATTCTACTATCTAGTGATATCAGTAACAGGCAATGACATATTGGAAGTGGAGAGTAGCTCCATAGTTCTATGAGGTAAAATATCACTTTAACCATATTACTAACTGTTATATAAACAATTTGTGAATGGAGGTAAAAAAAAGGACATTTCATAAAAGTAACATAGTATGGAAGATAACAAATATTCCAATAATGTCTCTGCTGGTCAGAGATACAATTGAATGTAATTTGAAGTGATCTAATTTAATTTAAAATGACTTTAACTGTAAATGTATTTCCAATGTTAGTCTTTTTGTTTAACCTTTTGTCAGTGATGACTGGCATTTCACCATCTCCTATTGGTATCACGTTCTTTTTCAGCTTGTTACAAAACAAATACAATAATCTCCAGTTTTATTTATATATTCAGTACATTGATAATTAATCATTTTACTGAGGTATTACACTGTAAAAACTTTTAAACACTGCTGAAAAAGCAGTTTGCCACATCATGTGTTGAAAGCTTGATATCCTTAAATATTATTATTATTATTAATATTAGTAGTAAATATATATAGTAGTAGTAGTAAATATACATACATACATACATTATATTATATATATATATATATATATATATATATATATATATATATATATATATATATATATGTATATATATATATATATATATATATAATATATATATGTATATATATATATATATATATATATATAATATATATACATATATATATATATATATATATACACACACACAGTGAGGAAAATAAATATTTGAACACCCTGCTATTTTGCAAGTTCTCCCACTTAGAAATCATGGAGGGGTCTGAAATTGTCATCGTAGGTGCATGTCCACTGTGAGAGACATAATCTAAAAAAAAAAAAATCCAGAAATCACAATGTATGATTTTTTAACTATTTATTTGTATGATACAGCTGCAAATAAGTATTTGAACACCTGAGAAAGTCAATGTTAATATTTGGTACAGTAGCCTTTGTTTGCAATTACAGAGGTCAAACGTTTCCTGTAGTTTTTCACCAGGTTTGCACACACTGCAGGAGGGATTTTGGCCCACTTCTCCACACAGATCTTTTCTAGATCAGTCAGGTTGCTGGCCTGTCGCTGAGAAACACGGAGTTTGAGCTCCCTCCAAAGATTCTCTATTGGGTTTAGGTCTGGAGACTGGTTAGGCCACGCCAGAACCTTGATATGCTTCTTACAAAGCCACTCCTTGGTTATCCTGGCTGTGTGCTTCGGGTCATTGTCATGTTGGAAGACCCAGCCTCGACCCATCTTCAATGCTCTAACTGAGGGAAGGAGGTTGTTCCCCAAAATCTCGCAATACATGGCCCCGGTCATCCTCTCCTTAATACAGTGCAGTCGCCCTGTCCCATGTGAAAAACACCGCCAAAGCATGATGCTACCACCCCCATGCTTCACAGTAGGGATGGTGTTCTTGGGATGGTACTCATCATTCTTCTTCCTCCAAACAAGTTTGTTTTCTAATGATTGCTCCAACAGTGGACCTTTTTTCACCAAGCTGCTTGGCAATTTCCCTGTAGCCCTTTCCAGCCTTGTGGAGGTGTACAATTTTGTTAGTAGTTGGATTCTTACTGATTGTATGGGGTGGACAGGTGTCTTTATGCAGCTAACGACCTCAAACAGGTGCATTTAATTTAGGATAATAAATGTAGTGGAGGTGGACATTTTAAAGGCAGACTAACAGGTCTTTGAGTGTCAGAATTCTAGCTGATAAACAGGTGTTCAAATACTTATTTGCAGCTGTATCATACAAATAAATAGTTTAAAAATCATATATTGTGATTTCTGGATTTATATGTCTCTCACAGTGGACATGCACCTACGATTACAATTTTAGCCCCCTTCAGTACTCCAGTAACCAAAATAGCAGGGTGTTCAAATACTTATTTTCCTCATTGTATATATAAGACTTGATTCATTTTTATTTGTAATGCGCTTTTAATGAATAAGAATTTTTTCATGCCCTTTGTTTTCTTGCCCTACACTAGTTAGCGTCATGATTTTACTACTAGCCTATTACTAAGGTAATATTAATAATATACAATCATCATCAATCCCACATCATATTAGGTGTCCTTTATAACTAGCACAGGTTTCATGGTTAGAACTGGCATTTTAGATGTGATTACATTATATTCATGTAAATATAAGTACAATGTTAAGACATTTACACAACAGTGCATTGTATCAAATGATTGAATGTTAGTTGAATAGTCGTTAAACACACTTTATTTAAAGTGTATCCTACAAACCCAGTCATTAGGGTTGCACAAGTGAACTCTTAGTGCCGGTCCCAAGCCCGGATAAATGGTTAGGATTCGAGTTAGAAAGGGCATCCAGCGTAAAACATGCCAAAAACGTGCCAAATTAAATATGCGGATCACGAAAGAGAAAGCCCAGGTTACCAAAATTCACCACAAGTTAGCCAATAGGGTTTCGGTGCAAATTGGGCTACTTTGGCCGAAGAATGAGAAAGACAGGGGGAAGACGTCTACAGAGACAGCAGGAAATGGAGAAGTGTAGGAGAGTGAAGGTTAGTGGGCACTTTAAATGTTGTACTATGACTAGTAAGGGGAGAGAGTAAGCAGATATGATGGAGAGGAGAAAGGTAGACATGTGTGTTCAGGAGACCAAGTGGAAAGAGAGTAAGGCAAGGAACATTGGAGGTGGTTTTAATCTGCTCTTTCATGGTGTGGATGGAAAGAGAAATGGTGTAAGAAGCCAGGCTGAGAGAATAGGTGACAGTCTGTGAGCAGCAGTATAGTTTCATGCCAAGGACGAGCACTACATATGCATTATTTGCTTTGAGAATGTTGATTGAGAAGTATAGAGAAGGTCAGAAGGAGTTGCGCATTGTCGGTTTGTGGATTTAGAGGGTGCTGAGAGAGGAGTTGTGGTATTGTATGAGGAAGTCTAGTGTGTCAGAGAAGTATGTGAGGGTGGTGCAGGACATGTATGAGGACAGTGTGATGGCAGTAAAGTATGCAGTAGAAACGACAGACTGGTTTAGGGTGGAGGTTGGACTGCATCAAGGATTGTCTCTGAGCCCTTTCCTGTTTGCAGTGGGGATGGACAGGTTGACAAATGAGGTCAGACAGGAGTCTCCGTGGACTATGATGTTTGCGGATGATATTGTGATTAGTGTTGAGAGTAAGAAGCAGTTTGAGAAGAGCCTGAAGAGGTGGAGGTACATGTGGGAGAGGAGGAATGAAAGTCAGTAGTAGGAGGAGAATGAGAAGAAGGGAAGTGGAGTGGTGCAGTTGCAGTGAGAAGAGGGGGTGAAGGTGTAGAAGTTTAGGTACCTGGGGTCAACAGTGAAAAGTAATGGAGAGTGTGTTAGAGAAGTGAAGAAAAAAGTGCAGGCAGGATGGAGTGGGTGGAGAAGAGTGGAAGTAGTGATTTGTGATAGAAGAGTATCTGCAAGAGTGAAAGGTAAAGTTTATAGGACTTTGGTGAGACCTGCGATGTTGTATGGTTTAGAAACAGTGGCGTTGACTGAAAGACAGGCATGCTTATCATTCTAAGAATCTTTTTTTTTTTTTTGTGAAGGAAAATACGCAGTCCTCACAAAAGTAAAAACGTAAACAAAAATGATTGCTATACCAAATCTTTAATAGCATTCCTATGAAAACATATCATTAAGAACAAGTCAGAAAATCAAACAGAGAAGCAGTTTCAGTGTGTGAGACATTGAAGGCTAGCATACCATACAGCAGCAGTTGTAGTGCACACACATTAATCCAAATTCGCACATAACAGGATTCATTATATTGCACCATCCACCTTTCTGGCAGTTTCTACACACACACACACACACACACACACACACACACGCACACGCACACGCCATGGGTAATTCATTTTCTCCTCTCTGTATTTTAAAGTGTAAGGATAATTCTCTTTTAAACTAATAATAATTTAAGCAGCATTAGAGATGCACAGCAGGTTATCAACAATACACAAACATCCACTGGTATGCTGTAGACATCTGTCTTTAAGGCTGTTTTCACATACAAAATTCTTTGCAACAGTAAAGACAAACTGCATTGTTTCAGGTAGTTATCACACTGTTTGGATGGAAATGTATTGAACATATACATAATCATCCTCTTAAACCATTGTACTTCAGTGTAAATATAATTTTGCTTTAGGAAACAAATGAAATGTTCTATGGGCACATATGTGAAATGGTGTTTAAGGTTTACAGGAATTTTCATAACCATGATTGTAGTTAACTGCACCGAATTCACAAAAAAACATCTCAGATCACCAACTGCCTGTGTAAGTGCATCGTTACAGTGTTTTTGCTATAGTAGTTATAAAGTTATGTATGTTTTAAGCTCCATTAGATGAAAGGATCTGAGGGAAGAAGGAACTGATTATGTCTTAGCTCTGACATTACAAAGTAAAAAGTATTTGCTTGCTTAACGTTTGTATGAGTAAACTCACTACTCTCATACAATCTATTAATAGTCATCTCAACTTTTCAAAAGAAGAAAATAAATAAAAAACAATGTAACAATCCTTAAATAATGATGGACAAATAAAATCCAGTGTTTAAAAAAACCACTTACTTTAAGCAGTCTCATACAAACAGTAGAATATTTTCATTTTATAAGGCACAGTAGATCCCATTTGGCATTCTGAGAGTCTATGCTCCAGTGCGAATCCTTTTTTTTTTTTTTTTTTTTTTTTAAGGCAGCAGACCCCCTAATGCAGGTTATAGTCCCTGAAATATTTGTCTAAACTAAAATACTATCATTTGACACTTGCTCCAGCATTCTGATCCTATTAAAATGTGGGGTAGTTGTAAATTAAAAAACAAACAAACAAAAACCCCCCACAAACATGAAATCTTTTTGGCAGTATAAACATAAATTCATTAATTTGGGCAATGCAATCTTTCTATATTTGCCTGTTTTAATTAAGTAATGCTATACAACAATTTTAATGATCTTTTTGTGTCATTAAAATTGTTGAACACAATGCATTCAAGGCCCCCCCAAAAAAGGTATGTAAAACAACTTGTGGCAGGTAAAAAATTGTCTGTTAAAATACATACTGTATGTTGTTGTCCATTTTAGCTTGCAGGCAGCAAAAATTGCTGCTTTTTAAATAGCGATTTCTGGCTTTAATTTGAAATACGAATAATCTGTAACTGTTTCTTCAATAACAGTTTCAAGCAAGTTCACTCTACAAGCCTTCAGAGTAATTATATCTATGTGCAGTTCCATTTTTTACTGCATGCTCCATTTGTTTCTTTAGTCCATGTTTCCACAACATTATTACTGCATTTGCAGCTTAAAGCATTATTTCAACTGCAAGATGACATAAAAAAGTAATCCATTTAGGAGTAAAATCAAAAGAATGTAATAATGATGCTTCACATTGCTCCTCTTGATGCGTTTCTCACTGTGTGAAAATATTCTGAAATGTGAAAAACTGATTTTTCCATGCTGAGGTGAGCTGACTTCATCTTGTCTTTGTTGTTGTCTTCACCTTTGTTCCCTTTATTAATCATCCACCTACTTTTAAATCTCCATTATGTTTTTCTATGAAACAATGGAGCCATGAAACTCCTTATATCAGCAGCTGTTTGTGTTAACTACATTGAATAAAAAGTATTTAACCATTTAAAGGTCGTCAAGAATTAAAAAAAGACTTTGTGTTGTCTGGTTCAACATTGTGCTTAAGCTTTCTCCTAAACTTTGATCCTTGTTGGTGTAAAGGTATTAGGAGGGATGTGCCACAATGTGAGCCATCCAGTTTACTTTGGTGGTCCAGCTCTCTCTTAGAGCTTCATCAAACTTCTGCCGGAATTGTTTCAGTGCCTCATCATCAGTCTTACCCAAAGCAAGAGAGTCCTGTAACATACAAGCACACACAAGCACGAAAAACAATGAAGAAAAATATCAAATAAACCTCGCTGAATTTTTCATGAAAAGGACTTTGGCCAGAATAGTCAGATTTTACAGGAAGTCTATGTTCATGTTCACTGGGTGCATAAAAGTTTACCTTTAAGTACTGAATGTCCTTGACAGAGGTAAGTTCTGGTAACCCTGAAGTCAGCATCAGGGCAAAGAGTGTGATGAACAGATTTCCATTCTTCCTCAGGATCAGATAAGCATCTTCACAGTATTGCCTAAAACTACTCACAAAAACATACAACAAACACAGAGAGTAAGAGGGATGACTGTAATCCTGCCAAAAAAGTTGACTTAATTAAGACAAAGAATATGCAGGTGTTAATGTGCTGTCCATGACTTGCCTGCCAAATTTCTCACTGTTACTAGTTTTGCCCTGCTGAATGACGTGAATGAAGTCATGTGTGAGAATGAATGGAACACGCTCTCTCTTGATTCCAAACTTTGATTTGAAGTTCCCCAAGATATGACCAAAGTCTATATGGAAAAGCTGATGCACACAAATAAACATATTAGCGATAAATTAGCAAAGTTTTTTGTAGCTTGTAGTATAAAAAACAGTTTCTGATATCTAACTTGTTCTGATACTTACCTGTCCTGTGCTTCGGACCATGATATTGTCACTATGACGATCTCCGATGCCCAGAACATAGGTGGCCACACAATAACCAGCACAAGAAAGTGTGAACTCCTCAATGGCTTTCTCCAGAGCCTCACTATAGACATTTTTTTAATAAAAAAAAACCCAAAAAAAACTCATGTTTATATATTTGTAATAATCTAATTGGTAATAGAGGTTATTATATGTTTGTCCCTTAACTTGTAGTAGTACATAAAAAAAAAAAAGATGTACATTAGAATGTACCAAAACATTTACTAAAAACTATTTATAAGTAACTGGATATAAAGTGCTGTTTTAAAACCCTTGCAACCCTCCTGGTTTAATCACAGCATTTACTTGTTATAGTATAAAAGTCATGTAGCTTTCTGTAGTTCAAATGCATTTTAAATTTGTGCTTTCCACTTTTCCACTGCCTTTCCTATTTTCTGTGGTTAGTTAAAAGCAATGGCTAGGATTGCATATTTGGCTGTAACAACATTTTATTTTTATTATTATTAAACTTGAAAACATACACAACAATGCCAGAGGTATAAAAAAAAAAAAAAAAAAAGATGTCACAGTCACTGTGGTTGCTCACACTACCAAGAATAAATTTTTTTGTTTTGTGCAGGCATGAAATCAAAGAATCCATAGTGATTCTTTTCTGTTTTATGTCCAGCTTCAAGAAGTCCTCTTAAAAGGGGAAAATCCTGACAATTTCACAAATTCGAGGGAGTGAATAAATGAAGTTTGAAAGGAATGAAGACATTTGTTAAAAAATGCTGAAATTACTAGAACAGTTAAGTAGATCATATTTAGAAAAATAAATATTAAATATTAAATATATATTAAATATATAAACTTACATACACATCTGTATTACCCAAATGGGGTCTAACAAATATATAAATTTCTAAATAAATAAATAAATTTTTCCATTTACAGTGAGGAAAATAAGTATTTGAACACCCTGCTATTTTGCAAATTCTCCCACTTAGAAATCATGGAGGGGTCTGAAATTTTTATCGTAGGTGCATGTCCACTGTGAGAGACATAATCTAAAAAAAACATTCAGAAATCACAATGTATGATTTTTTAACTATTTATTTGTATGATACAGCTGCAAATAAGTATTTGAACACCTGTCTATCAGCTAGAATTCTGACCCTCAAAGACCTGTTAGTCTGCCTTTAAAATGTCCACCTACACTACATTTATTATCCTAAATTAGATGCACCTGTTTGAGGTCGTTAGCTGCATAAAGACACCTGTCCACCCCATACAATCAGTAAGAATCCAACTACTAACATGGCCAAGAACAAAGAGCTGTCCAAAGACATTAGAGACAAAATTGTACACCTCCACAAGGCTGGAAAGGGCTACAGGGAAATTGCCAAGCAGCTTGGTGAAAAAAGGTCCACTGTTGAAGCTATCATTAGAAAGTGGAAGAAGCTAAACATGACTGTCAATCTCCCTCGGACTGGGGCTCCATGCAAGATCTCTTAACTTGTGGGGTCTCAATGATCCTAAGGAAGGTAAGAAATCAGCTCAGAACTACACGGGAGGAGCTGGTCAGTGACCTGAAAAGAGCTGAGACCACCGTTTCCAAGGTTACTGTTGGTAATACACTAAGACGTCATGGTTTAAAATCATGCATGGCACGGAAGGTTCCCCTGCTTAAACCAGCACATGTCCAGGCACATCTTAAGTTTGCCAATGACCATTTGGATGATCCAGAGGAGTCATGGGAGAAAGACATGTGGTCAGATGAGACCAAAATAGAACTTTTGGGTCATAATTCCACTAAACGTGTTTGGAGGAAGAAGAATGATGAGTACCATCCCAAGAACACCATCCCTACTGTGAAGCATGGGGTGGTAGCATAATGCTTTGGGGGTGTTTTTTGCACATGGGACAGGGGGACTGCACTGTATTAAGTAGAGGATGACCGGGGCCATGTATTGCGAGATTTTGGGTAACAACCTCCTTCCTTCAGTTAGAGCATTGAAGATGGGTCGAGGCTGGGTCTTCGAACATGACAATGACCCGAAGCACACAGCCAGGATAACCAAGGAGTGGCTCTGTAAAAAGCATATCAAGGTTCTGGCGTGGCCTAGCCAGTCTCCAGACCTAAACCCAATAGAGAATCTTTGGAGGGAGCTCAAACTCCGTGTTTTTCAGCGACCTAGTGAAAAACTACAGGAAACGTTTGACCTCTGTAATTGCAAACAAAGGCTACTGTACCAAATATTAACATTGACTTTTTCAGGTGTTCAAATACTTATTTGCAGCTGTATCATACGAATAAATAGTTAAAAAAAAAAAAAAATCATACATTGTGATTTCTGGATTTTTTTTTTTTGTTTTGTTTTTTTGTCTCTCACAGTGGACATGCACCTACGATGACAATTTCAGACCCCTCCATGATTTCTAAGCGGGAGAACTTGCAAAATAGCAGGGTGTTCAAATACTTATTTTCCTCACTGTATGTATTTTATTTAATCAATTTAATTGATTACTCAATTCTAGATACAAATAATAATTCCTCAATTAATAAAACCGTTATAATATTTATAAAAAACAATAAATGTATTGCATTGATTTAATTTATTCTATTTAATTTGTATAAATATTATGAAATTATAAAATATAATTTTATAATATTTAGCCAAGCAGGCATAATATTTAAAATTGTTTTGAAAATGTAATCTCTCTCTGTCTGCATCATAATCAAAAAGAGTTCAGGCTATTATTGGCACCAAAGTGCTTCAACAAAATATTGCACAAAGACTGAGTACTTATGTACTTGTGGATTTTATAAAAAATTTTCGGGTTTTTTTTGTTTTATTTTCAAAGATTTCAAATTAACATCTTTCTCGTTGTCATTATGGGGTTATTATTGTTTGTAGAATTAAAAAAAAAAATATTAATTTAATCCATTTTGGAATAAGGCGGTAACATAACATGGAAAATTAAAGAGTCATGAATACTTCCCCGACACACACACACACAAACAGTAGTGAAGTGTTTAGAATACGCTATTTAACAAAAATTAACAAATTATATGCCTAATACACTTTCCCCAATGAAGTCTTGAGGTCTTACCCAGGGTTTTTGTCCTTGAGCCAGCTGAGCAGAGCATCTTTGTTGAAGGCTGCGGCAGCTGCCATGTTGCTACTATTTTTTTGGATGTTAGCTATGGTGTCAGCAGAGGACACAACCTCAATCAGCCCTGTGCGATCTCCTGTTGCCAGGCAACCATAAGGCACAATTCTGAGTGAAATATAAGATTGAATGTTATTAGTTTAAACAAAAAAAACCCCCATGAAAATCAAGAAAATAAGGGATTATTTAAGTGTATTAATATTCTAAACCAAAATAGACGCTTCCTCCATATGTGGCACAAACACAAGTAAACAAATGCGCCCTATTTTATGATTTTAATATGTATTATGATGACGTTTGTGTGTGTGCCCAAGTGCATGTATGTGTGTGCCTATGATGGCCTGAAGTCTCATTCAGGGTGTGTAAAATGTTTTCCATTAATTTATATTTTATAAATTAATTTTTATTAAAAGCACAGTAATATTAGCTATCCTTTGGAATTCAAATGCATTCATACAATTGTACAACAACAACAACAAAAAAAAAAAAGAATTAAATATTACAGCAAAATAAGAGATTTTGAAAAAACATGTTGCAATATCAAAAGGTACTTCTTTTTGCAAAAAAAAAAAAAAAATCTTTTTTTATATACAGATTTTATTTAAAAATCTGTATATAAAAATGTGCAATTTTGAATAATCTTGGATTTACATGGCCCCAATGCAGGAAAGAGAGTTCTACTTCTTGTGTACGGTCTACTGTTTACTGATGGATTTACATTAATTAGGCTTTACTACAGTTAATTTTAATATTATAAAGTGTTGTTATATTGCTGTTCTTTCAACACAGAAGTTAAAGTTAATTCCTTTAAGTAAAATTTTTATTTGAAAAATATTTGAGGTTAGACATTAACCTCTACAATTTTTCCCATGCTCTCTTAGAGAGTCTTGAATGGCTTGTCTGGATCAAGCTTCACTCAAAATACAAAAAAATAAACTTGTCTCTCAATCAACTGATGGTCTTTAAATAAAAACCATAAAGACCTACCTTTTTACATGGCATTTTAAGGAACACTTCTGTATAAAAAAAATAATCTCTTGTCTTCTGTATAAATAAGAGCATCTGCTAAATGCTGTAAATGTTAATGTGTTACTATAATAAAATTAAGGAAACACAGTTAAAAAACCCCAGATCAAATTAAAATAAATTAACTTATTCAGCAAATGAACCATCATGTGATTTTCTCAAAGTCATTAACCTTAGATATTGTCTAAAGACAATATTGTTTACACATACCTGAGGTCAAGGTTTGCTTCCTTCCACAGCATGTCCATTAACCTTAGGATCTGCAGGGTCAACATGTCCTGTCTGAGATCTGAGAATAAAAAGCAACTGATTTCTTTAGCTGTTGATACATGACTTTCTATGCACTTGACCACAATTACTTATGCCTCTGGCCCTCCCTTCAACATTCATGTCCACCTCTCTTCCTCTTTATCCATATCCTTCCCTCTTCACGGTCTCTCACCATCTCCATTCTTGAAGATGATTCCCAGCGTGTCTCCTACCAGCAGCTTGTTATTGTAAACGATCCACAGGGGCTTCATTTTAGAGTCCATGTATCTGCACTTCTCCACACTAAATGCAAAAGAGGAAAGGAAATATTGGTGGTTACAGTTTCTGGACATTTTAATAGGAACACCTGTGTATTCATAGTTATACAGCCAAGCATGTGGCAGAAGTGCATGCAGATACAAGATCATGTGCTTCAGTTGATCAAAAATTGGAATGGGGAAAAATATGATCTTTGTCAGTTGAAGGCATAGTTGTTAAAAAAAGATGTTAAAAAAAAGGTTAAATAAAGTTCATGAAAACAGTTTAAGAAGACTTAATTCATGGCAAATTATCATGGTCATTAAAAAATTGGGAAAAATGGGAGAAATAAATGGCTGAATAGGCTGTGGTACTTAAGAGATGATTAGTAGTAATTGACCCAACAAGCCAAGAAATTATTGTCCACACCATTAGACCACATCCAACAGCCTTGACTGTTTCTTGTTGTTGGGACACAATTCTGACCCGACTCTCTGGGTTCCTCAGCAGAAAATGTTTCAATATTTCAGCTGTTCAGGTTCAATGAGCCTGTATCCACTGCATTTTTTTTTTCTTGGCTGACAAGAGTGGAACCCAACATGGTCTTTTGCCTCAAGGTTCAATATGTCATGCATTCTGAGGTACTTTTATCTTCATCATAGTTGTAAAGAATGATTACTGAGTTACTGCACTCTTTCTGACAGCTTAAAATTCTTCAATGACCCCGCTCAACAAGTGGTTTTAATCCAAAAAACTGCTGTTTACTGCATGTAATATCTTTGTTGCACTTTTTTTTTATTAAAACTTGTATTTCCGTTTTTGCACTAAATATCCTGTTTTGTGCAAAAATCCTAGAACATTAGCAGAATCCTCAAACCAGTCTATCTGGCACCAACAATCATGCCACAGTAAAATAATATATAAATAAATAATTAAAAAAAAAGAACGATCAGACCTTAACCCCATTCCGATGATTGATGTAAAAATGAGCTAAAGCTAACAGAGCCAAATCCACCTGATTATATGCACTGCAATGATGCAATATGGCTTATGGATCAGATAATTGTAAAAATTATCACAGATGTTCTTAATAAAGAGTACACACACACACACACACACACACACACACACACACACACACACACACACACACACACACACACACACACACACACACACACACACACACACACACACACACACAAAAGCCTTCTTACTTGACATCAGCAAGCAGTATTTGGGGGTTCAGTGGTGAGTGAAGGTCTGACAAAATTTCAGTGAAGCCCGTCTGTCTAAGGCACTTCACCATGGCCTCCTTCACCTGAGCCTCCTTGGTTTTATTCTTGGCCTTTATTGTACCCAGTTTGATCAACTCATTCACAGCTTTTAACTTGCCAAGAGCCTCAACCTGCATTCAAAAAGAGACAGACATAGGTACACAAATCATGTGGTACTAGTATACTTTGTATTTAAAATAAAATACAAATAAATTTGTATTTAAAATAAAATACATGTAGGACTCTGTTGCTGGTCAGTGGACAATTAATAAAATTATGGTAGGCTTACTTTATTAAACAAGCAGATTTTAGTTAATATTACATGTAACAAACTAACATGAACCTCTTACAAATCTATCCAGCAATAAATCTAATTCTATGAATAATGATGTTTCTGCTGAATCAGAAATAAAACAACTATATTCCCCAGGACATGTTAGCACTATTTAATTTCCATGAAATTATACATTAAAATTAAAAGGCCATTATTTAATCTATTACCCATTTCTCGTGTGGTTATTAGTACGGATATTATAAAGCTTTTATTTATGAAATGTAACTTCTTAAAACAGAAAAGTCCCTGGCATGCTGACATTTAACCCAGTTCTTCTAAAAGCACATAATGCTCTAAGTGCTTTTGTGCATAGATAGAATTTCCTCATCTCTGGACAGGACAAAACATAGTATTCTGCAATATGCCATGATTCTGCAATACACAGACAACACAGACCAATTCTGTGCTTTTGTGGGTTAAACGACTTAAAATGATCCTATAGGTTTATAGATTTGAAACGTGCATCTATTATTTGATACAGAAGATGGCCGACAAAAAGAGTTACATAAATGTTATCGACACAGTCCAGTTATAGACCTATAACCAGCATGTTGATACAGTGATGTTTAATAATGTTGCAACAATGTTTTACTACCTTGTCAAATATTTAAAAAAAATGTATAATTTTTGACTGGTTGCTAATTCTTCTTATATGGTTATTGTTCTTTCAGAGAAACCTTTACCTGTTTTTTAAGCACTTCAATGTGGGGGATGCTGCCTCTACAGTATGCCTCCAATATTAAAGCAAACTGCACAGATACTGCTGGCATGTGTATCTCTGACCTGAAAACACAACTTAAACATCATTCAACATATAGTTGAGGCGCTGAGCTTGGAAAATAGATTAATTAATTTTAAGTGCATCTCTAAATGTACTTAGATATTACACATTAACATTTAAAATAAGATAAAATGTCTGTTAAATGATGATTCCTGTTTTCAAATTAAAAGTAAAGCCTGGGCACAACACTATAGTAAAACAGTACTAACAAAGAGCTGCACAACAATATTTTAAAATGCAAATCATTTAAATATAAAAACAAATTTCAACAGAACAAACACTTGCCTTAGATGCCAAAAGAGAAAATGCCCAATTTTGCGATTGGTCTGAGCACGCTGCAGTAAAAACTGGGTGAGGGCACAGTCATAATATGGTTCATAGCGCAACACCTGCACCAGCTGCAACAAATACTGCAACAGTTCTTCATCACTGATACAGAGAGAGAGAAAGAAAAACAAAAACGGGAAGCGCTCTTTAAGACACCATGAGCAAAAGGATGTACATTCAATACAGAACATAAATAAAGGATATGTAAAATCAACTGCTTTTCAGCAACAGAGATATTTTCTATGTCATAAAATTAAAAGTTAAATGTTTATGCTTTCAAAAAAATATTTTTAAACACTGCTCCAACGGCTGCAAATTTTCATCAACTGGATATTTTTTTTTTTTAAATAGTCAAAAGAAACAACAGAAATAAAAAAAATGCCATATGTAAATATGTACTAGGGCTGCAACAATTAATCGGTAAAATCGATAATAGAAGTTGTCGTCAACGAACTCTGTTAACGATTAGTTGGGCTGCTCAAGTTATGGGTTAGCGTGATGGTACAGCCATTTGCAAAATGGGGGAAGAGTACAGGGTCAACGGGCAGCAGAAAAAAAATTCATCCAAGAGATAGGAGCATTTTATTTTAAATGCAATAAAGAACACCATAACCTGCAAGTTATTGCAAAGCTGAGCTTGTGTGGCATAAAAGCCACATTAAAATACCATTGTTTATTGTTTATTCTATATATTTTTATTATTATTGTATATATATATATATATATATATATATATATATATATATATATATATATAATATATATATATTATATATATATATATATTTTTTTTTTTTTTTTAGCAAGTCTGTTAGCTTGTTACTTTTCTTTGTTCCATTCTCTTTTTATAGCATTTATCCACTACAACAGTGAACTTCTGTTTTCAAACTTGATTTACTTTATTTATATGATCAAAATGACTAAATGAAAACAGTATTCTAGAAATTTCTGTACATTTTAGAAAAAAAAAAAAGATAATCTGAAATATTACATGAAGAATCCCAATTCCAAAATAGGGATACTATGTAAAATGTAAATTTTAGACCTACATTTCTTAACAATAGAACATAGAAAACATATCAAATCAAATAAGCTTAAGAGATCCTGTGTGGAGCTGGGACAAAGTTTTAGAAGCACAACCATCACTAGAGCCCACACACACCCCTAATTCAGGATATTTATGTATATAAAAATGTGCATAAGCCACATAGTGAGTTTAACCGTCTATAATTTTGACATTTTAAAGTTTATACAGGCTTGTTGAGGAGTGCATGGGTGATTTCTCTACTGAAAAAAATTCACTCATGCCGAGTTATTTGTTTCTGTAAAAAAAAAAAAAAACTAAAAAAAAACCTGTAAAAAAAAAAAAAGAGCCTAAAAAACCCTAAAAAAAAAAACCTGTAAAAAAAAAAAAAGAGCAAGCTAACAGACTAAAGTTTTACCATCATCCGTGACACCAGCATGTTTTTTCTTTTCATGTGCTTGTGCATCCTTCCATGCCAAACATGATCCGCTTTGCATAATTTGCAGGTTTTACAGTATTACATTTTAATATAAAATGCTCCCATTGCCCTGCGTTTAATATAAAATTTACCCATTCCTTAGACCAGCGGTCCCCAACCTTTTTTGCACCATGGACCGGTTTAATGTCAGACAATATTGTCATGGACCAGGATTCAAATACAAAATAAAAATTATACGACCGGCATAACTGGTATTTTCTAAATATTATACTTAATGTGAATCCAGTGTGTGTATTAGGTGTTAAGAAGGTCGCGGATGTAGGTAAGACATTTGACCGAGGCAAGCATCTTGACAGAGTCATAGACAGACAGATGTGGCGGAGAGAATCCCGTTATTTTCCAAAATAAAACATCGTTCAGAATCAGATAATAAATAAAACTGAAATAATATGAATTATGTATTCTTTCTGGGGACCACTGCCTTAGATGACTTGGGATGCACACTTTTCCTGCTGCCGGATGACCCTGTATTTGTACCCTGTGTGTATGTGTGTATGTGTGTGTATATATATATATATATATATATATATATATATATATATATATATATATATATATATATATATATATATATACAGTGCCCTCCACAATTATTGGCACCCCTGTTTAAGATGTGGTCGTGGACTTCTAAAAATTCTCCTTTTTTTTTTAAAACAACATAGAACCCAAATGCAAAAAAGAGAAAAATCCAACCTTTCATTTAAGTACATAACTTTGGTGGTAAAAAAATCACACATTTAGAAAAAAAAAAAAACTTGAAATCATGTGTGCCACAATTATTGGCACCCCTAACAATTCCTCTGAAAAATTTCATTTTTTTTTTTTATATATATTTTTCTGTAGTTGCTAAGGTTGGTCAGGGTATCTAGGGATACCCTAATTAGTAATTCATTAGTAATTTTAATTAGTAATTCATGATTTCCTGTTTCCCTGGGGTATAAATATGACGTGACACAGAGGCCTAATTCTCTTACCCATTTGTCAACATGGCAAAGACAAGAGAACACACCATTCAAGTAAGGCAGATGTGTGTCGACCTTCATAAGTCAGGCAATGGCTACAAGAAAATAGCCACTCGCCTTAACTTGCCGGTATCTACAGTCAGAGGAATCATTAAGAAGTTTAAAACAACTGGAACAGTGACAAACAAGGCTGAAAGAGCTCCCATGTTTATCTTGCCACAACGCACAGTGAGGAGGATGGTAAGAGAAGTAAAAAAATTTCCCAAGCTCACCGTCACAGAATTGCATCAAAGAGTGGCATCTTGGGGTCACAGAGTCTCCAAAACAACCATCAGACGCTCTCTACATGCCAACAAGCTGTTTGGGAGGCATGCAAGGAAAAAGCCTTTTCTCACTAACACTCACAAACGTAAACGTCTGGAGTTTGCTAAGCGGTACTGGGACTTCAACTGGGATCGTGTGCTTTGGTCAGATGAGACTAAGACTGAGATTTTTGACAACAAACACTCTAAGTGGGTCTGGCGAATGAGTATGCCGAAAAGCACCTCATGCCCACCGTGAAGTATGGTGGAGGATCTGTGATGCTGTGGGCCTGTTTCTCTTCCAAAGGCCCTGGGAACCTTGTTAGGGTGCATGGCATTATGAATGCTTTGAAGTACCAGGATATTTTAAATAAAAACCTGATGGCCTCTGCCAGAAAGCTGAAGATGGGTCGTCATTGGGTCTTTCAGCAGGATAATGATCCAAAACATGTGGCAAAATCTACACAAAAGTGGTTCAGCAGTCACAAACTCAAGGTCCTCCCATGGCCATCTCAGTCCCCAGACCTCAACCCAATCAAAAACCTGTGGGGCGAGCTAAAGAGAAGAGTGCATAAGAGAGGACCCAGGACACTGGATGATCTAGAAAGATGAATGGTCAAAAATCCCTTTCTCTGTGTTCTCCAATCTTGTGAAATGTTATAGGAGGAGATTAAGTGCTGTCTTGTTGGCAAAAGGAGGTTGTACAAAGTATTAACATCAGGGGTGCCAATAATTGTGGCACACATGATTTCAAGTTGTTTTTTTTTTTCTAAATGTGTGATTTTTTTACCACCAAAGTAATGTACTTAAATGAAAGGTTGGATTTTTCTCTTTTTTTGCATTTGGGTTCTATGTTGTTTTAAAAAAAAGGAGAATTTTTAGAAGTCCATGACCACATCTTAAACAGGGGTGCCAATAATTGTGGAGGGCACTGTGTGTATATATAATTATGTATATATATATATATATATCAGTGAGGAAAATAAGTATTTGAACACCCTGCTATTTTGCAAGTTCTCCCACTTAGAAATTATGGAGGGGTCTGAAATTTTCATCGTAGGTGCATGCCCACTGTGAGAGACATAATCCAGAATCCAGACAAAAATCCAGAAATCACAATGTATGATTTTTTAACTATTTATTTGTATGATACAGCTGCAAATAAGTATTTGAACACCTGAGAAAGTCAATATTATATTATATTAATATTTGGTACAGTAGCCTTTGTTTGCAATTACAGAGGTCAAACGTTTCCTGTAGTTTTTACCAGGTTTGCACACACTGCAGGAGGGATTTTAGCCCACTCCTCCACACAGATCTTCTCTAGATCAGTCAGGTTTCTGGCCTGTCACTGAGAAACACGGAGTTTAAGCTCCCTCCAAAGATTCTCTATTGGGTTTAGGTCTGAAGACTGGCTAGGCCACGCCAGAACCTTGATATGCTTCTTACAGAGCCACTCCTTGGTTATCCTGGCTGTGTGCTTCGGGTCATTGTCATGTTGGAAGACCCAGCCTCGACCCATCTTCAATGCTCTAACTGAGGAAAGGAGGTTGTTCCCCAAAATCTCGCAATACATGGCCCAGGTCATCCTCTACTTAATACAGTGCAGTCGCCCTGTCCCATGTGCAGAAAAACACCCCCAAAGCATGATGCTACAACCCCCATGCTTCACAGAAGGGATGGTGTTCTTGGGATGGTACTCATCATTCTTCTTCCTCCAAACACGTTTAGTGGAATTATGACCCAAAAGTTCTATTTTGGTCTCATCTGACCACATGACTTTCTCCCATGACTTCTCTGGATCATCCAAATGGTCATTGGCAAACTTAAGACGTGCCTGGACATGTGCTTGTTTAAGCAGGGGAACCTTCCGTGCCATGCATGATTTCAAACCAGGACGTCCAACAGTAACCTTGGAAACAGTGGTCCCAGCTCTTTTCAAGTCATTGACCAGCTCCTCCCGTGTAGTTCTGAGCTGATTTCTCACCTTCCTTAGGATCATTGAGACCCCACGAGGTGAGATCTTGCATGGAGCCCCAGTCCGAGGGAGATTGACAGTCATGTTTAGCTTCTTCCATTTTCTAATGATTGCTCCAACAGTGGACCTTTTTTCACCAAGCTGCTTGGCAATTTCCCCGTAGCCCTTTCCAGCCTTGTGGAGGTGTACAATTTTGCCTCTTGTGTCTTTGGACAGCTCTTTGGTCTTGGCCATGTTAGTAGTTGGATTCTTACTGATTGTATGGGGTGGACAGGTGTGTTTATGCAGCTAACGACCTCAAACAGGTGCATCTAATTTAGGATAATAAATGTAGTGGAGGTGGACTACACAGTATGTCTTATGTCTCTCACAGTGGACATGCACCTACGATGACAATTTCAGACCCCTCCATAATTTCTAAGTGGGAGAACTTGCAAAATAGCAGGGTGTTCAAATACTTATTTTCCTCACTTTATGTATATTGTCCCTGAGATGATGTACTAAAATGTTAAAAAAAAAAAAAAAAAAAAAAAATAGGTACATCACTTAACCATGCAAAGCCAGTTATTCTATTGATCATATTCATGTTTTTGTCTGCATGACAGGACTGTACAAATTTGTGTATCTTGTATTAGAGCAGTTAATATTTGGTGCTTATAGTAAAATTCTCTCAACATGGGACCTCATTGCAAAGAACTCTGGGGATTTGAGATTTAGAATTATTGCTATCCACAAAGATGGCCTAGGCTATAAGAAGATCTGTAAAACCCTGAAAGTTACAGTATAGTGGCCAGGGTCATAAAGAGGTTTTATAAGACTGGTTCCATTTGGAACAGGCCTCGCAAGGGTCAATCAAAGATGTTGAGCCCTCGTGCAGTGTGTCAGATGCAGAAGCTGGTTTAAAAGAAAAACAAACAAACAAACAAAAAAAAAAAACAGATTTAGGAGTGCTGCAGCATTGCTTTAGAGGTTGCAGAAAGTCTGCTTGTCAGTGCTCAGATAATATGCCGCACACTGCAAAAAGTCGCGTTGCATAGCCGTCATCACAGAAGGAAGCCTCTTCTGAGGCTGGCTCATAAGAAAGCCCGCAAACAGTTTGCTGAAGACAACCTGTCCAAGAGCATGGATTATTGGAACCAGATAAGATAAAATTGTTTGGCTTAGATGCTGTTCAGCATGTGTGGTGACCCCCTGGTGAGGAGTACCAAGAAAACTGTGTCTTGCCTACAGTCAAGAATGGTGGTGGTAGCATCGTGGTGGGGGGCTGCATGAGTGCTGCTGGTACTGGGGAGCTGTGGTTCATTGGGGGAAACAATGATTATAACATGTATAGTGGCATTCTGAAGCTGAACATGATGCCTTTCCATTAAAAGCTGGCTTTAACGTTCCAACATGAAAACGACCTCAAATATATACCAGCAACAACCTGTGCAGCTCTGTTGAATTCCATGCCCAGGAGGACTAAGGCAGTGCTAGATAACAATGGTGCTCACACAAAATATAGGCCAATATCAAACCTCCTCTTCATCTCCAAGATTCTAGAAAAGTTTGTAACACAAAGAGGAGGACTAAGGCAGTGCTAGATAACAATGGTGCTCACACAAAATATAGGCCAATATCAAACCTCCTCTTCATCTCCAAGATTCTAGAAAAGTTTGTAACACAGTCTGCTACACAGACTCTGGACTACAGTTTGCTCAACAACTCACCGTTCGGCATTTTCATTGGTCTAATGTTATGGGGTTCAGGTTTTTTGCTTGAAATTTGTGAAACCGGGAAAAACCCAGGAAAAATCCATAAATTAGCCGCTTCTTTGTTCAAGCCATGGGGTTCAAAGAGTGGGAAAAAAGTAGCGGCTTATAGTCCGGAAAATACGGTACTCTAAAATTGTCCCTTGAGAAGAACTAAAATGGATGCTGCACTCACTATACATATACAGGCTATAAAAAGACTACACACCCTTATGAAATGCAGGTTTTGAAAATGTAAAAAAACAAAAAGAAAATGCAGTAAGACAATTATGGAAGTATAATTAACATTTACAGTGTTGAGCAATTACCTCATATCTTGCAGACAACTGACTGCATACTCTCGAACATATTGATCTGGATAATTAAAATCCAATAGCTCTAAAGCATCTCGAGGATAAATCTTAGGCCAAATCTGCAACAATGCCTGCAACTAATGAAAAAGCCAGAACAGGAAAAGTGTTACTTATAAAGAACATCTTATTTATTTTTATCACCACATTATCTGTGTAAAGCTGCTTTGAGACAATGTTCATTGTTAAAAGCACTATACAAATAAGAATGAATTGAATTGTTAATACTAAAATAGGGTGGGAACTCATGTGTGTACATGTTTATTTTTATACCTGTGCCATGTCTTCATGTTTACTCCACTTGACAGACAGCAGTAGTTTAGGAAGGGACTGTGGAAAGTTCTCTCTGCAGTCATAGCGTAGAGTCCATATCAGATCCTTCTCATTTTCACACAGTTGTGAAAGCGGATCCCTTTCCATGATCTCTTTTAGTTCAATGTAGAACTTTTTCCCCCCTCGTCCCTGAACACAGAACAATTTGTTATAGTTGACACTTTTTTAAGCAATTGTTCAGGCCTCAATTGGTTATATTACACGTTATAAATGCAAATGTATTTAGTTTTTTACTTTGGTACTGCATGTCTTTTGTCCACAAAAAAAAAAACTAAACTAAAACTAAAGCAAAGAGTACCAAAACTTAACAGTCAGGTTTGTATATTTCTTGCTACAAATGAGAGTTGGCTTTCAGTCACCTTAGCCTGTTTGGAACTGACTTGCTCTTTAACAGTTAGTGAGAAGACATGCACAGTATGTGCTTCTCTTTATCCTGTTTGAGTTCAAGACTTCATCACTCTTCACAGTGTTGCAATCAGTAAAATCAGTTATTACCAGGAAGAATGAGCAACACAAACCAATGACAGGATGAGGGTGGAGACAAAACAATACATGAACTAAAAGCTAAACAAAAGCTTACAAAGCCCTTGCTATGAAAGCCATAATGCAGAAAGGAAAGTGTGCAATCTCAGCATTAGCACACCCACAGGCAATTTTTGTGTTGAATAAAATGTCACTATTATATTTAACTTCTATTATAAACAGGGTTGATCAGACTTTAAACATATACAGACAATATATATTTTATATACAAATATTTAGGGTTGCTTAAAAATTTGATTTTAATGCATATACTAAATTTAAATTAAACAAATATCTAATGCATCAGTATACATTTTTCGAGTGTATGTAATCAATTATTTTACCATTAACATGATCCAAAATGCTGACGTGCCACCTCACAAAGCCTCTATTTCTATGTTTTGAAAATACATTGTCTAAACATGTTGGATATATGAAAACAATATGTGCTAAATGTAACTGAATTCATCTGCATGGAGCCAAAACACACACTTATCCAGTGAATTTATAGAGATAGAAAACTCAATAAAAGTAGGGCTGCAACTAACGATTACTTTGATAATAATCAAACACTGTCCAGTCTGACAATATTGGATTTTCAAGGCCAGTTTTTGCTATACACTGCTATATACTCAAGTTTTTTGGGTTTGAGATCAAAAGATGTGTGTGTACACCAACCAATGATATAGAATCAGTGGATCCAGCAATTTCAGCCGCTTTCTCCAGGATCTACAAGATGAAGCAAAACAAAATGTAACAGCATTGAAAATATTGTATAATATGATGTAATACAACCACAAATCAACACTCAGTACTAGGCCATGAAGGAGTTGCTACAAGGTTGCAAGAATGGTATGGCAGAAAATATTTAATAAAATAGCTGCTAATATTATTAAATTGTGCGTTTTGCCTTTTAAGAGCCACTATTCAAAATTACATACAGTGCGATTTAAAAAAACATTATTTGCATACTTGCAACAGGCACAGCTACTGACAAAAAAAAAGAAACAAAAGAAAGCAGCTTTTAACCGAAAATATGATGTTTCTTATCTTAAATATGGTTTTGTCTCTACACATTTTCATACCCCTATGCATGTAATGCGTGGCGAAACATTAAGTAATGAGTCCATGAAGCCGGCAATATTGCTTTGGCATCTTGATACTAAGCAGTGAGTAGATCCCTTAGATTACTTTTAATGGAAAGAAAATGTCTAAAAAAAAGTTAGGCTAGAAACCTCTTATGCAACATTATTTATATACCTTGTCAAATGGGGGAAATGTGAGTGGGTGTCCCAAATACTCTGGCAAGCAAATATGCAGTGCTGTGGCATTCTCAGTGTATGGATTTGTCTGGATCGTTCCAATTGGGTTCAACATCTCCTCCAGCTCATCTATAAAGCATGCAAACACCGTACTAAAACATTTATAATAAAAAATAAAATAAAAAATGTGCATTCACATTTACCCAACCTCATATACATCCTTTAAATCACATACACAGACACGTATGTCAATATGAGTGTGCAGCTTTTCTCACCAGGAAAGGAAGACCAGGTATGTAAGATGATGTCACCAGTCTTTAGCTGTCCTCTGTAGTCAAACACCATCATGTTCACCCATGCAATTGGGTAATGCTAAAGCCAGGCAAATTGTAAAATCTTTTAAAAAAAAAAACCTTTGCTATTTCGTTTATGCTTTGCTTATTAAAAAGTTAACTTGTGACGTTCTTACCACTTTTCCTGCTTTTCGAATAGTCTGATATTTGTTCATTTGCATGTTCTTGGTTGACTTCTGCTTTTTTACCTTGTCCATGACAGCATATATGGCAAAACAGAGACGAGCCATGCGTGGCAGGTCACAAACTGCAATATCAAACTCAAGAGTACGGTTCCAGGTGTGCTCAGAGCGACCACTGGTCTCATTACTAACAGATGGCTTACACAGGAGCTCTGTACCATGGAATAGGCCTGCACGAACTTGCACCTAAAGAGAGAAAACAAGCCACTGCTTGATTGACATGAATCTGTGCCAGAATGCAGTCAATGGCTATTTCTTTCAAAAGTAAAGTTGTAAGCCATACCTTTGCTGTCTCCTCTGCATTGACCTTAATGCCCCTCACTAAAGTGATTTTAAATAAAGACTGAACCTCCCAAATGCAGGTATGCAATTGCTGGCAAGACAAAAAAAAAAGTTAAGAATTAAACAAAAACTAGAATTTAGTAATTAAAATACATTCAGGCCCAAAGACATGTGTAACTATTTGGAATTAATCATGAATAATGCAAGATTAACCTGTGTCAAAAAAGTAAAGCGCCTTCTTTGTTTATGTTCCCTTATCATAGGTTATAATTCTGTGTGACACTGTATACGCATTTTATTTGCCTATACTGACAGGAAAATAGCACTTTAAATAATAGGCTTGTGTAAAGGAATGTCTTTTTGTCACTGTAGAGATACGTGCTTTCCTTTTCCTGGTAAACAAAAAAAATAAAAAAAAGAAGTTGGAGTTTAAAAGTTACATTTTACTTACAGATGGTCCTCTCCTCTTAGGAGGAAGAGGTAAAGGAGGATTTGATGACTTCCGTGAAAGTACAGCTCCAATAGTGCTGATTTCATGTTCAAACATGGACTTGACCATATCACAATGCACTAACGTCAAATGTGGAATCTCCTGTGACAGCAAGCATGATCTGATGTACTACACACACACACACACACACACACACACACACACACACACACACACACACACACACTAATTTTAAAGTAGAGGGAGGATCAACTCTAATGCTCAGGCCACATTACAAGTTAGATTAAACAATGATGGCCACAGTTCAGTTATGAATTGCAAATTATCATTGACTGACAACATTGTACAAAATATTGTGTTAAAAATGTCAATTAATTATTTATAAACATATTTTTACCAATTCAAATGTAGCCTAATAAGTCCTTCTGACATTTAAGACTTTTTGCAGTTCAACCTAATTTAGATCTTACTTAAAACATAGAAACCTAGTATACTTTAATATTCTGTACATTCTGTAATCAACTCAGCTTTCTACTATGTCAAGAACAATCAGCAGTGTGTTATAGTGCCATATGCACATTATTCACATGCTATATGACAAATGACACCATTAATTAGTAATATTTTATTTCCTTTTAATCTATTGACTAATTGTCATCATAGAGTGAGGTAAGTCTATTTGATACTTACGCTATAATACATAATTGGGTGTTCTCCAAACAAGAATTCCAGCTTGTCACTGACTCTTAGGACGTAGTTACCAACACAGTCTTCATCTTCTTTCAAGCCATGAGTAGTCAGCCATTTTCTGAGAGCTTGATTCATAAGCTCAGGTACAGTACAGCTCAATGGCACTTTTAGACTTGTTGTGTCCTGGGTGAAAGGGGAAGGCAATAGGAAGGATAAAAGTGGATAAAACCAATATCTGAGCAATCACTGAAATTATATTAAGAGTTCCGATGTGGCATCTATATGGATTTCTTTCAACTTGAATATGCAAATATCCGTGAGTGTACCTGTGATTGGTTGTAATGCATGGTGATTTTAATCAAGCCCTCATTCCTATCACATAGACCATCAACTGGCCCCACCTCCATCTTAGGAAAGAAGCAGCTCTGAAACCATTCTGCCCATGACATCAAGTGCACTGACTGCATTTTCTCTTCACTAACTCGTTGCATTTTGCTACGAAAGTCTTTTACTTCCTGGTCCGGCAATGCATCCAGTTCATGGAGCCCTGCACAAGACCAAACACTGTTAATACATGGTTCAGTAATAAAAAGACATAGTATTTTAAATCAATCCAAAGAGACTACCTGCATTCTGCCATATACACTTAATGTGGTAAACAGCACATAAAAAAAAATAAAATAAAACTAAACTTAACCCCTAGTTACACATCATGCATGGCATGGAGTATAAATCAAACTTAATCAAACAACAAATAAGCTGCTTACAAAAATGCAAGTTAAGTACGCAGATGGATAAACTAAGCACAGAGAAAATGTGATATTCTGACTACTACTTACTATTTATACAGTGATGACATACTATTTATTTGGAAAATAAAATGTTATTAGTATTTATTGAAATATTTATTGTGCCAATACTTTTTGTTTGTATGTTCTCAAACTAATTGAAAAATTTGTGTTTATGACATGACATTTTATTATTTTGAATATTACATATATAAAAGAGAATGCAAAGCACAATAAACAACTAATTTTCAGACGATCTATAATATATTTGCTCTTGCATTAAGCTGTTAGGTAAGTAAAAACTTTAAGTAATTCAAACAAGCCATTTTTTTATTAATGATTGTTTGGTAAAATAAAGGGCAAATTACTAATCATTCAGCAAATAACTAAATTACTTTTGAGGTCATATTCTCAAATTACCATATAGATCATTTACACAGACACAAACTTTTGTGTTTGTTTCTTTATTGATCTCTTATATTGGATGTAAAGGACTTTGTGATGCTTGCTGTATAAAAGGTTCTATAGAAATACATTACTTTCTAATTGGCTTGGCATAATTTGTATTTCAATCAGTACTGAAGCACTAATTGTGATATTTTATTTAACATGGCAAATGTGCTTTAATGCTCTTTACCTTTGCCAATAAGCACTCCGATCTTGGAGTCAAGTAAGCGTTCAGCACGGCCACAGTTACGAGTAATGAGCCTGAGTACAGGCAAAAATGGACGAACATCACACAAACGTCTGCTCTCATCTTCAAGCTCCTCGTGAACTGCAGCCTGGTTCACACATTCGAATATGTGACCATCCATCTCCCCAAGCAAGGAGAAGAGCGGATACACCTGTGCCTGCTTCCATAGCATCTGTAAAAATCACAAACAAACTATCAAAATGGGACCTAAACTAACATGACAAAGACTGTAGTGTTAAATACGGAAATTGACTCATTACATTAATTTCAAAAATTATAAGAACTGCCAATATACTATTATAAGCAGTGTTGGGCAGTAACGCGTTACTTTTGACAGTAACTAATACTGTAACGCATTACTTTTTAAATAAAGTAACTCCGTTACCATATGGTGCGGTGTCCGTTAAATAAATTAATTACGGCTGAAGTGTAGCCTACAGCCTGACCTGTTTACAGCAGCGATGCATTGTAGGATTGGTGGATGAGAACCACTGTAAACACGAAGAAAACGCACTGTGGGCGTGCTTCCGTTTATTCAAGTATGTGCGGCAGTAATGACGAGTCAAGGCGAGAGCAAGACGAGTTTCTCAAAGTGGAAATATGCTCATTATTTCACTTTAGTTGAGGATAAAGACAAAAACTTTGTCAAATGTAAGCTGTGTCTTTCTGCTTCGAAGGTCGTATCTACTGCGATAGCAGCAACTCCAATCTGTCGAAGCACCTTCAGAAACTCCATGCCTCGACGAAGCTAGAAGCTAACCCGGTGTTCTGTTCTACATTGTTGATAGTTTTCATACTTAAGCTTTGAAAGGAAAATTTTTAAGGGTTTAACACAACAGCTTTTATGATGCAGAAGCCACTTTAGTTTTTGATTCTGAATATATTATTCATCTTATTTTGTTATTTATTTCAGAAATCCTTGCGATATATTCAGTTTGTGCTGGTCTGACTTAAATAAAATAGTTTTTAAAAATTACTTTGTGTTTAAGTCAGTTTTGTGTTTGTACAGACCATAACGCATAAAAGGGTGATAATGGGAACATTAAAGAACGTTCTTTAAAAAAGTAAATAAAAAGTTACTTTTAACAGTAACGCATTACTTTTTGGTGTAAGTAATCAACAAAGTAATTGAGTTACTTTTTGAATGAAGTAACTAGTAACTGTAACTAGTTACTATTTCTTAGTAACTAGTACAACACTGATTATAAGTATATTATTATTATAAGACCAATATACCAGAGAGAGGAGATGAAAGAGAACACTGATGCTACTACTTCACATTTTAACAGAAATTACATGTTATTGTGTGTTTAAAGTGTGTGGAAGGATGATTTACAGCTTAAACAGTGTAAATAAATAAATAAATAAATAAATAAATAGATAAATAAAAATAAAAAAATTTTTTGGGGTGGCGCCCCGTTTTTTTATTTAGCGCGGGCGGTTTTGAAATGTGACCACCGCGATAAACAGGGATTACTGTACTATAAAGACTGCATGTGCAAAAATCTTTATAGATAGTTTTATAGATTTTTTTGTTTTATAGATAGGGGAATGTTTTGTACTTTTCATGAATAGGGGAGGCTTCTGCTACCACATGTGCAATGTCCTGTCACTGTGTATTACATTGATACATTATTAATATTTATTACACACTACACATATCTCTACATTTAATTGAAATATAAACTATTTTACAATGCTACATCTGCTTTTTACACTAACCTATGCCTAAAACTACTCCTGACGCTACAACTTCACAGAAACGGTAATTATTTTGCAAACCTTTTGCACTCATTCATATATTGTGACTGCACATAATCCAGTGCATTCTGCCTAAATGTCACTGGAATCACATTTTTACACATTTACCCATTTTACTGATGTCTGAACATTACACTGATGATTGGATCATTTCTTAAATGAGTGACTATATATTACAAATTCAATTCAATTCAATTCATTTTTATTTGTATAGCGCTTTTAACAATGAACATTGTCTCAAAGCAGCTTTACACAGATAATGTGGTGATTAAACGTAAATATGTTCTTTAAACAAATCATTTATAATACTACACACCTGCTTGATTTGCTGGATGGTGCTCTCTCTGGGAACATCCATCTGAATGTATATTCCAGTAGGCAAGAGGAAATCCACAGCCACTTGATCGTTTCCATCCAATACTGGGTCCGCCCACACATCCAGCTGATCCGTCATGGCGGGAGGCATGGCAGAGAGCAGACCACAACCAAACCATGGGACCCTAAACACACAGTAGGAATCAATACAATACCAAAATCTATGCATGCAAAAAATAAGTTAAAAATTTCACCAAACACCAGCACTAATATTATAACACCTTACATAAGCAATACATTGCATAACACTAACAAGTCTATAATGGTAGAGTAGATTGTGGGCTACAGTGAGGTAAACAAATAGAGAGAAAATGTAATAGGCTAGCATTTCATATTTAGCAAAAGTATTAAAAAAAATTGAAGACAATTTTTCAAATAATACATTGTATTAGAGTATATGACCTAAACACCATACAGAAATATGCAAATGCAGACACTTTCGGAAACTCCAGTTTTACCTTTGCAATTCCAATAAGCTCTACCAAAAACCGGTTTCAAGTCTTATTTTTTTTTTTGTAAGTAACATTCCTATTTTAATAAAAACTCAAGCGGCATTGTAGGTGTTTCAGTTAGGTGCCATAACATGAAACAATAAGTAGAGTGCACATTATATAAAATTACAGGTGTAGGGACGTGTACTTGGTAGTGACTACAGAGTTGTTGAAAGACCAAAACTTTATCCTTGATCAAAATAAACTGGACAAGATTTTGTATATATGCAAAGGAGGATCTTAAACAGGGAACCTGTTATACTGCTTGAATAAACTGCTAATTAGAACAATGGGCAAACAACATATAGACATGCCTAGAAAAATCATAATGGTTTAAAAGTTATTTTTTATATATATATATATTAATGCACTGATTCAGATCATTGCTTATTAGCCTTTATGTTCTCTACCAGCACATGCAGATATATCCCTTTACAGTTTGCAGCAGTGCACACCCCTTCTCTGTTCATGTTTAATTCTTTTACAGGTCTAGACTTGTATAAAAGGAATTCTCCATTGCTTTCCCACAAGTTTATATGAAAAAACATGAGCATGCAGTCTTAAGAAAAGTAACTTACAATGGTGTGAAAAAGTGTTTGCCCCTACCTGATTTCTTATTTTCTTGCATGTTTGTCACACTTTAATGTTTCAGGTCATCAAACTAATTTAAATAAGTAAAAGATAACAAGTGAACACAACATGCAGTTTTTAAATGAAGGTTTATATTATTAAGGGAAAACAAAATCCAAAACTACATGGCCCTGGGTGAAAAAGTGAAAACCGCTGCTGAGCAAAAATAACAAAGGCTTGTCTATGTTTTGCCAGAAAACATCTTGATGATCCCCAAGACTTTTGGGAAAATACTCTGTGGACTGACAAGACAAAAGTTGAACTTTTTGGAAGGCGTGTGTTCCATTACATCTGGCGTAATAGTAACACCGCATTTCAGAAAAAGAACATCATACCAACAGTAAAATATGGTGGTGGTAGTGTGATTGTCTGGGGCTGTTTTGCTGCTTTAGGACCTGGAAGACTTGCTGTGATAAATGAAACCATGAATTCTGCTGTTTACCAAAAAATCCTGTGGGAGAATGTCCAGCCATCTGTTCGTGACCTCAAACTGAAGCAAACTTGGGTTCTGCAGCAAGACAATGATCCCAAACACACCAGCAAGCCCACCTTTAAATGGCTGAACAAAAACAAAATGAAGACTGTGGAGTGGCCTAGTCAAAGTCCTGACCTGAATCCTATTGAGATACTGTGGCATGACCTTAAAAAGGCGGTTAATGCTCGAAAACCTTTCAATGTGGTTGAATTACAATAATTCTGCATAGATGAGTGGACCAGAATTCCTCCACAGCGCTGTAACAGACTCATTGCAAGTTATCGCAAACGCTTGATTGCAGTTGTTGCTGCTTAGGGTGGCCTAACCAGTTATGAGGTTTAGGGGCAAACACTTATTCACAAAGGGCCATGTACTGTAAGGAAAATAAGTATTTGAACACCCTGCTATTTTGCAAGTTTTCCCACTTAAAAATCATGGAGGGGTCTGAAATCGTCATCGTAGGTGCATGTCCACTGTGAGAGACATAATCTAAAAAAAATAAATAAAAAAATCCAGAAATCACAATGTATGATATTTTTTTACTATTTATTTGTATGATACAGCTGCAAATAAGTATTTGAACACCTGGGAAAGTCAATGTTAATAATTGGTACAGTAGCCTTTTTTGCAATTACAGAGGTCAAACATTTTCTGTAGTTTTTCACCGGGTTTGCACACACTGCAGGAGGGATTTTGGCCCACTCCTCCACACAGATCTTCTCTAGATAAGTCAGGTTTCTGGCCTGTCGCTGAGAAACACAGAGTTTGAGCATGTTGGAAGACCCAGCCTCGACCCATCTTCAATGCTCTAACTGAGGGAAGGAGGTTGTTCCCCAAAATCTCGCAATACATGGCCCCGGTCATCCTCTACTTAATACAGTGCAGTCGCCCTGTCCCATGTGCAGAAAAACACCCCCAAAGCATGATGCTACCACCCCCATGCTTCACAGTAGGGATGGTGTTCTTGGGATGGTACTCATCATTCTTCTTCCTCCAAACAAATTTAGTGGAATTATGACCCAAAAGTTCTATTTTGGTCTCATCTGACCACATGACTTTCTCCCATGACTCCTCTGGATCATCCAAATGGTCATTGGCAAACTTAAGACGTGCCTGGACATGTGCTGGTTTAAGCAGGGGAACCTTCCGTGCCATGCATGATTTCAAACCAGGACGTCTTAGTGTATTACCAACAGTAACCTTGGAAAGTAGTCCCAGCTCTTTTCAGGTCATTGACCAGCTCCTCCCGTGTAGTTCTGGGCTGATTTCTCACCTTCCTTAGGATCATTGAGACCACACGAGGTGAGATCTTGCATGGAGCCCCAGTCCGAGGGAGATTGACAGTCATGTTTAGCTTCTTCCATTTTCTAATGATCGCTCCAACAGTGGACCTTTTTTCACCAAGCTGCTTGGCAATTTCCCCGTAGCCCTTTCCAGCCTTGTGGTCTCTAGTATCTTTGGACAGCTCTTTGGTCTTGGCCATGTTAGTAGTTGGATTCTTACTGATTGTATGGGGTGGACAGGTGTCTTTATGCAGCTAACGACCTCAAACAGGTGCATCTAATTTAGGATAATAAATGTAGTGGAGGTGGACATTTTAAAGGCAGACTAACAGGTTTGAGGGTCAGAATTCTAGCTGATAGACAGGTGTTCAAATACTTATTTGCAGCTGTATCATACAAATAAATAGTTTAAAAATCATATATTGTGATTTCTGGAATTTTTTTTTTTTTTTAGATTATGTCTTTCACAGTGGACATGCACCTACGATGACAATTTCAGACCCCTCCATGATTTCTAAATGGGAGAACTTGCAAAATAGCAGGGTGTTTAAATACTTATTTTCCTCACTGTAGTTTTAGATTTTGTTTTCCCTCAATAATAAAAACTTTAATTTAAAAACTGCATGTTGTGTTCCCTAGTGTTATCTTTGACAAATATTTAAATTAGTCTGATGATCTGAAACATTAAAGTGTGACAAACATGCAAAAAAAGAAGAAATTAGGAAGGGGTGAACACTTTCGCAACACTGTAAATGATTCATGAAACACAAAACGACATCAGAAGAAGAAAAAAAAAAAAAAGAAAAGAAAAGAAGGCAAGAGAAAGGGGAACGTTTCGCCGGCTAGCTCTTTAACCTCCAATCTGTTAGCAGACTCGTCTCAGTCCTGGATGAGGGTGATGACTGTAGTGTCGATTGCAAACTTAAGGAGCTTCACAGAGTGGTTATGAGAGGTGCAGCCATTTGTGTACAGAGAGAAGAGCAGTGGGAAAAGAACGCAACCCTTGGGGAGCACCAGTGCTGATAGTGAGAGGCCTGAATGTGAGTTTGCCCAGCCTCACTATCTGCTGCCTGTCTATCAGGAAGCTGGTGATCCACTCACAGTTTGAGGTTGGCACTAAGATCTGGGTCAGTTTGGCTGAGAGACAGTCAGGAATGATGGTATTAAAAGCCGAACTGAAGACTACAAACAAGATCCTTGCGTCTATCAAGATGTTGAAGAATATAATGCAGTCCTATGTTGACTGCATCATGTGTAGACCTGTTTGCTCTATAGGCAAACTGAAGAGGATCCAGCAAGGGTCCAATGGTTCTTTCGTAAAGCATCCCACGCCTCTCAACCCTCAGTTAGTATCTTAAATTCATAGTGAGAGCACAGTCTTAGCGCTGTGTCTTTGTTTTGTTAATATTAATCACTGAACAGTATTGAAAAGTGCAAGTAGTGAGAGCAGTCAAACTTAGCAAAGTGCATCAAAAAAAGAGAAAAAAAATGTATAACAGTGATTCGGGTGACAGTGCCCGATATCAAAGTGGAAGGAGATTAGTCTCCTTCCAAACAATAAATCTCCCTCCTCCCTCATCTCAATCATGCCAGCATTCACTCTTCTTAAAAGGTAAAGTACCTAGTAAAGATAATGTTTTCCTCTTTTAGATGTTAAGGCACCATTATTAAATGCTGAATACTAAATAATATTAGTCTGGAGGAACGTACACATTTGCGAGAATGAAAGAGGAAAATGTCATCCACAAATGCAGGTAAGAGCTTTATTGTGCGAAAGAGACAGGAAATGTGAATATGATCCAGAAACACCACCACCTTCACTGGACCAAAGATAATTAAAAATGGACAGAGGCAAAGTGGAAAACTGTGAACTGTGATAAAACAAATCAATTTTTAATTCGTTTTGGAAAACATGGACTTTGATCTGCATGCCCATGTGGAAAGGCACCATCAATGCTGAAAAGGTATATACAGGATTTAGAGCAACATATGCTTCCATTTAGTTCATGTCTTTTTCAGGGAAGGCCTTGTATATTTCAGCAAGACAACACTAAACTGCATACCGCATATTACAACGGCATTTCTTCAAAGTAGAAGAGTCCAGGTGCTAAACTGGCCTGCCTGGAGTCCAGGCCATTTACCAACTGAAAACATTTGGTGCATCATGAAAAGAAAAATATGACAAAGAAAAACAATGATTGTTGAGGTTATGAATCTTGTATTAGACACAAATGGGACAACATTTCTTTCTTAAAACTCTAGCAACTAGTATTCTCAGTTCCCAGACATATACAGAGAGTTGTTTAAAAGAAAAAAAAAAATTACCCTAATTTTTGTTCAAAGTGTACCAATCTTTGGAAAATGGGGTATAAACTTTGTTGTTTGGTTTGGCCTGAATCTTTTCCTCACCCCTTGCTGTTTTCTCCATTTTTTTTAATACTGCAGCATCTGTGTTGTATTTTAGCCTGTTTCCACCAGATAAATAAAAAGGTTTGCCTAATTGCAACTTTTGCTTTCTAAAACAACTTTTGTTTCAGAATTGCTAAGAAGAAAAAAAAGGAAAAATTGCGAGAAATACAGACAGAACTGCAAGAAATATAGTCGGAATTATGCAAACTTTTTTTGTGTGGCGGAAACGTGCTTTCATAGTATTTACCTGTCCAGAGCACTCCAGAGTTTAGCGGGTGGTGCGTTGGTATTATTGGTCCACAGGAAAACGCAGTGGATGGAATGGACTAAGCAAAGCATCGAGGCAATTTATTTCAATTTGAAAATTTTGAAAATACATTAATTTGTAAATTTAGAAAATAGATCAACAAACGAGAAAAAAATGTTATAAAACAAGTGTTATCACTTGTGACACCATTGTATATCAAATGATACCCCTCAAAATGAGACATGTCAACAGTCTGTTTTGATTTAGAGTTTTTTTTTTTTTTTTTATACTATTTTTTTTTATAAATTCATTGTAAAAAAAATGTATTTATAAATTTTTTTTTTTAAACAAACAGTGCTCTCACATGACTATGAGAACTGCTCAATTCATGGGTCAGGTCAACCCTCTAACCTCTACCCTAGCTCTGACTGTGTGCAAGCATTTTTGTGTCGGTGCATGTATAAAAGGCGTTCAGCTTTCTTTGTATTCCTGACTGATGACATCACAACCACCACAGTCAGAACTAGTGTCAGATGCAGCTGCCCAAGCACAAGAGGCTACTGATCCCACTCACTCTCACTCTATATATATGGACAAAAATAGCATAATAATGTGCTTCCCTTAATCTGACACGGTTAACGCTACTTAACCATTATTTTGTAAACAAGACACATCCACAAACATTTCGTGTATCATCTACATGGACAGTGACTGTGAAAAGTTTGCTAACACCTAGTCTTTCATCATTTTTGAGAGACACATGCATGTTCCTTTTGTTAATAGGCAACAAACTAGGTAATGTGACAGTATGACGATTTACTTTGACCAAACAACTATATAAATGTATAGATGTAAAAAAAAAAAATTCTGTTGAATAATTCTTCCTCAGCACGAATAACAGATTTACACACTCTTATCATCCGGACAGTAAGCTTTTCCAAACATTAAATTGAAATGCTTTGCCATAACTCTTGTAAAAACTTGCTAGAGATGTTCTTCACTAGTTTGATATTTCTTTCTGATTTTGAGATCCAGTTCATCCCACAGCATTCAATAGGCTTTGGGAGTTGTGTCCTGACAGGTCATTCAAAGTTGGTTCCAATTAGCCACAGTCCAGTTTAAATTGTAGGCGGTGAAGTTTGGAATGGTAGAAATGTTGGTATTCCTTTCACCTAGAATAAGTCTTTAAACTCCCTTCTCCAAAACAACCTCAAACCATTAAGCTTCCACATCCATGTCTGACTGTGGGTGTGAGGCTGGTAACATCTCTTCTGTTCTCTGTCTTACAGAAGTCAAAAGTCTTATATCTGGACTCATGTGTCCACAGAACTTTCTTCTAGTCATTCACTGTTCAATTCTTGGGTGTTTTTGCACAAAAACTGAACAGTAATTGAACAACAAACATGCATGTGTCTGAAAACAATAAAATACTAGGTGTTTCCAAACTATTAACAGGCAGCGTAGGTGACAATATAAGTTTGGTGACAATTCCAGCCAATATGGAAACAAACAAACTACTATCCTCCTTCTAAATAAACAGGTCTATATATTGAAGAACATCCATTAATGGTAGGAAGGGAATGTTGTATAGGGCCCAAACCCACAAGACTAAATGAAGTATGCCCAGATACCTGCGAGGGTCCAAATAGCATGCCTTTGCATGTTTAAAACTCACGAGACTGAAATTGCACAGCATCGACTTTATTTAACTGTGTTCATTTGTTCTCTTCCTTTGTTTTAAAACAACAAATCCAATGAGCAATTCTGAAACGCAAGGCAGATTTATACACATGTCGATTAAATGTGGCAATGTGCAAATCTCTAAGCCTAAAACTACAGGCTTCAGTCCAAGATCTCACAAACAGCACAGAAATCTGTGAAAAAGTATGTAAATTACACCCACAACAACCAAGGAGATTTTACAGCAAACAATACATTTTAAGCTTGATGAAAGTTAAATTTAACACAGAGTAAGCATTCTTTGCCAACAATGGGACAGCAGAACAGAGAATAGCTGCAGTTCACAATCACAGAATTCAAAGAACAGGTGCATTATATCACCTAAACATTTGACAATGTTCGTTTTTTTTTTTTTTTTTTTTTTTTATTACACAAAACAAAGAGATCTTTATCCTAAAACAACCAGCAGAGGTATGAAACCAGCTAAACTTATAAAGATCTGCACATTTCTATCTGCTCTAGATAGCAATAAATATGGCTAAATTCTTAAGAGCAAAGTATGTTTAGGAAAAAGGAAAACAAGTACTTCATTAAAATAAAAGCCCTGGAGTGAAATGATGGTAGATATCAATGGGAGTATTATGCATACAATAATATATAATAATTAGTCTTGTCAATTAATTAAAATATTTTAATTGATTGTCCCTATTGTATCTGAAACAAATAATGATGAGTACACAAAATAAAGTAAAAAGAAAACAATTGAACCTGCACTTTAACTTTGAAAAGAGTCGTGGCTGATATAAGGGCGTAAAGGACATCGTAAATAAATGTGTGTTGTGTTGAAGGTTTTCGTTTTCCTTCTTTTATATTTATTTTGAAGAAAAAAAAAAAGATAAACAGAAATGTGTGGTGCATTAAACATGCATTAATAAAATTTGTGCTGTTAAACTTAATTTGCGTTAAAGCTTTATTAATGCATAATTTTGGCGGCCAGAATAATTGAATCATTAATTATATAATGGTCACATTTAAACAAATCTAAAAGTCTAAGGACACTGGCATAATGACCCAGTATAGCAGAATCTGGAGAATAGTTAACAGGCCAAATGTATGAGGCGAAACCATAGGAGCTGAGGATAATTTAACTAACACCAGATTGACTAAGAAATGTAACTAACACAGAGATAATCTCATAAAAGTGCTACCTTTCAGGGTGGAATATATTAAGAAGCAAGCAAACAGTCAGTTCTCAAAGATACATTGAAAGCAAAAAAAAAGGGGGGCAAGCATAAGGATCTGCACCACTTTGACAAGGAACAAATTGTGATGGCTAAAACAATTGCTCAGAGCAGTGTTCTACTTGAAAACCTTGGGTCCTGGCATTCATGTAGATGTTAATTTCACACGCACCACATACCTTAGCATTATACTCCAAATTAACCCCTTGATGGCAAGGGCATTGCCTAAAGACAGTGTGTTTGAGAAGGATAATGCACCCTGTAAGGCTACAACATCTAATCGATAAATCCGATAATGAAATTAATTGTAAATGTTTGCCGTTATCGATTAGTTAGGCTGCTCAAGTTACGGGATAGCGTGATGGCAGGATAACACAGCCACTTGCAAAAATGGCAGACATTACAGGATCAACCGGCAGCATGAAAAAGTGTGCGTCCCAAGTCATTCAATGCATGGGAGTATTTTATATTAAATGCAACTAAGAAAACTGTACCTGGAGATTATGCAAAGCAGAGCTTGTGTGGCATGGAAGTACCAAAATGATGCACAAGCATGCAAAAAGAAAACACACTGGTGTCAAGGCGAAACATCAGCAGGGTAAGCAAAAACTGTATAATCCTCATCATGTGAAAATAGTTTAGATAATTAAGTGCTATTGTGTTTGTTCGCTAATTTTGCCATGACTCCCGAGCATCAGGTTGCGCAATCAACTTGCTCACAACACAGCGATGGATTCAATTAACGTTGCGAACAAACACTAAATCTGAAAGCAGCAAATAGCTGCAGTTCCCAATTACATTTTAAGTCACTGTTGTGGTTTTCAGCAAATTATTATGCATTTGTACTGTTTGAAGAATGTGCTGCCAGCATTATAGTGCTAGATAGCACAGCACATCTTTAGAGGTCTTATGCAGTCTATGCCTCAATGAGAAAGAGCTGTTTTGGCAGAACAAGCAGGACCTAATATTTGGCAAGTGGTTTTACTATTTATTTCTACTAACAGATTTAAAAAAAAAACAAACAAACAAAAAAAAACACTGTTTAGATAAGTGGACCACAATTTAATTAATTCAAGTGTTTTAATAAAGCGCTTTAGAAGTGAGATTTCACTTAGTTTAAGAAGATTATTTGCCTAAGCATTTTTCAGATCCTTATGCTGATGCTTCATTTTTATTATTTCCACAATGAAACAGAAATGACAATATTTACCCTTATACATAGCATAATTCTGCAAATTCTGGTGTGATTCATGACAGCACCTCCTAAAGGACACACTCACATAACATGCAGCTATTGTACTATACTTCCTGTGTAATCACATCAAATATAAATCAGCCCTAAAGCTACTTGATACTAAGGATATGCATGAGTGCTCAAATACCTGGTTTGAAGTGCCAGTTTTCAAATACTAAAATTCATATTTTAAAATAGTACAAGTGCCATAAAATCTTTCAACTATACAAATTGCAAAAACACATACTTTTACACCATAGCAGATGTTATAAGCATTTCATTTTACTGTTTAATAAAAAAAAAAAAAAAAAAAAACATGCAAACATCTGCAATAACCATCAGATTGGATGGCATTTCCACTATAATCAAAAAGGTAATTGATTTGATTACATTATAGGTTGTAATCATATACAAGTTTTAAAATCTTGCATACACTACAGGTAGTATTTTCTTGCCAGTTTGTGTCAATACACAATTTTTTCCTTTGACTTTCAAATTTCTGCTCATCAGTTTTCTATAATACATTCATCAACCATTAAAAACATGATTTGACACTGAATTATCTGTTTTGCTGCAGTGGGAAAATGATTTTTCCCTTCTCCTAAGAGCTAATAGGACTATTGCCTAGTAATGTCCCCTGAGTAGCAGGGTAATGTACAGTAAAATGGAAACAGCCATGTGTTTCTGCTTTAGCACTTAGTGCTTGGGAGGAAGAAGTGGTTAATGTGGACAGTACCTTTGCTCTCCATTTTACAATGTTCAAAGAAATCTGCATAATAGCATCTACAATACAGCTGGGATGAGGCAGGAGAGTTTAGGATACACCACACAAACTCCAACCCAATCAGAACACAAAGTATTATTGCATGAGTGCAAACACCAGGCTAGAAAAAAAAGAAAAAGTACATGCATCGTTGAACCACAAGCCCAGTCAGGTCTGTGCACATAATCTGGATCACTGCCATGAAAGTGATGCAAGCATAAACTGTTTGGTTGTTGGGGTCAAAGAATGATTTAATTTATTTTATTTTTTTTGTAAATCATATACTGTGACTTAAATCTGTTAGAACAGATTAGCAGTTCTAAATAAGATGCTTAAACCTTCAAAATTACACATTAAAATGTTTAAAATTCTCCACCACCTTTCCAATAATAATGTGATTTTATTTTCTACTTAAATAGTATTATTATTACATGACCTTAGCTTGGCTAGTGATCCATTTCCAGTGAGTGTACAAGCATTATGTAGATTTTTTTTCCCCCATATCCATGGCTCAAAGAAACCTACATGCATTTTTATACAGTCTTTCTACTACATCTTTATGTAAGAACTTTACTTGGAGGTGGCCAAAGAGCTTGTTTGACAATGCAAAGGTCTCAGTTCAAATTATTAAAGAAAAAAAAGCACATTTAATAATAATTAGAAAATCCTGGATGCAAATTCGCAGATTAAGTCCATTTTACAACAGAAACGATGCTATACATGCAGCTCACCTAACAGAAATGAAGTAGGCACATCCTATCTCTGGAATTGATGCACTGGAATTGACTGCAACCAATCATGCAGTCTTTTTTTAAGTTTAATATTAGGTCACCATTTAACCAATCAGCCTAGAAGCAGAATAATGCAAAATATTTTTGCAGATACAGATCAACTTTAAGTTAGTGTTCAAATTAAATATTGGGATGATCAAAAAATGTGTTCTCAGTGAGTCTCACTCTGTGGCGTGGTTGTTAGGGGCCTTGAATTGCTGGTTTACGTGTTACTGAGACTGCTGGACTGAGCTACAAAAAACACAGGATCACTAAAACTGAGAAGCAATGTTTTCACTTATTCTGTTTTTGTAGGTCTGTTCCCACCATCACAAATTCCATTGCTTACCTTTCTTCCTATTATACATGACCAGTGAGTGTAAATCTTATGAGTTGTATTAAAACTTTGGTCACCACAATTTTTTTTTTTATATGAATTAAACTATTGGTTCTGCCTTGAAAAAATGTCAATACATTTTTACAAGATTTTAACAGGATTAGCAATATCTTACTGCAACAGCATAAACACAGAACACCACACATCGGACCTCTATGCTGCAAATACCACAGCATATAATACATTTGGTGTAATCATTAAAAACTCAGATTTGCACTAATTATTGCAAAAAGGGTACATGAAGGTTAATTGCATAATTGTATATTAAGGCCTTTGCTGTCCATTCATTAGAACAAACATCTAAATATTAAAAAGAAGCCTAAAACCAAAAACCTTTCCTAATTTAAATTTGACTAGTTACAACTTATTTAAAAATACATTTTTTTTAAATACCTAGATTTTTAACTAGTTTAACAAACAGCTTGTTTTATCTACTTAAAACATTTAGTATTGTTAGTGGATAAGTACAGTATATGTGAGCCAGATACTTCTATTCTAACATCGTGGCAGGGCATGACACCTATTGGTATCAGAATAATAACAACAATGATGATGATGATGGTGATTAAGTTTATTGTTACTGCCACTGGGCTGAGCTCTAGACTCGTATTTAAGACTGAATGGTTAAACTTAACTTTGTGGCAATTTACAACAATTCACAACCAGCAAAAGCAAGTTTCGTTCTGTGAAAGCAGACGAAAATGAAAGAGGAAATCAAATGTCGGAAAAAAATATTTAACCTTAAAAGGTTAATTTCCCTGTGGCTGTTTTAGTTCCATTTGGGCTACGAGTCTTGAACCATTGGGATACTCTTTTGCCTGGTCACTTGTATCTTTAATTAGTATTTAGAATAAAGCTTTACAAAAATGTGTTTTTATTTTAGCTGTGACGTATGACATTAGCTGGTATACAGTAAATCATTTGCTCAAATTGTAAGGTATTTACATCCAAAACAGGTGAACGTTTTTTTCCCCTAAGCTTGCGCCGTTTATTTGCAACTCATTAATAATTACATTTTTTAATACTGAAACTGCAAATATTATACGTAAAGTCTAGAGCCCATACACATCATGGGCTCTACGAGGTTATTTTTGCTGTCTTCATTTCCTGATGTTCTTCCTACAGCTGAGATTAGTGTGGGGTGGGCACTTCTATCTGTGGGCCATTACACTGTGGCTGAACTTGTGACCAATCATTATCATCACTGTTAGTAGGTTAATTACTGCCATTCTTGTGACAGCCTCTAGATTCAAAATAGTTATAAACTAATGGGTTAAATAACTGGCTTTACTTGAAGAACAGAGTCAATAAACAACCGGACTCAACTGAATTTAAATAAGGTAAATCACTTGCAGAACATTCCAATTTTTTGCTTAAAAATATTTTATTGCCTTTTAAAGCATCTATCAAGTTACATCTGCACTGTGAAATACAATTTAACAATTAAGATTTAATTTCACTGGATAAATATAGGCAGGCAATTTAACCCTATGGAGTTCAGAAATGCTCCCTTTCATCAGCAGTTCCTCCAATCAATCAATGTTCCATAAGTTCAATCTTTATTTTGGTACAAACTGATCCTAAATTTTTTGCAAAAAAAAGTGCACAAAGGCTTAATAAACAAAAGACAATTTTAGTACATCATATTGGATCACAAGAGTGAAAAGGGACAATAAAGGGTTCAATATCCTATCCAGCCTCCAATGTAGGCCTACATGAATAGCTTAGTGTTGACACTGATCTATTCCAGTCATTAGCCCTTCCTTGAATCACAGGCACAGTGTGTTTAATTCTGAAAGAAGTGTGCTTTTTAAGAATAAACCATTTAAAGACGTTTGCATCTTTTACCCTGGCATCAAAGAAAAGTGTATTTTTTCTCAACACATTTAATTTACATTTTAGATAGAGGCTACTTTCTGAATTTTCTTGTCGAAGAAGTCTGGCATTTGACTTTTTATTTTCTGTCCGACAAAATATGAAAACCATTGAGTTGTTACCTTTTAACTAATATGAGCACAACGTCACATTAGTAGTTAAAAAATAATAATACTAATAAAAAAAAGGTCGCTTTCTCTGTCCAGGCAAAAAAAAAAAAAAAAAAAAAAAAAAAGACTGAAATAACCGTGGAATTTCACAAGACTGCCATCAGATTCGATCAACATTATTAGGTTAGTTTCAACCCGCTCAAAAAAAAATAAGACATTTTGTTAAATGCAGAATAAAAAATCCGTCAGCCGGACTCGATGTAAAAAAAAAAAAAACTATTTATTTGCTAATTTCCCTAATCGAGTAAGAAACCGTGAAAACAGCGAGAAACAGCAGGCGTTTACCTTCTGGCGACGATACGTAATGTCGGAAGCGAGAATCCACTTCTGAACGACACGGAAATAGTTTGTGCGTCGAGTAGAATCCAAAGGTCTCAGCGGTTAAAAAGACTTTGTGCCTGTCAGCTTGATGATTTTACATCCGAAAAAGTTCTACCTTGATGAAAAGGTCCAAATGCTTCCTGGTGTATCAGGAGGAAACGAACATTTGCTCTCCATTTTTTTTTTTTAGTACACTCACCAAGGCCCTCCCTTCGCACTTACGGAACAGAGCTAAACCGGTTGTCTCCTCTACAGAGCTTCTGCATAAACGCTGTGCTGTGATTTCAACCGGAAACGCGAAGTTCTAAAACGCCCACAAAATCATAGCCACGGCGCTGTCCGGGCTCCCACAGTTTAAGGCGTGTCTCAGGAACTTAATGACTGCGCACCACCACGGTATTAGTCTTATATACGATGCTGTAATACACACCAGCCGGCAACAACCTTTTTTTGGTTTTTTTTTCCCACGGACCAGTTTCACGGAAAACCATATTCCACAGAACATGCTTTGGTTAATATTATGTATTATGAATTAAATTCATTTTTTATTTAATTCTTACATGAACAATGAAGGACGAAGAAGTCTTTTTTATTATTAAAAATTTAAAACACTGCCACTTTTAGCAGAAACTTTTTCGCTGTATGGGTGACTGTAGATTCAGTTCAGATCTTCCACTAATTCAATGACAGGGTTTTTCAGTGCAGTCCGATGACGCCACAAATGTCCCTGGACAGCATTCATACGTACTACCGGTCCTTCTTTTCCAGATGGGTGAGCTCCAGGTGGAGTGTAGCAGAGATGGCGTCGTCCGTGGAGCTGTTTCGTAGTTTTCTTGTGAAAGAATGTTGTCTTCCCCTTCTTTTTTTTTAGTGTTTTGTGGTGAGCCTGGTTTGCATTCTGTGTGTTTTTACAATGGTGTTTATCAATGAATTATTCAATTCATTAAATAATGAATTAAATAATGACAGCGGTTGCTCATTTGAAAACAACCCAATGGAGTTTCCAGTTGAAGCACTTGCGTTGTGCAGTGAATGCTTTTAAAGAGAGAGAGAGAGAGAGAAAGAGAGAGAGTGCAGGGGACCCTACACTCCAGCTCAGGTGGTGGCGGTATCACGCCCAAATGTAAACCGGATTAGATGCAAGAAGAAGAAAGTGCGCGTGTGCGGCATTTGTAGTTATAATTGAATCCTCTGTATGAATAGTTTTTAAGGCGCTGAATATGTCGGCGAGAAATCTATTGTGGAAGTAGTTGTAAATAGACGGTTGATAGTGAGTGTTCGTTCTGTTGAAGCATTGTGATGTGACTTTTTGTGAATCGTTCCTTAACATTAAAGCGTGTGTGTGTGTGTGTTTGTCATTGGAATGAAGCAAGACACCAGGATGCAAAAAAAATGTACCATAAAAATAAATAGAAACAAATAAATCCGCCAAATTCCGAATTAAATCGATCTGGGAAATTGCTGAGCTACAGCGAAGCTTTTAAAAGGGCACTATTCGTGCTTCTCACTCGCTTACGGCCATACCACCCTGAGCACGTCCGATCTCGGAAGCTAAGCAGGGTCGGGCCTGGTTAGTACTTGGATGGGAGACCGCCTGGGAATACCAGGTGCTGTAAGCTTTTTTTTTTTCCCTTCTTCCCCCACCATTTTCCAGCACCTACAAAGTGTCTGTTCAAACATTTTGAAACACAAACTCCCTTACATCCTGCTCCAATTATTTCTACACAAAACAGGAGAGATACGCACATCTGACAAAAAAATAAATAAATAAATAAACAAAAATAATAAAAAAGAAACAAATTTATCAACTTCATTTAAAAAAAAAATTTTTTTCTTACCACAGGACTCGTTTCATGTCATCTTA
>JBCEWE010001965.1:0-20931 GCA_039877035.1 Silurus lanzhouensis
TACATGCTTCAAATTTTATTTTTTTCCCGTTTCTGGTGCACTTTTTTTTTTTTTTTTCTTCCCCTCCCCTGCCTAATGCTTCCTTTATTTTTTTTTTTCCCCTCACCTTCAAGATTTCATTTTTCGTTTGGAAGCCTAATTCTAATGGTGTACACAGGCGCCTACTTCTTTTTTTTTTTTTTTTCTTCCAGATTTGTATTTTTTCCCGGATTTTTTGTTTAAAAGGGAGATCTATCTGTGTGGAGAGCGACGGGGCTCGGCACACGCGTGGCTCTAGAGTGCAGCGGCGCTTTACGGAGTCACCGTTTGTTTTTGTTTTTTCTTTTTGCACGATTTAAGACCGTGGGTAGGAGGTTCTCCCTGGCACTTGTAAAATTGTGGAAATATTCAGAAATTTGATGGTAATTTGAATCTTTACAGTTTGTACAAAGATCCAAATTTCAGAACACAAAGGAGGACCAATACAGCCCATTTTGTAAGGATTTTGAATGTTTTGTAAATGTATTGGTCCGTGTGTTGTATTTTGTAGTTATTTCTAGTTGCCTTTAGTTCTTGCTACTTATTTCCTGTATGTATGCATTCTGTAGTTGGCTGCATTAAACACTTGATCTGCAGACTGGTGAGTGATCCGCTTCTGTATTTTTCAGACTAATCTCAGTTCTACTGAATCTGAACTTTTTAGTATGCGAATTAAAAAAAAAAAACGGAACAAAAGGTTATAAAACAAAACTGACTTTATACACCGTTCAGGCATAACATTGACATTTCTAACGAGCGGTGAAGTGAAGAACACTGGTCTCTTAATCAGGGCACCTTTGTGGGATTAGTGGGTGGATTAAGTTGATGTTAGAAGCAGGAAAAATGGACGAGCGCAAGAATTTCAGCGAGTTTGACAAAATTGTGATGTCTAGACGACTGGGTCAGAGCATCTCCAAAACTACAGCTCTTTTTCGGATATTCCTGGTCTGCAGTGGTCAGATTCAAAAGTGCTCCAAGGAAGGATCAGAGGTGAACCGGTTGACGAACTGTAAAATGGGACGTTCAAAATGAAGAGAATCTCACACACTGATTTTATTGCTGTTTAATTGGTGTTTGCTGTTGTACTACACAATGCTACACTGTCCCACTCTCTGTGAGCTGCTGAAGCTTCCGCATGATGCTTTTCTGACCAAGCCGAACGTCCAACGCTCTCCTTTCTCGATGGCAGAGTTTAGCCAGAGCTTTTGGTTCCTCCATCGCTCTGAGATCCGACTCCATGTCTCACTGTACTGTTTTAGCGTGAGACCTGCAGCCGTGTTCAGGAGTCGCTTCCACTCTGGAACCATGGCAGGATGCCCTCAAAACTCACAGCTTGGGCTGCTCTGGAATCCTCCTCCTCACCTTCATCTTCCTCCAGCCTTCATTCTCCTGGAATTCTCTGAACTCTTCTTTGCTCATGGAGATCACCTGGATAGAGACAAAGTTGGTTTCACTGGGTTCCACTTCAATACCTGGAAATCTCCAGACTGTACATTTGCTCTAATGTTCATTGCTTTTGGTGCCAGGATACAAATTCTGTGTTGTAGCTGCATGGCCTGTGTGTCTACTGAAGCATACAGAGATTCAAACTACTGGGACCCTCTGTAAAGATGCCTGATTAATGTTCTGGCACCTTCAGTGTCTGTGAGAAGGTTTTATGCTTGTACCAAGTTCTAATAACCAGCAGGTTAATAGGAAACACTTTACTTTACCAGGCCATGGGCAATGAAATAGATTGGCTTAAAATGGATCCTTCAAATTACCTTCAGCGTCATGTAAAGCTCTGTGTCAGTCAGTGAACCGTTCTTCCCAAACACGAACACGCCCTTGTCCTGACTACATCCATGTCCCCAGCATTTTCCACTTCTGTGCCAGGAGACTCCGCTCTGCTCATTTTTTGTTGCTTTGAAGGAAATAAACAAACATCCTGTTTAATCAAGTCAACCGCTAGTCGATTAAATAACGATAGCTAGGTTGGCTCGTAGTTGCCAATAACCAAAGTTTTTTAACATTTTATTAAACCACTGAATCATGAAAAATGACTAACATTCCTAAGAGAAGAAATAAAAAAAATAAACACTTCAAATAAACACCTGGTGGTAGTGATTCGCCTCTAGAGGCCGCTCTCGTACCATATAATGCAACCCGGAAAACTATGGGGATTAATCGGCTAAACCGGTTGACCTCTAGTTACAGTATTCAGATTTAGGAAAATTGATTAGGGAGTATTGTGATGTTACAGGTTACTAAGTAATTAATTTCCATAAAGTATCCCAAAGGTTTTTATTTCTCCGAGTCGTCCTTATACACTCCCTGTAGAAGGTACAATTACCATTGGATAATTACTGCAGTGATTAATTTGTTTTAGGTGCAGCCAGTAATTTTACCCTAAGTGACACACTGAAGCTTATTTTTTTAACTATCATGTCTGAAGACATCTGGGGTCATGGAAAAAAAGGTTTCAGCAGGGTCAATTTGGTGAAAGGGCAGAAAACTAGCAAAATTGGTTTTGAGGGGTGCAGTAGGTTAGTAAAACCTATAAGGATACTGATGAACCATCATTAAGAAATCAAAACTGATCGTGATCAGGAATGTGTCTGCGTCTGCACAGCAGGGAGGATGAGGAATTTCAACTGTTCAAACAACATGAACTTTATGTGGGTCTAACCTGACATTCTCGAAAATCTGGATGGTTTGAGGAAAAACCCAACAATCTACACAGCTAGTACAATGCTTTATACCTTTCACAGATATGAAACCAACATTAAATACCGACGCCAAAATAATGGGATTGGATCAGCGCTTAAACAACAAAATACACCAAATAAATGACAGTTGGGGGAAAAAATTTCATTTTAACAATTGCTGAGATCAAGGTTTTTTTTTTTTTTTTTTTTTTACATACGATGCTGAATAGGACACTGTACCAACACATTTTTATTATCGGGAGAAAAAAAATCGTAATGTCCATTTTGTTCGAATCTAATGTCCATTAAACATATTGCTAAACTGCAAATATTCTACCACATTTGAAGGTTTTTGTTCAAGTTAATCCAAAATTAATTTTTCTTTTTAGAAAAAAACGAATCAAACATCTTTAGTTTTATACCTGTATAACTAAACCTGGCTTTCGGCATATACATAGAAGCTGGCATGGCGTTAAGAAAAAATGAAAAAATGAAACCACTATTCTAATATTTTTCTTGTTTTCTCGTGATCTCGACATGACATAAAAACTGTTTTCTCGTTATCGAGACGAAACACTTTCCTCGTGATCAGTAATTTTTTTTTGTGTGTATTCGGCGTATTTGGCAGCCTGTTCTAGAAGCAGTGGCAGGCAAACGGTTATGGTTATAAAACCGTGGTGCTGCTCTAGAACTCACTCATGTCGAACATGACGGATCTTTATCCATGTCTTTAGACACCATTATCCAGAGTGGCTTAACATGGCTTAACATGTCTCTCATTCATACAACTGAGCAACTGGGGTACAGGGCCCTGGGATTTAAACTAACGAAGTTCAGATCCAAAGTCAGATGCCTGAACCACTAAGCTACCGCCTCCTCTTCATATCCACATTAGTGCATCTATGTTTTTCCCAAATAATACTCCATTCATCAGAGGAGACTCACAGGAGCTTTGAGGATGGATTTGGACTGTAGTTAATGTCAACAGTCAGCTACACTGACTCAGGACTACAGTTTGCTTCTGATCACCATCACTGCACCTCAACATCGTTTATCTGTAAATGGACATTCGGTGCAACCCAGATGAGGATGCGTTTCCTCTCGAGTCTGGTTCCTCTCAAGGTTTCTTCCTTATGCCATCTCAGGTAGTTTTTCCTGGCCACAGTCGCCACCGGCTTTTTCATCAGGGACAAACTCACACTTATGAAGAACATCTTTAATTCTTTATCACCACATTATCTGTGTAAATCTGCTTTGAGACAATGTTCAAGTGCAACAAAAATAAAAGTGAATTGAATTTTATATATATATATATATATGTGTGTGTGTGTGTGTGTGTGTGTGTGTGTGTGTGTGTGTGTAAGAATGTTGCCGTGGACTTGCACCTTGTACAGCTGCGTTATACACCGTGGTCATTTGGACGTCGGCCGTGTCGTTGGTGTTGCTCGGAAAAGGCTCTGTGAAGCCGTACATATGCAGCAGCTGCCAGTTGGCCATCTGACCGTACGTGTTAAAGATCTCCTCACCTTTCCTGATGGGTCTCACCGAAACCATTTTCAAGCACTCCTATGGGAAAGGAGGAAAAAATGAGAAAATAACCTCTTGGAAGAATAATCTGGACCCTTGTCGATTTAAGAGTTAATATAGAGCTGGAGTGTTTCGGATCAAATTACCGGCGTGTACTCTAAATTGGCATTGTGATCAGACACATGGTTGAGCATGTCCGCCATGGGCACCATCATCGGAGGGTTAGGATCTTCATCCTCGTCTCGTCTGGCTCCTGAAAGCTGAGATGAGAAGAAATTAAAAGCTTGTCATCAGCCAAAGTATCCTGCTGGGTACAGCGTCCCATCCCCGGCTCACCTGTAGGCCATGACGAAAGCTACGAGGCTCTGATAGAGCTCCAGGGTGTGGTGCTGAGGGTCCCACAGCTCCGGGTGCGAGCGCATGAAGGGCAAAACCGTGTCGTTATACTCCTTCTCGATGTTGGACAGGTCCGTGTCCACTGCCTCGGGGATACCCGTTCCTTTTAACAGCTTCTCCCGCTCCTCCTTTGACCTAAAACGGTCCCAACACGACTATTATTCTCGCTACAATGCCACAAGGGAACGACGTAACATTGTGAATTTGAATTTGTCATAGGGGAATTTTTTAATAGTTTAATTAGTTCTCAGATATTTTCAAATCTCTCATTTTTATTTTTTTTTAACACACATTTTCAGATTTATTTAATTTCTTTTTTTTTAAACAGATTTGTCTTAGATTTTTCTCAGATCTGTCTCTCAGAGATGTTTACAGATTTGCACATTTTCTTTTTCAGATTGATGTGCTTTTTTATCTCTCGATTTGATATAATACAACAGGATATAATAGATAAACCTTTATTTCTCCCACAGTGGGGAAATTTCCACGTTACAACAGGAAAAAATTGCAAATAAGCAGAGACTGAAAATAATATAAGAAGAAGATTATTAATAATCCCTGGTAAAAGTAACGATACTAAAAACTAAAAGTAAAAAAAAAAAGAGTTCATATGAACAGATATAAATAAAAAATATAAATAGACACAATTATTGGCACCGTTCACTTCATTTGCACAATAATGCTTCAAAGCTCTTTACCAAACATGGGATGGTCCAGCTTCCTGAAATCAGGCCAAAGACTCAAATAGGGCTTCCAGTGCGACTCGGCTGAGGTGTACTCGTACATCAGCGCCAGGAGGAGAGGAACCAGCTGGACGGACTCTCCAAACAGCTCCTTCCTGAAAAAAAGAAAAAAAGAAAAAAGGCACTAAGTACTCAAGTAAAACCTCATGGATAAGTATATTCGGACCAGCAATGCACCTTCTTCAAGGACCTTCTTCGTTCTGGAAGTTCCAGGATGTAAGAGAGCCAGTCTGGGGATGGAGAAGAGGATGTGACCTTTCTCAATGTCTTCTTTAGCGAGCATGCATACCCTGCTGCTGTGCCTTGTTTACTGAGGAACTGCAGCAACAGAAGAGCTGTCAATTAACAATGTACCTTATCAATGATCACAACTGGGACAGAAATATACTTGAAATAAATTCATCATCCACTCCAGTCTTTACCATTTCATCCGATCACCATGTATACTGTTAGTAAATGTACTAAATAATCTATCTATCTATCTATCTATCTATCTATCTATCTATCTATCTATCTATCTATCTATCATAGCGCTCTCCGTGCAGCACGCAGTCTCGCGTGTAAAAACAAACAGCGTCTGGTGTCAGTGATTCGCCTCTAGAGGTCGCTCTCACAATGACAGCAACAGACGCAACCCAGAAAAACTATTGGTATGGATTTTTGCTGATAGCCGATTCCAGCAATCAACTATTGTGCCGATTAATTGCCAAAAACCGATGAATCAGTCGACGTCTGTATGTATGTGAGATGTTTTGCTTACCTTATTGCTGAGGTTCAGGTTCACTTCAGTGCACCACTTCAGGAAGTTGTTCAGAGGCTCATCCACACTGCAATCTGCATTAGAGCTTCCATCCTCCGTCTGCACAGCAAACAACATCACACGATCATCTTGCACCATTACAAACATCAGGCGCACCATTACAACCATCACACAATCATTAATTTCAAGCATTACAACCATCACGCACCATTACCAACATCACACTCACTACAATCATCACAATAATTATATAATTGTGATAATAACAATCACACACTCATCACACACAGTTACACAGACAATATTTGCACAATCTCAAACATTTAATGATTGTGATGATGTGTGTAATTGTACTGATGTGATGATGATGTGTGTAATTGTACTGATGTGATGATGTGTGTGTAATTGTACTGATGTGATGATGTGTGTGTAATTGTACTGATGTGATGATGTGTGTGTAATTGTACTGATGTGATGATGTGTGTGTAATTGTACTGATGTGATGGTGTGTGTGTAATTGTACTGATGTGATGGTGTGTGTAATTGTACTGATGTGATGATGTGTGTGTAATTGTACTGATGTGATGATGTGTGTGTAATTGTACTGATGTGATGGTGTGTGTGTAATTGTACTGATGTGATGATGTGTGTGTAATTGTACTGATGTGATGATGTGTGTGTAATTGTACTGATGTGATGATGTGTGTGTAATTGTACTGATGTGATGATGATGTGTGTAATTGTACTGATGTGATGGTGTGTGTGTAATTGTACTGATGTGATGATGATGTGTGTAATTGTACTGATGTGATGATGTGTGTAATTGTACTGATGTGATGATGTGTGTGTAATTATACTGATGTGATGATGTGTGTGTAATGTACTGATGTGATGATGATGTGTGTAATTGTACTGATGTGATGATGATGTGTGTAATTGTACTGATGTGATGATGATGTGTGTAATTGTACTGATGTGATGGTGTGTGTGTAATTGTACTGATGTGATGATGTGTGTGTAATTGTACTGATGTGATGATGTGTGTGTAATTGTACTGATGTGATGATGTGTGTAATTGTACTGATGTGATGATGTGTGTGTAATTGTACTGATGTGATGATGTGTGTAATTGTACTGATGTGATGATGTGTGTGTAATTGTACTGATGTGATGATGATGTGTGTAATTGTACTGATGTGATGATGTGTGTGTAATTGTACTGATGTGATGATGTGTGTGTAATTGTACTGATGTGATGATGTGTGTGTAATTGTACTGATGTGATGATGTGTGTGTAATTGTACTGATGTGATGATGTGTGTAATTGTACTGATGTGATGATGTGTGTGTAATTGTACTGATGTGATGATGTGTGTGTAATTGTACTGATGTGATGGTGTGTGTGTAATTGTACTGATGTGATGGTGTGTGTAATTGTACTGATGTGATGATGTGTGTGTAATTGTACTGATGTGATGATGTGTGTGTAATTGTACTGATGTGATGGTGTGTGTGTAATTGTACTGATGTGATGATGTGTGTGTAATTGTACTGATGTGATGATGTGTGTGTAATTGTACTGATGTGATGATGTGTGTGTAATTGTACTGATGTGATGATGATGTGTGTAATTGTACTGATGTGATGGTGTGTGTGTAATTGTACTGATGTGATGATGATGTGTGTAATTGTACTGATGTGATGGTGTGTGTGTAATTGTACTGATGTGATGATGTGTGTGTAATTGTACTGATGTGATGATGTGTGTGTAATTGTACTGATGTGATGATGTGTGTAATTGTACTGATGTGATGATGTGTGTGTAATTGTACTGATGTGATGATGTGTGTAATTGTACTGATGTGATGATGTGTGTGTAATTGTACTGATGTGATGATGATGTGTGTAATTGTACTGATGTGATGGTGTGTGTGTAATTGTACTGATGTGATGATGTGTGTGTAATTGTACTGATGTGATGATGATGTGTGTAATTGTACTGATGTGATGATGTGTGTGTAATTGTACTGATGTGATGATGTGTGTGTAATTGTACTGATGTGATGATGTGTGTGTAATTGTACTGATGTGATGGTGTGTGTGTAATTGTACTGATGTGATGGTGTGTGTAATTGTACTGATGTGATGATGTGTGTTAATTGTACTGATGTGATGATGTGTGTGTAATTGTACTGATGTGATGGTGTGTGTGTAATTTGTACTGATGTGATGATGTGTGTGTAATTGTACTGATGTGATGATGTGTGGTAATTGTACTGATGTGATGATGTGTGTGTAATTGTACTGATGTGATGATGATGTGTGTAATTGTACTGATGTGATGGTGTGTGTGTAATTGTACTGATGTGATGATGATGTGTGTAATTGTACTGATGTGATGATGTGTGTGTAATTGTACTGATGTGATGATGTGTGTGTAATTATACTGATGTGATGATGTGTGTGTAATTGTACTGATGTGATGATGATGTGTGTAATTGTACTGATGTGATGATGATGTGTGTAATTGTACTGATGTGATGATGATGTGTGTAATTGTACTGATGTGATGATGATGTGTGTAATTGTACTGATGTGATGGTGTGTGTGTAATTGTACTGATGTGATGGTGTGTGTAATTGTACTGATGTGATGATGTGTGTGTAATTGTACTGATGTGATGATGTGTGTGTAATTGTACTGATGTGATGGTGTGTGTGTAATTGTACTGATGTGATGATGTGTGTGTAATTGTACTGATGTGATGATGTGTGTGTAATTGTACTGATGTGATGATGTGGTGTGTAATTGTACTGATGTGATGATGATGTGTGTAATTGTACTGGATGTGATGATGATGGTGATATGTGTGTATTGTACTGATTGTGATGATGTGTGTGTAATTGTACTGATGTGTGATGTGTGTGTAATTATACTGATGTGATGATGTGTGTGTAATTGTACTGATGTGATGATGATGTGTGTAATTGTACTGATGTGATGATGATGTGTGTAATTGTACTGATGTGATGATGATGTGTGTAATTGTACTGATGTGATGGTGTGTGTGTAATTGTACTGATGTGATGATGTGTGTGTAATTGTACTGATGTGATGATGTGTGTGTAATTGTACTGATGTGATGATGTGGTAATTGTACTGATGTGATGATGTTGTGTAATTGTACTGATGTATGATGTGTGTAATTGTACTGATGTGATGATGTGTGTGTAATTGTACTGATGTGATGATGATGTGTGTAATTGTACTGATGTGATGATGTGTGTGTAATTGTACTGATGTGATGATGTGTGTGTAATTGTACTGATGTGATGATGTGTGTGTAATTGTACTGATGTGATGATGTGTGTGTAATTGTACTGATGTGATGATGTGTGTAATTGTACTGATGTGATGATGATGTGTGTAATTGTACTGATGTGATGATGATGTGTGTAATTGTACTGATGTGATGATGTGTGTGTAATTGTACTGATGTGATGATGATGTGTGTAATTGTACTGATGTGATGATGTGTGTGTAATTGTACTGATGTGATGATGTGTGTGTAATTGTACTGATGTGATGATGTGTGTGTAATTGTACTGATGTGATGGTGTGTGTGTAATTGTACTGATGTGATGGTGTGTGTAATTGTACTGATGTGATGATGTGTGTGTAATTGTACTGATGTGATGATGTGTGTGTAATTGTACTGATGTGATGGTGTGTGTGTAATTGTACTGATGTGATGATGTGTGTGTAATTGTACTGATGTGATGATGTGTGTGTAATTGTACTGATGTGATGATGTGTGTGTAATTGTACTGATGTGATGATGATGTGTGTAATTGTACTGATGTGATGGTGTGTGTGTAATTGTACTGATGTGATGATGATGTGTGTAATTGTACTGATGTGATGATGTGTGTGTAATTGTACTGATGTGATGATGTGTGTGTAATTATACTGATGTGATGATGTGTGTGTAATTGTACTGATGTGATGATGATGTGTGTAATTGTACTGATGTGATGATGATGTGTGTAATTGTACTGATGTGATGATGATGTGTGTAATTGTACTGATGTGATGGTGTGTGTGTAATTGTACTGATGTGATGATGTGTGTGTAATTGTACTGATGTGATGATGTGTGTGTAATTGTACTGATGTGATGATGTGTGTAATTGTACTGATGTGATGATGTGTGTGTAATTGTACTGATGTGATGATGTGTGTAATTGTACGTGAATGTACTGATGTGATGATGTGGTGTGTAATTGTACTGATGTGATGATGTGTGTGTAATTGTACTGATGTGATGATGTGTGTGTAATTGTACTGATGTGATGATGTGTGTGTAATTGTACTGATGTGATGATGTGTGTGTAATTGTACTGATGTGATGATGTGTGTGTAATTGTACTGATGTGATGTGTGGTAATTGTACTGATGTGATGATGTGTGTAATTGTACTGATGTGATGATGATGTGTGTAATTGTACTGATGTGATGATGTGTGTGTAATTGTACTGATGTGATGATGATGTGTGTAATTGTACTGATGTGAATGATGTGTGTGTAATTGGTACTGATGTGATGATGTGTGTGTAATTGTACTGATGTGATGATGTGTGTGTAATTGTACTGATGTGATGATGATGTGTGTAATTGTACTGATGTGATGATGTGTGTGTAATTGTACTGATGTGATGATGTGTGTGTAATTGTACTGATGTGATGATGTGTGTAATTGTACTGATGTGATGATGATGTGTGTAATTGTACTGATGTGATGATGTGTGTGTAATTGTACTGATGTGATGATGTGTGTGTAATTGTACTGATGTGATGATGTGTGTGTAATTGTACTGATGTGATGTGTGTAATTGTACTGATGTGATGTGTGTGTAATTGTACTGATGTGATGATGTGTGTGTAATTGTACTGATGTGATGATGTGTGTGTAATTGTACTGATGTGATGATGTGTGTAATTGTACTGATGTGATGATGATGTGTGTAATTGTACTGATGTGATGATGTGTGTGTAATTGTACTGATGTGATGATGTGTGTGTAATTGTACTGATGTGATGATGTGTGTGTAATTGTACTGATGTGATGTGTGTAATTGTACTGATGTGATGTGTGTGTAATTGTACTGATGTGATGATGTGTGTGTAATTGTACTGATGTGATGATGTGTGTGTAATTGTACTGATGTGATGATGTGTGTGTAATTGTACTGATGTGATGTGTGTAATTGTACTGATGTGATGTGTGTGTAATTGTACTGATGTGATGATGTGTGTGTAATTGTACTGATGTGATGATGTGTGTGTAATTGTACTGATGTGATGATGTGTGTAATTGTACTGATGATGATGTGTGAATGTATGATGTGATGATGTGTGTGTAATTGTACTGATGTGATGATGTGTGTGTAATTGTACTGATGTGATGATGTGTGTGTAATTGTACTGATGTGATGATGATGTGTGTAATTGTACTGATGTGATGTGTGTGTAATTGTACTGATGTGATGATGTGTGTAATTGTACTGATGTGATGTGTGTGTAATTGTACTGATGTGATGATGTGTGTAATTGTACTGATGTGATGATGTGTGTGTAATTGTACTGATGTGATGATGTGTGTGTAATTGTACTGATGTGATGATGATGTGTGTAATTGTACTGATGTGATGATGTGTGTGTAATTGTACTGATGTGATGATGATGTGTGTAATTGTACTGATGTGATGATGTGTGTAATTGTACTGATGTGATGATGTGTGTGTAATTGTACTGATGTGATGATGTGTGTGTAATTGTACTGATGTGATGATGTGTGTAATTGTACTGATGTGATGATGTGTGTAATTGTACTGATGTGATGATGTGTGTGTAATTGTACTGATGTGATGATGTGTGTGTAATTGTACTGATGTGATGATGATGTGTGTAATTGTACTGATGTGATGATGTGTGTAATTGTACTGATGTGTGTAATTGTAATTGTGTAATTGTGATGACCATTACACAACACTACAATTATCAAATTATAAAAAATCACTTTAACATTACAGCCCACTTTAAAATGTTAAAACCCTGTGTGTGTGTGTGTGTGTGTGTGTGTGTGTGTGTGTGTGTGTGTGTGTGTGTGTGTGTTTTACCTTTCGTCTCTTTGCATCTGTCGCCATGTCTTTAGAATGAATAAATAAAGGCACAAAAACCTGAAGCACAATTTAAACTGAACCCGTGTTTCTGAACTGCATGTGGACTATAAAAAGTAAGGTTTCCTGAGAGAGCAGATCCGTACTGCACTTTCTCTTCTACACGTGAGTTTGAGGAGGTCGCGATTTATTGACGTCACGCAGCCTGCGTCTACTCGTTATGGTTGCTTTGGCGCCATCTTCTGGTCGAGTTAGGGTATAACATCACCTGGTTATGTGAGTTCTACAGCAAAAATATGTTAAATACAGCCACTTATATTAATAGAAATCAATCATAATACGCTAGTTATTTTATGTTGAGACAATTAGAACCATGTTGTTCTTGTACATGCATCATTGTTTGTATATTTTCATCTTCTTCTTTCTGATGCTCCCAATAGGGGTCGCCACAGGGGATCATCAGCGGATCTTCATGCTTGTATGTCATATATTTTAAAATCTATGCATCATAACAAACACATTTTACATTAAAATCACAATTTAATAAGTTGTTCACGTCTTTTATTTTTAATAGATTTGTAGTTTCATACATTTTCTTTTTTACATTAACATGAACATCAGCTTTAGGTTTGATAGAACTGTAATGTGATTATTATAATATTTTTTATAACAAAAAATTATTCAACGGAATGAATTTGCGGCCCCCCTGCAGTACCGCCGCGGACCACTAGAGGTCGCGGACCCCCAGTTGAAGAGACAATTACATTTGCGGCATTTAGCAGACGCCTTTATCCAGAGCGACGTACAAAAGTGCTTTAAATCTCTAGAAATGAATAAATCTACACTGGTACGCCAGATTACAACTTAATATAAATATAACCCTAGAATTCTACAAACTTGGAAATTGTTAATTTAAGTAATTCAAGAAAAGGTAGGTCTTCAGTCGTCGCTTGAAGATAGTCAGGGACTCTGCTGCTCTCATTCCACCACTTTGGTGCCAGAACAGAGAAGAGCCTTGAAGTGTACTTATTTCTCATTCTGAGAGAAGGTGGTTCCAGTCGAGACATATTAAGAGCACAAATCTTTTGCCCATTAATGGAGAGGGTCTAATGCTATCTGAGTTATTTGCACTGTTAAAGAGTTGGATTCTCATGCTAAACATGGCCAAAGTTTTAAAATGATGACTTGGATGTATGACGGAGTATTTCTGAGGTTTACTAAGGTAACCTGCAGCAACAGCAGAGCAGTAGTTAGTATCCAAAATGATCTTTTTTGCTTAAGGAATCTGAAATAGACTATGAAGGACCCAGATAGGGCTTCCCAATGCGACTCAGACATGGTGTCCTCATACATCAGCACTAGGAGGAGCAGAACCCAAATCCTTGGAGAGTACCTTGGGGAGAACTTCACCGTCACGATTACTAGATTCAGTCCAGTGGTGAGCTTGTTTAATGGACCTTCTCCGGTTTGGAGTTCCAGGATGTAAAAGAGCGTGTCTGAGGATAGAGAAGACGATGTGGCTTCTACTATGTCTTAATTATCAAGCATGCTAGGTACATTCCAGGTACACTTGCAGCAGCAGAAGAGCTTAATTAGTACCAGAATGTTTTTTTTTGGTGAAATGAAGCAAGTTCCAGGATGGAACAGAGCGATTTTGTGGATGGAGAAGAAGACGATGTCCTCCATCTTGCCATCGTCGAGTTCTTTACTGAGGTAAAGAAGGCACAGTACATGTTTAGTTCTGCAGCACAGGTTTACTTCAGGATCTTCATTTCCATGTGGTTTATTTTGTTCTCAAAGATGAAAAGAAATGAAAAGCTTGTTACGATCCAACGACATGTCTTACTGGATACAGCGTCTCACCCTTGGCTCCAGGGTGTGATGCTCAGGATTCAAACATCTGTGTATGACTAGATGAAGAGCAAAACTGTCTCGTTATGCTCCTGCTGAATGTTGGATAGGTCCATGTCTACTGGCTTGATGACACCGTTACCTTCAACAGCTTCTCTCCTGCACAATCCAAATATTTTATTTTAGAAAACAAAATCATAAATCCTTATTTATGGATTCATTATGGATTTTTATTCGAGTTTTAACTCGAATTTGTCAGAATGTTTCGCTAAACCCTAAAGGACATGCAACAAAATACTAAATACCACAAAGTCCCTAGTTATAAGAAATGTAGTATAATGCTGAGCTGTAAGGGGGACGTAAGGTGGATTGTACTGAGGTTGTGTTTGTAGATCTGGATTAGTGCCACTTGTGAGTAGGTGATGGTGATGTCAAAGACCTCTCTGTCTCTGTCTTTATAGATGTTTGGGCAAAGATCTCCTCCTTCTTTAGATAGATGGTATACTTCATATGTTACTTTTGTAAAACCAATATCTGGATGAGTTTACTGGTAGAACCCTGGAAAAAAAAAGCTTCTACCAAATAGCATATAGATGTAATGAATTGCCCCCTCAGAGAGTGATATTTGTTTTTCAGGTTATTTATCATTATAACTAGTAGAACTATGAGCTAGTAGATCTTTGATATTTTCCACAAATATTTGATTGGATTGGAGTGCAAGTAAAAACATGCATTTGCAGTTGTTTAAAATGAGATTATACAAAATAAATCATTAACTTCAACTGTTCTATATGATACACGACACGAAACATATTCACAGAGTAAATGATTGACAGGAATCACTGCCACTCCACCGAGACTTTCAGCAAAGCTCCGGATGTAGCCGAAGTGTACAGAGTAACTGCATGCCGTCATCATGTTGGGCTCCTTATTCTTTTAGGGATTTGCGTCTTCCTCTTTTTTCACTTAATCGGCATCCACAGGCCCAAGAACTTCCACCCGGGCCGTGGCGATGTCTGTATTCTGCAACTTTTACAGTAAATCTCAACAATCCTCTGAACGACTTTAACTGGTATGTTGTTATTTTGACATAATATGCGAGTCTGGGAAATAATTAAAACTGAGTTTAGGTGCATTAGAACAAATTACTACAATGAGTGTGTTTCCAGTGGTGGATGAAGACCCAAAGCATGAGTTAAAATATATCCATTTAGTAAAATGTGACTCCAGTAAAAGTGTCCCTTTAAACTTTCACTGAGTAAAAGTACAAAAGTATTTGTCTTTAAATGTTTTTAAGTATCTAAAGTAGTGATTATTTATAACTATAATGTTCCTATTATCATTTTATCACAAGACTCTTTACTTAATCAACACAGTTTGTGTGAAAAGACTCGAATGTGACTCTCAGCACACTGATCTATTAATAGAATGATATTAATGACTCAAACACTGATTGATTTTTATTACAATTATCATGAACCCAACCTTCAGCTGATGCTGAACTGTATGTTGGTGATTTGCAGATGGTGCTTACTTTAGTGAAGCACAGATACACAAAAAAGCTACTTAAGTACCAAAACAAATTGCATTTCTTTTTTTCGTCCATCACTTGCATTCATAATATTGCAAAACTACAGGTAAGTGGTCTTTTATTGAGGCTGCATGCAGTAGATACCCCTGGACCAACGAGCAGTACTATAATACCAGTATTACCAGTTTTCATCATGTATAAACAGTATAATATTAAAATATAAAACTCCTGAGACTTGGACAAACGTTTGTTAGGAATGTCTCCAATAAAAAAAAGCCTTTCTGTTTATCTGTAGTGGCTGAGCGTTATGGGAGCATTTACAGCCTGTATCTCGGGCGCAATCCTGTTGTTGTTCTTAATGGTATAAAAGCTATTAAAGAAGCTCTGGTGACCAAATCTGCAGACTTTTCAGGACGCCACAAGATTTGCTAACCAGCCATATAACTGAAAGGAAAGGTGAGATATCAAGTGTGCCTGAGATGAGTACCGACACTTTCCGACTCCGTAATTAAGTTACTAACACGAGTCAACCGTACAGGAATCCTAATGACTGATTACGGTCCTGCATGGAAGGAGCACAGGCGCTTTGTGCTTATGTCTTTGAGGAACTTCGGTTTGGGGAAACAGTCGATGGAGAAGAGGATTCTGGGGAAATTGAACACCTTGTTGAAATTTAAGAAACATTCTGGTATAACATGAATTCATTTTCTAATATTGGTTTTCATGCCCCGTTTAATCGATTCTTTATTTGCAGGAAGCTCCTTGAATCCTCAGACTTTGTCCACAACGCAGCATCAAACATCATCTCCCTTGTTTTGTTTGGCACTCACTATGACTATGACGATGAAACCTTTAAACAATATATCGTGTTGTTTACTGAAAATAATGAGATTATTAATGGACCGTGGTCAATGGTAAGACATCAGATCACATCATCTGATCAATGATTGCATTCAGACTGTTGCTAATTCTAACCTTCTGCATTCTTCTTGTAGATCTATGATACATTTCGTTGGTTAGATACCTGCCTCTTCCCCTCTATGAAGGTTTTTAAAAACACCCACTTACTAAAACAATAACAATTGCCTTACTCAACAAGCACAAGGAAACAAGAGTCCCAGGAAAACCAAGAGACTTTGTTGACTGCTATCTGGATGAGCAGGACAAGGTCAGTGTTTTTTTTTGTGTGTATAATATTCATTTAAAAGTTTGTTGAATATTAGTTGTTAAAGTATTTTAACCATAGTGATGGTGATGTAGGATCTTTACAAAGATCTGGATATAGACTTAGATCTCTAGTGAGTTACCCAGTGGTGACAGTCGTTAGGAAACAAAATAGAAGCTACTCTTTAATGAGTGAAATTCAGTGGTGGATGAAGTTCACAAAGCTTGTAGTTGTGTTAAAGTAGAGATTCAAAGTTTTTGCTTTCAAATGTACTTACGAATCCAAAGTACTATGATTTATTATGGCTATAATTTTCCTATTATCATATTTTTCCACAAATCTCTTCTTTAATCAACTCAGTTTATGTGAAAATATGACTGATTGATTTATATTATAATTATCACGGACCTTCTATTAAACTTTATGAATACGGTAGCAGTTCGATCTCTGTAACATTCCACTATCGAGAACCCAAACGATATGAAAGTCTTTAGCTGCTGAAATCAGGACTAACTGAACTGTCTTGTTTTTAAACAGAAAGAAAATGAATCCACCTTCGATGAAATGCAACTCATAATGTATATTTTAGTCCTGCATTCAGCTGGACTGATACCACATCCAACACCCTCCTTACAGCTTTCCTTTACCTCATGGTTTTTCCAGACATCCAGGGTTTAAACTTGACTTCATTGCCATTCATTATAATGCTAAAATGTTTCGTTAATTGGTTTGATTTGATCCCTAACAGAGCCAAACACATTGTTTTCTAGAAAAATGCCAGCAGGAGATTGATGACGTTCTGCAGGGAAAAGCTCAGGTGTCTTTCGAGGACAGACACAACATGCCGTACACCCAGGCAGTGATCCATGAGTCTCAGCGCATCGCCAACACTGTCCCTCTGAGTGTGTTCCACCTTACCTCAAGAGATACTGAACTGATGGGCTACAACATTCCAAAGGTGAGGATTTCAAACAATGGATTTACCATCTGTCATCATTTCATGTTTTCCATTCACTGTTTTTTAGGGAACTACTATCATCCCAACCTGTCCTCGGTGCTGAGTGAGGAAGGCCAGTGGAAGTTTCCTCATGGAGTTTAACCCATCAAACTTCCTAAATGAGCACGGGCAGTTTGAGAAACCAGAGGCCTTCATACCCTTTTCTGCTGGTGAGAAATATTGTAAACCACAGTAGACAATTTATGCATTCAAGTACTTTTACATTATCATGTCTACATATATTGTTTTTCCATGATGCCTCTTACTATTACTGCTGCACATTATCTTACTGTTGCACACATTACAACATTCTACCTCATGTATTGTTAGATCTATCTATCTATCTATCTATCTATCTATCTATCTATCTATCTATCATCTATCTATCTATCTATCTATCTATATCAAACTAAATACTATATCTAAACTATGTGTTTTTCCATATGTGCAGGACCTCATGTGTGTCTGGGTAAAGGTCTGGCTCGCACTGAGCTCTTCCTCATTTTGGTCACGCTGCTGCGCCACTTCCGGTTCGTTTGGCCTAAAGATGCAGGAGAACCAGATTTCACTCCTGTGTTTGGAATCACAATTGCACCCAAACCGTACAGGATGGGAGTCAGGCTCAGACATCCAGCTAGAGAAATGTCTTCACAATAAACATTAATAAATGATCCAAATGTAATATGGAGACAGACGTTGTTAAGGACCTCACATATTACGTGGAATGTTGATTTGAACATGATGAGAAGCTCATTAAAGCCTCTCTTTCAAATCATAAAAACCCTGTTCTGTGTGTGTGTGTGTGTGTGTGTGTGTGTGTGTGTGTGTGTGGTGTGTGTGTGTGTGTGTGTGTGTGTTTGTGTGTGTGTGTGTGTGTGTGTGTGTGTGTGTGTGTGTGTATTTTAATATTCAAAACTACTAACACTTATCTGTATCCTGTTGAGTTCGTAGCTTTTCCGTATTCAGCTGTATGTATCTCTCATTATTTTACTCACAAGCAAGCAGACAAAAGGTCTGGAGATGATTCCATGTGTGCATTTGGAAATCTATATAAAGTCTTAAGTACTGTTAAAATTGTAAATCCAGGAGTTGGCCAGATCAAGAACAACTTCTAGGAGGAAGACAGGTGTCTGTGTTAGAACCAAGTCTAAGTACAGAGTAAATGCAGAGGCTTAACCACAAAATGTAAATAAAATACCTCAAATACAGACCAGTGTATTGCCAAAAAATAAGAATTGTCAAATGAGAATGAAAGGAACTGCAAATGATATGAAGAAACCACCAATACACCTACAGTAGCTGCCAGTGGATGGGGTTCCTTATATTTTATTTATGGGACTCCTGGAAAAGAAGAATACAGGGCTATTCTGTCTGCTCAGACTCAGACAAATGCTTCCAAACCCTTTAGACAGTGAATATATTATGGGTGTCTCCGACTAAGAATTTACATAGTCGAATCAGAATCGTTAAGTCTTACCCACAGTCAACTGATCAAATTACCAAAACTGCCTGTCAAGTGAGACAAGAAACTCACGATGCCTTAAAATCTATTTGAAGTTGAAATAAAAGGCAACGTGGATAGACATTCTTAAAACGATTCCTCATAACATTTTAAGGCTAAGATGTACAGAACTTTGCAGTATATAGATATAGAAAAAAAATTATAAAACATTTTGGATGTGCATTTCAAATGACGCCAAATGAAATGTAACCCGCTAAAGCGCCTGTGCGAGCACGATCTTAGTACAGCAGAACATCGATGCAAACAGAATAGACCTTTACAGAATCTTCCAGATGTTGTTAAATATTCCAGTCCCAGCTGCCAATATTCTCCTGTCTCGCTCACGGATCGTGAAAAGTGAAACTTTCTGTCAAACTTTGCAAAATCAGTTCTTCCTTTTTTATTTATGAGGATAAAAACTTAACTGGTCAAAAACGCAGCACGTCACCGATCATTATTACCTTTATTTAACCAGGTAGAAACTCACTGAGATTAAAAATCTCATTCACAGGAGTGACCTGGCCAAGATGAGCAGCAATACATTGAGTTACAGACTTACACATCACAAACACAGTTAAAACAATTACATTTCACAAACAAAGTTTAAAAACAGTTACATTTCACAGAGTCGTCTTCCAGTTGCCAAATAGCTACTTTGAGCTGGTCCATGGAGAGAAGATTTTGCAACTTCAATTTCGATTGGATAAGATTCCAGTCAAACGGTGCTGCATACGCAAAAGATTTCTTACCCAGTTCAGTTCTAGCAAAAGGAACTGACAGCGTATAGCAGTTTTGAGAGCGTTAAAGAGTATTTCGTAACAGATTTCTGTTGCGTTAAACTGCAAAGGTACGAAGGTAACATCCCCAAGATAGCTTTATAAATAATTATGTACCAGTGAATTTTTTCTCCTACTGAACAGAGAGGGCCAGGCCACGCTTTTATATAAGGTACAATGATGCACAGAAGATTACAATTTAATATAAACCTTAGGGCACCATGATAAACAACATCTCTAAGGTAGAGAGAATAGAGATTGGAGCAAACTGATATACTACGTCACCATAATCAAGTACAGATAAAAAAGTAGCAGAAATCAATTTCTTTCACGCATTAAATGACAAACAAAACTTGTTCCTAAAATAAAACCCAAGCCTAATTTTCAATTTTTTCTTCAGTTGAGTAATATGAGAGCCAAATGATAAAGCATCATCGACAATGATGCCAAGGTATTTGTACTCTTTGACTAATTTAATCATTGAACCTTGTAGTGTCTGAAGATAAATCAAATTACCTTCGAGTTTCTTTGAACCGAGAACACCATATATTTAGTTTATCACTATTCAAAACAAGCTTTAAATTAGAAAGCCGTGACTGAATGACATTAAAAGCTAACTGAAGTTTACACAGAGCTTGCTGCACAGAGGAAGCACTACAGTACAGGACAGTGTCGTCTGCATAAAATAGAGATTAACATCTTGTATTGCATGATCAAGACTGTTAATATAAATAGTGAATAAAAGGGGCCCCAACACAGATCCTTGGGAAACACCTTTAGCAGTAACCAATGAACCAGATA